>LR990514.1:4619520-4957020 GCA_905147785.2 Thyatira batis
CGGTTTATATGTGACGCGAGTTCTTAGGTGACAAACATAAAAAATAATCAAATTGAGAACCTCCCTTTTCTTGTAAGTCGGGTTAAAATGGCCGTTAATTTAATATAGATAACTAGCGACCCGCGCGGCTTCGCACGGGTGCAATGCTTATACATCACATTAGAAACCTCCAAAATTGTCAGTGTTTCTCTAACATATTATGCATGTATTATATATAAAAACCTTCCTCTTAAATCGCTGTATCTATTAAAAAAATCCGCATCAAAATCCGTTGCGTAGTTTTAAAGATTTAAGGAGACATCGGGACAGACAGCGGAAATCGACTAAGTTTTCAAACACTCGTAGAATCTGAGAAAAACAAGCGTCATTACGCAAACAAAGGCTTTGTTCTCACAACTTTACCTACCTACCCTCAATTACGTCACGAGGGTGGAAGTGGGTTAGTTTTGCGCAGGATATTATATCCCCCTTCTATATCTATCTATTGTATATATAGTAAGTATCGTGAGTTGAATATTTAAACCATTACTTTGGCATTTATAAGAATTTATTGACAAATTGTTTATACAGACAATCTTTTGATTTATCGCTCTTTCTATTAATGAAAACCGTATCAAAAATCATTGCGTGGTTTATAAGTGAGCAAAGAAACAGACAGTGGGAGGTAGTGACTTTGTTTTACATTATAATGTAGAGAGAAATTAAGAGATTTCCATATGATTGAATCAAGAACTAATAAAATCATTTTTTTCTATCATTTATTCGCAAAAAAAACAATTAATTTTTATACTGTGTATATAACATACTCTGTTTTTTTAATCAAATACAATGTTACACTCTTGGCCAGAAAATGCCTAATCACTCAAGCTTTGAAAGCAGGAAACACTGGTATAAATAATATATAAATATTAAATACATACCTAACCTAGCTGTTTCTACCCGGTCCTTCCCAGTTTATGCCAAGTAGTAACAACAGTAGTACCAAATTGTCCTAATTAATACATCTCTAATTAAAAATGACATCACTACTAGGAAGTGAAGGCGTGGTGTTATACCTAACCCACTAATACTATTATAGGCACAGTGTTGTAAGTGTAAATAAAAGCGGAGTGCGTGCCGCAGTATTGATTCCGGCTCGAAGGACTTGTGGCGCCCAACGTGGGGCCACGGGGTTATACGGCTTTGGCGGTTACGGAAGCGGTACTTTTTTAATTACTTTTTTATTGTGCTGTAGTTAATAAAGTATAAGTCGTAAAATAATTGGCGTTTTAGTTATATAAATTGTATTTCTTTCCAAGTCACGTTTATATTGAAAGAAATTTCTATTTGTGACGCCCAGAAAAATATTACATAAATAAGACAAAAAACAATTATAAACAAAATAAAAAATAAATATTCAAATACCTCACAAGCTTTAAGATGGAATAAAATACGCTACTTTATTACATAACTAGCTGCCTCCGCGCGGTTTTACCCGCGTAGTTCCCGTTCCCGTGGGAATACAGGGATAAAATATAGCCTATGTTACTCGGGGATAATGTAGCTTTCTAATGAAAAGAGAACTATTAAAATCGGTCCAGTACTTTTTGAGTTTATACGTTACATACAAAAAAACAAATTTTTCCTGTTTATAATATTAGTGTAGATATTATACATACAAAAATTACAGCACCATCGAACCGTGGAAACAATGGGCTATAAAAAAGAAGATATACTCACTGAGCAAACCTTACAAATGTTATTTGAAAGGGCTCTATTCTGAGGGTAGTTACGCCCTTGATGGTATGTGTTCGAATGAAAGGTCATTAGTGCGTCGACAACGCAAGGGTTGGCAACCAGACACCCTTTAAAGTCACGGTTAGTTTTTTTAACGATTTCTTTGATACTCATGAATTAGGCCAACCCTGTGCTACCATTAAAAACTTGCCTAACCACTATAAGACTGCATTTGGCGACTACCTATACTAATATTAGAAAGAGTAAAGATTTGTGTATTCGTATTGAATTGGCTAAGAAACTACTGGAGTTATCTAAAAATATCTTTCATAATTAGGTACTAAGCTAAATTATCGTATAGTACAATATAACATGAAAATTTAACAGCATATAGAGATTTCGAAGTATCCATGTTCTAGAAAAGAACAATATAGATTTATTATAGAATAAAAGTTCCATCAAATTTAGAACTATTTATAGTTAACTAGCTGCCTCCGCGCGGTTTTACCCGCGTAGTTCCCGTTCCCGTGGGAATACAGGGATAAAATATAGCCTATGTTACTCGGGGATAATGTAGCTTTCCAAAGGTGAAAGAATTTTTGAAATCGGTCCAGTAGTTTCGGAGCCTATTCGTTACAAACAAACAAACAAATCTTTCCTCTTTATAATATTATTATACTAGCGGACCCGGCAGACTTCGTTCTGCCCACCAGCGCCACCTACCGGGTCCAAATTGATGTATTATACATAAAAACCTTCCCCATGAAATACTCCGTAATTTGGTAAAAACCGCATGAAAATCTGTTCAGTAGTTTTTGTGTTCATCGCGTTTAGACAGACAGAGGCTGCGGGGACTTTGTTTTATATATATAGAAGATGTTCCCCGCGGCTTCGCCCGCGTTCCCGGGGGATCTTCAATTTTCCCGGGATAAAAAGTAGCCTATGTCCTTTCTCAGGCTCTGGATTATCTGTGTACCAAATTTTATTTAAATCGGTTCAGTAGTTTTTACGTGAAAGAGTAACAAACATCCATACAAACTTTCGCCTTTATAATATAAGTAGGATATATTATATTAGTATAGAAAAATCAAAATACAAGATAGCTTACAAATGATCATGGAATCATAACAGTCTCCGTCCATTTTGTTGACTCAACAAGAACGTGATGTTTGTAAAGATGCGACATAATTAGTAAAGATTTATTGCACAAACAAAGGTATGAACAACATTTGTATATATAGATGGTTATAAAAATAACGTATAAGTTAAAATGTCGCTTTTGAATAGCTTTGAAGTTGGAGAACACTAAATTTGTGATAATTGACTATTTGGAGTGTTTAGTGATGGGAAAAAGTCTATGTATATATTTTTTTATTTGTTCTCTTATAAACTTATTTATAAACACATATTGTATATACCCAATATGCACACAAAATTTCACGAGAATCGGTAAAGCCGTATCGGAGGAATTTAATCACAAACACCGCGACACGAGAATTTTATATCTATACTAATATTATAAAGAGGAAAAATTTGTTTGTTTGTTTGTTAGTAATGAATAGGCTCCGAAACTACTGGACCGATTTCAAAAATTCTTTCACCTTTGGAAAGCTACATTATCACCGAGTAACATAGGCTATATTTTATCCCTGTATTCCCACGGGGACGAGAACTACGCGGGTAAAACCGCGCGGGGGCAGCTAGTATTAGATAAGTTGAAAATTCTAGACCTTAAGACTACACCTGGCAACATTGAAGGAGAAACAAAATGGCCGACGTGTATAAAGCAATAAACTACTTCCACGAATAATACAATAATCCAATCAATACTTAAACGAGTGCGTGTCTCTATGGAGGCAATAAAAACATCATAATAATGTTAGCCAGGGGTTGCCAACTTGACTAGCAAATAGAAGAATAGCAATAATTTTGTCGCTAAGTAATACTGGCAAAATTCTGTGCCAAACTATAAATTTCTTGAAATTTTACACATAAAGTCTCATCCTTTTTTTTAGTTCTAGTCTACATGTACTAAATGCTATCAAAATCGGTTCGGTAGTCGTAACAGACAGATACGAGCCAATTTCGCATTTCTATACTAATATTATAAAGAGGAAAGATTTGTTTGTTTGTTTGTTTGTTTGTTTGTTTGTTTGTAATGAATAGGCTCCGAAACTACTGGACCGATTTCAAAAATTCTTTCACGTTTGGAAAGCTACATTATCCCCGAGTAACATAGGCTATATTTTATCCCTGTATTCCCACGGGAACGGGAACTACGCGGGTAAAACCGCGGGGAGGCAGCTAGTAAAATATAAGTAGGGATATTAAACATAATTATTTATTACTTAGACACGATCGTCTTTGATTAATAGTTGCTATAAAACGGTTGACAACCCCTGACGTCGACAGACGGCGGCCCCACGTTGGGCGCCAAATTACATTTATCGAACGAGCGCTGGCACCACAGTTTTCCCGGAACAAACGGTAATGGCGGAGCTATTTGTACGGATTGCTCGTGGAATTTATATAAGTGTATGTTGTTACCAAATGATAGATATTAAAGTTAAAACATCTATCTAAGTCATCATCATCAGCTCATATACGTCTCCACCAAGGAGCTCGAGCCTCCCCTAACATAGAGGGTGTGTAGGCCATAGTCCACCTAGTGCGGATTGGCGTACTTCGTAATGAAGACGACGGGCATGCAGGTTTCCTCACGATGTTTTTCCTTCACCGAAAGCCAGTGGTGTGAATCCGTACATAAGTTTTTATAAACTCAGAGGTACTGGCCAGGGATTTGAACCTGCACCCTTATGATCGTGAGTCGGCGCGTTCCCAATCCCAACTAAGCCACCACGGCTATTCACTGTTTTAATGGTTTAATTTAAATATATACAACACAGTGACGGTGTAACAACACTTGAGATGCGAGTACATAATCTTGAGTGCGGTAATTAAGAATCAGTGCCAAGTTCTCTGATGTCATAGCATACATTGACATGTAAACAATGGACATCTGGCGAGAAACACCTGTATTTCTATACCTGCACTGTTAATAATCAGTGACAAGCCGTGGTGGCTCAGCTGGGAACGCACCGACCATCTATCATGTAACCAATAGAGTAGAACTGTTAACAGTTTTGTTAGAAAACAAAATACGCCAAAACGCTGCGCCGGCCCCTGTGTTCTGATTGGCCGACTCAAGGTCAAGTGTTGCACTAGACGTACACACAGGTCTCTTATTGGTCGGGTACTGTTTTAGTTCGAGCGTGGCTTGTTAGTTACACGTGCCAAATCATTGATGCGTTGCTAAACAAATGGCTCACTATTGCTACTCTATTGGTTACATGCTAGATGGCACCGACTCACGATCATGAGGGTGCAGGTTTAAAACCCTGGCCCGTACCTACCTCATCTATACTAATATTATAAAGAGGAAAGATTTGTTTGTTTGTTTGTAATGAATAGGCTCCGAAACTACTGGACCGATTTCAAAAATTCTTTCACCTTTGGAAAGCTACATTATCCCCGAGTAACATAGGCTATATTTTATCCCTGTATTCCCACGGGAACGGGAACTACGCGGGTAAAACCGCGGGGAGGCAGCTAGTGAGTTTATAAAAACTTACGTACGGATTCACACCACTGGCTTTCGGTGAAGGAACATCGTGAGGAAACCTGCGTGCCCGAGATGTCACTATTAAAGGCATGTGAAGTCGCAGCGCACAAGGCGCGCGTGGTGGACTACGGCCTAGACCCCTCGATGTTAGGGGAGGCTCGAGCTCCGAGCGTGGAGACGTATATGAGCTGATGATGATGACTGTTAATAAAGCGAGACGGCAATAGAAAAACAAGGATGCAATATGAAATGATTTGTGACGCTTATGAAGGTTCTGATAGGGCGGTGGTCTGCCTAAATTTTACGAAGGACTAAAAATAGGTAGGTATTTTTTTTTTATTACGTTTTCCAATTCTATGTGATATATCACTACATAGTATAAAACGAAGTCGCTATCTGCCGTCTGTCTGTCCCTATGTATGCTTAGATCTTTAAAACTTTAAAACTACGAAACGGATTTTGATGCGGTTTTTTTTAATAGATAGAGTAATTCTTAAGGAAGGTTTTTGTGTATAAATCACTACGCTATGACGAATAGGAGCGGAGAATCAATTCAAACTGTTACAAAAACGGGCAAGTGACGCTAACGAAGTTGCGCGGGTCAACTAGTAGTGTGTATATATTAAACTAATTCCAAATTACAGTAATAAAGAGATTTTTAACGGCTGAATAGGTAGGTAAAAATCATTTGAACAGGAATAACACATAATAATACTTTTATTCGGGGAAAAACTAAAGCTACTATGTAATATTAAAAGTAAAATATCTAAGACGATATGTCGCTCGTTCCCGTGAAAATACTAGAATAAAATATATCCTATGTTACTCTCTGATAATGTAGCTTTTCTGTTGGTGAAAGAATAATTCAGATCCGCCAATAGTTTTGGAGCCTATTCGTTCAAAACAAAACCGTTCCTCTTATTAATATTAAAGTCATTTATTTTATTGGAGACTTAGTATGCCTACTATAAACTTCACAAACAACTCTCCAAAAAGAAACATATCATCTAAATGCGCAATAAAATGTAATAAAAACAACAAATTACTATAGAATTGAACCCCAACCCCTAAACTACTATTGTACCCTCTATTCAACCCCTGGTCATATTGAAACGCGACTCGAGGGTAGTTATATATTTATTATTAAGCGACAGACTTCGCGGCGTCTTTACCCCATTTCCATTTGAAGATGGAGAAAATAAATAAATATCCTGAGATATTTTTCACACACTGCCAATTTATTCGAAACTAATACCCCGGTCAAAATAGAAACTAGCTAAAAATTGGTATGAATGTTGGGAACCCCATTACACACAATTTGCCAATTATCCACATTAATCCAACGTGTGGAAAAAAAAATATTCAAGGTCAAATGTTGCGAAGATCGGTTTTTTTGTTAAATTCCAGCTAAACGGTAATTTTTATCATAACAATGGATGAGACAAAAATATTCATCATGGAATTATCTATAAAAATTGTTCATACATGTACTGTAAACCAGATAGCTTGGTATACTACTTTTTATATATACACTAGCTTACCATACTCTTCCGAAACGGCTTGACCGATTTATATGAAATTTTACATGCATATTCAGCAGGTCTGAGAATCGGCTACTATCTATTTTTGATACCGCTGTGATCACGGGAACGGGAACTACGCTGGTGTAATTGCACGTCGGAACACAACAAGTATGTATTTGAAAAAAAAAAAGTAGATTAAAATTTATATTAGTTAATTAAATTACATTCCTATATTATTCTATGATGGTCCTGGCTTTGATTCCCACTTTATATAATAAAGAAATAAATAAATATCCTGGGACATTTTTCACACACGCCCAATCTGATTCCAAGTAAGCTTCAAAGTGAGCTTGTGATATGGAAACCAGATAGCTGATATACCACATATAATACTTTTAAATACATTCATATTATAGATATTTACATCCATATTATAATGCAACATGTACATTAAGAAAAAAAAAATTATATACATATATTTAAGGCGGAAACAGATAATCAAAAAGGTCATTCTTCTATATTTCATCTATGACTCAATATAAGAACTTATTTCAGGAAATGGAAGCAGATGACATAATCTTCCATCCCGCTCTATTATTAACCTTCTATTCTTACAAATGACATGTCACCATCGACATGATAGCCAATAGACTCCTAATATGTATATTTACTTATTTTTATTGCAACATAAACATCATGTTTACATGTAAACTTAAAATATCTAAGTAAGGCAACAATTTCTATTCATATTCATTTATGCATGACAATATATGAGAAACGATTTTAATCAATATTTCTACCATCGAATCTATGCTAATATCGCTGAAGAGTTTGTTTGAACACGCTAATCTCAGGAACTAGGTACTAGTCCGATTTGAAAAATTATTTCAGTGTTAGATATTATTTATCGAGGAAGGCTATAGAATATTTACCATCACGCTACGACGAATAGGAGCATCAATCAAACATGTTGCCAAAACGAGTCAAAAGTGACGCTAACGAAGTTGCGCGGGTCAACATGTCTATACTTTTATTATAAAGAGGAAACATTTGTTTGTTTGTAACGAATAGGCTCCGAAACTACCGAACCGATCTACACAATTCTTTCACCAATAGAAACTACGTTATACATAAATATAATAGGCTATATTTCTTCCCCGTACGGGAACGTAAACTACGCGGGTAACACAGCGCGACGGCAAATTATTTGTAGGATCACTTATTAGGAGTGTACAGTTATCATGTCTTCGGAAGGTCGACATGACAATGCAGTGCCAGGGGCGGTCTCTAATGGAACTGGTTCGACGAACTTTATTTGGCGTGAAATTAATAAGTCTTGACATTGTGTAGATGTGACTTCATATCGCGGTATAATGTTAGGCCGGTTGGCTTTGTGGTTAGTGACCCTGACTCTCAAGCCGGCGCCGCGGCGGAGGCGAATCCCACCCTGGACTAACATTTGTATGCATCAATATGTCTGGATGTTAACATTAAGGTTAGTACTAGTTCGGGACAAATCCGCAACTATTATAAAAAGTTTTTTTTTTCTATTTCTTTACATTCTAGGTTTATTTTATTTTTTTCTTGGGTGTCGTTAGCCTTTGTTTTGTTGGTGCCTATTTGCATTTTTTACCCTGCGATTTGATACAGGGACATTATAAAAAGTACCTTAACTACTTGATTTGATTTGAGGCAACATACATACTTAGGCTACTTTTTATAATAGTTTCGGATTTGTCCCGAAATTTGTTATTCGAAAGCTACATTCCAAAACATATTCTAACTATGTGCCAAGTTTCATCGCGATTCCTTCACCCGTGGACGCATAACAGTCAGACAGACAGAGTTACTTTCGCATTTATAATATTACCAGGAATATTTGGGGAGGCACGCACACCCATCCACATTAAAAATTTCCCTTTAAATGCTTAACCAGCGGTGGTGGATCGATGGACGGGGTCAATGAACTGTCAACATGAAGGTCTGACCTGCGGCTTTATGGTCTCATATGTGACCTTAAGTTGACCCTATAATTGTTGGTCTGTAGACCTAATATGTTGATTGACTGTCTGTCTCGCTTACACGCTAAAACAACTGATTCGATTTAAATAAAGTTCGGTACTAGAGCCTGAGAAAGGACATAGGCTACAATTCATCCTAGGAAAATTGAAAATCCCCCGGGAACGCGAGTAATTCTGCGGGAAGCCACTTGTATCTATATAAGTATGTATTTAAAAGTTAATGTAGTATATCAGCTATCTGGTTACAGTACAAGTTTACTTAGTTCAGAATCAAATAAACCCGGGCTAAAATCATTACTACAATATTGATATATACTAGCTGCCGCCCGCGGTTTCACCCGCGTAGTTTCCGTTCCCGTGATCACAGGGGTATCAAAATAGTAGCCGAAGACCTACTGAATATGCACATAAAACTCGGTCAAGCCGTGTCGGAGGAGTATGGTAACTAACATTGTGACACGAGAATATAAATAAAATAAATAACCTGTGACATTTTTCACACACGGCCGATCAGATTCTAAACTAAGCAGAGCTTGTGATATGGTAACCAGATAGCTGATATACTATATATACTACTTTTAAATACATACTTACATAGATATTGACATCGCGACACAGAACAAACAGACATATTGCTGCATACAAATGTTAGTCCTGGGTGGGATTCGACACGACCGCCGGCTTGAGAGTCAGGGTCACTAACCACAAAGCCAATCGGCCTGTCAATATAAGAAGATACTTTCTTTCTAATATAATTTCCTGGTGTGACTTGACTTTCCACCAGCACTGTTCTGACACGCACTTTTGGCACATACCATTATAAAACGCTTCATTGACTCACGCCAAAGTGTTAGGGTTACCATCCGTAAAAATAAAAAAACTTTTTGGGACATTTCTAGCGGTGACCAAATTTTTTTTAAACTTTCGCGAATTTAATTCATGATGCATAATATATAATGTTACGATGCGCGCGGACTATTATAAAAATATTAATCACTAGCAACCTCCGCGCGGTTTCACCCGCTTAGTTCCCGTTCCCGTGGGAATACAGGGATAAAATATAGCCTATGTTACTCGGGGATAATGTAGCTTTCCAAAGGTGAAAGAATTTTTGAAATCGGTCCAGTAGTTTCGGAGCCTATTCATTACAAACAAACAAACAAACAAACAAACAAACAAACAAATCTTTCCTCTTTATAATATTAGTATAGACTAGCAACCTCCGCGCGGTTTCACCCGCTTAGTTCCCGTTCCCGTTGGAATACGGCTATAAAATTTAGCCTATGTAATCTAGTTTTCCACTGTCGAAAGAATTATTCAGATTCTCAGAATTTCGCCATCTATCTAGGTTTTAATTTCCCATATTACCTCGATATACATCATGACGAATACCTACATATCATATAATAACAATTTTATCGAAAAGAAAAACTAGAAAATATTTATCCCCGTAATATTTAAGACACACTAATAACCTGTCAAAAATATCCCCCATTTTTGTATCGACATGGTAACCCTACACACGATGGCACGCAGCCAAATATTAGCCTAATTAACTCGATTAGCATTTGTGAACCAAGCTCCTTCATAGTATGAGATCATAGTCTAACGTTTGTACTATCCATACCATTGTACTATATAGGGAAATGACTGTGGAATTTGTCCGACAAATAGCATAATGTGTGGTCACTTCCGTTTGGGGTTGCCACAAAAAACAAACTATTATCCATCTATACTAATCATCGAGCATGTAACCAATAGAGTAGAACTGTTAACAGTTTTTTTAGAAAACAAAATACGCCAAAACTAGGGCTGCCACCTTTCAAAAACAGTAGACCCGGAGATTTTAGAAATGTCGTTTTTTTTTATTAAAAGAAAACATTTTTTTAAAGATTTAAGTATTTAATGAAATAAGTACAAAGTAATGGTAAATTAATATAGGTATGTAACGTTTTTTGTTTAATATAAATTACCTAGCTAGTGCTAGGCTGACTTGAACTAGCTTGACACTTAAAATTATATTTTTTATTCTGCAGGGATTGTTTCAGCATTTCTTCTTGCTCAGGTTTCTTCAAAAATTTTAAAAATTCTTGGCAATTCATATTGTAATTAATCTTTACAATTAACTCAGCCTTCACCATGTCCACTGATAAGCAGTTTCGCTCGTCTGTCCACAAATTTCCCATTAAAGAAAAGACGCGTTCTACGAAAGCATTGCTTATAGGGATTGAAAAGATTTTACCAATTATTTTTGGCAGTTCGGTGAAAGTTGAGGTGACTTTGAAAAGCTGAACCCATCGTAAATCAACAGATAATGTTGAATTAATAGATTGTTCGAACTGAGGAAATACTTGGTTTAATTTTCGGGTCTCGTCATACAGTTTATCTTCGTCCACATTTTTCAGACCAAGTGATTCGCAAGCTTCCACAGCATCTTCGTAACTTACTGCACTTGTTAGATCGAATTTGGAAAAAAATTTGAACACAGAATGCTCAAAATCATAATATTTCTGTACGTATTCAAGAGTTCTTCTGTAAACCTCATTGGCTTCTTTTTTTAATTGATCCTGTTCGGAAGGCCTCAAAAACTTCATGTTTCTCATTACTTTGGCGCCATAAAACTCGTCATGCAGTCGGCTTTCAACCTTGTCTTTTATATTTTTCATAATTGGGTGCAACTCAGTAGCTGTTACTGTGTTTTTTTCCAGTAATAGTATGGCTTCTGTCAGCATATTCATATAATGCTGAATGAAATATAAATAACATTCCTGTAGTGTGATTTTTGCAGATAAACTTCCAGCATCATCACCACACTGTTTTACGAATTCCCATATTATCTTATGGCATGCTGCTTCACCAAGACTTTTGAAATACGCGGATACAGCAGGCCATGACAATATCAATCTGTCAACAGCTCTTCCCAAACTTAACCATCTAGTTGGCCCATGTCTCAAAACTTTTCTGTATTCAATTTCAAACTCCTCAAAAAATGCCTGCAATTCTCTCGTGCGTTTTGCGCTGTTCGAAAATTCCGCATAAACTTTCATAATCAAGTTTTCCACATCATATGTTAAAGCTTTCATAGCGTTTCTGGCGGCGTTATGAAGAACGTGACAGTTACAATTTGCTTTAACGACTTTGGTATCGGAATATTTATCTTTAATTTTTTGGTACACGGAATTGTGAGCACCGTAATTAACCGGTGCATTATCTGCAGAGAAAGCAGACTGCAAAGTTGTGTCTAAGTCATGCTGAAGAATAAAATTGTCAATATTCTCAAAAATTTTTTGAGATGTTTCGTTCGAATCCTCATAAAAATCCATTAATTTATTCTGAACACCTTTTTCTTGGTCAAAGTATCTGATGACAATTGGATACATTTTCTGGGATCCTTTATTTGAGGCGTCGATAGCAATCGAAAAGTGAACCCCGCCTCCAGATTGAGTCCTTTTTAGGTCTTGTATTGTTGACTGGATTGAATTCGGTGCTAGGACATTCAAAACAATGGCTTCAGCTTTTGTTCTGCCGCAGTGAACTTTATGTGATAGTGGTGAATCGGAATAAAGAGTAGCATTTAATTTAATACCACAATCGGTGCTTAAGTAACTATGGTGGTGGCTAATTGCATGATAAATCGACGCAATTTCGATTGTCGCTACTTTTAGCTCTTCAGAAGAATTTTTCTTGGGCAGAAAAGCGGTTATCAAAGAGTTTGAGTCAATGTTTCTCACCTTTTTCTTGTGCGTTTCACTGTTAAGATGAGTCGATAACGCCTTTTCACCATCCCATTTCACTGTAAATTTCACGTTACAAAATACACATTTCGCGTTTTTTTCATCGACTTTTCTCACCCACATTTTATACTTCTCATTTTCTAGCCACACTTGTTGAAAATTACATTCGTACGTACTTCTTTTTTTTCTTCGACTGTGATTCTTCTTGTTCCATTATGACCACACGCTACAACACTAGGTACTTTTAATAAGAGAAAGTACCGAAAACAATCTGTGATAGAAATATTAATGAACAAAACATAAAATACTCTTGTTTGTGTGCAATTATTACGAAGCGCTAACAGAAATTAGCTATTGTTTTGAATCTAATGATCGTTCTGCGTACGCATGTACTGTTGTACCCCGCCCGCGCTCCCTGCCTGCTACTCCCACTTTCCCGCTCACTCGGCCGCCCGCGCCCGCGCCCGTACGTTGTACGTCTCACTCAGACTATCAGTCACGCACGCACGCACTCCGCGCCGTGCGCCCGGTGCGTGATGACGTGTTGTCGCTTCCCGTTCCATCGGACCCGGAGATATCGATGTTAAACCCGTAGCCCGGACATGAACCATGCAAACCCGTAAACTCCGGGTCAAACCCGGAGAGGTGGCAGCTCTAGCCAAAACGCTGCGCCGGCCCCTGTGTTCTGATTGGCCGACTCAAGGTCAAGTGTTGCATTAGACGTACACACAGGTCTCTTATTGGTCGGGTACTGTTTTAGTTCGAGCGTGGTTTGTTAGTTATACCGGTTATACGTGACAAATCATTGATGCGTTGCTAAACAAATGGCTCACTATTGCTACTCTATTGGTTACATGCTCGATGATACTAATATATAAAGCTGAAGAGTTCGTTTACTTCAACGCGAAAAATCTCAGGAACTACCGGTCCGATTTGTAAAATTATTTCAGTGTTATATAGCTCATTTATCGAGGAAGGCTATAGGCTATATATCATCACGCTATGACAAATAGAAGCGGAGCATCAATGTACAATGTTGCAAAAACGGGGAAGTGATGCTAACGAAGTTGCGCGGGTCATCCTCACTAATATAATAAATGCAAAAACAACTGCCTGTCTGTTACGCTTTCACGCCAAAACCACTGATGCGATTTAGATGTCATTTGGTACAGATATAGACTAGTGCTTGGGAAAGGACATAGGCTACCTATTATCCCGGGAAAGTTGACTGTCCCCCGGGGAACGCGGGTGAAGCATACAAGCCAGAACTAATATTATAAACGCGAATGCAAGTTCGTTTGTAAAGCTTTCACACCTAAGCCACTGAACCGATAATTATAAAAATTCTTTCACCATTATAAAGCTTCATTATCAGGGAGTGACATAGGCTATATTTTATCCCTGTATTCCAACGGGAGCGAGAGCTACGCGGGTGAAACCTCGCGGCGGGAGCTGGGAAGTATATATATTCAGGTCACAAATAAAATTGATAATATTTTACTGCAAAACTTTTGTGTTATTTATCAAAGCACTTACGATTAGGCGCGATATGATAAGATTCCAAATAATCATTGAGAATGCAAGTATTTTCACATATTCATACATTTATCTTGTGCAGGAAAAATTTGTATTCTTGTGTGTGTGTGTGTGTTTGTAATGAAAAACTATTAATAATTATTTAGCCATATTATATTAATGAAATGAAATATATTTAATCATTCAAATATGCCTTCACAGGCACTTATGAAACTAACTCTAACGCTCGGTTCGGAAGGTTGTTGTGAGAAGAGTCGCCGATAGACTCAGCAATTACTCTTTACAAAATTAGTATTTGACCATTTCTTTAACAATAATAATATTCCTGATAGAACGAGTGCTATACCCGAGCATCGTATTCTATACTAATATTATAAAGAGGTAACGTTTGTGAGTTTGTGACGTTGTAAGGGGTAAACTCTGGATCAACTGAACCGATCTTAAAAATTATTTCACCAATAGAAAGCTGCGTTATTGTGGAGTGTCATAGGCTATATTTTATCAATATAATCCCACGGGAACGGGAACTACGCGGGTGGATCCGCGCGGAGGCAGCTAGTTACTAATATTATGGATATATCACTACATATTATAAAACAAAATGGCTTTCCCCTGTCTGTCCCTATGTCTTCTTAAATCTTTAAAACTACGCAACGGATTTAGATGCGGTTTTTTTTACTAGATAAAGTGATTCATGAGGAAGGTTTTTATATACAATACACGCATAATATGTTAGAGAAACACTGTCAATTTTGGAGGTTTCTAATGTGATGTATAAGCATTGCCGTGCGAAGCTGGGGCGGGTCGCTAGTAATTAAGTATATAATATAACTAGCTGCCTCCGCGCGGTTTTACCCGCGTAGTTCCCGTTCCCGTGGGAATTCAGGGATAAAATATAGCCTATGTTACTCGGGGATAATGTAGCTTTCCAAAGGTGAAAGAATTTTTGAAATCGGTCCAGTAGTTTCGGAGCTTATTCGTTACAAACAAACAAATCTTTCCTCTTTATAATATTAGTATAGATAATCATTATTAAAACAAACATACAATATTCACCCACCATACAGATCGTTAAACCAGTACATATTTACAACACTAGCGGTAACATCGCGGTTCACTTGCGACACCCACGTCTGGGGCGGTGAGTCACCGTGAGGTCGTTGAACCGTGCGCGGGCGCAGCTCGAGCCTTCGGTACAAACGCCCTGATTGGCCGAGAGCTTTTCGACGGTGGCACGCGAAATTTGAAAATATTCTGGTAAATTATTTTACATACAAAGTAGAGCTTGTACTGTAACCAGATTGACGACATACTACTTTTAAAAACATACTTACAGTCTTATATAGATAACTAGCGACCCGCCCCAGCTTCGCACGGGTGCGTACTTATACATCACATTAGAAACCTCCAAAATTGACAGTGTTTCTTTAACATATTATGCATGTATTGTATATAAAAACCTTCCTCTTGAATCACTCTATCTATTATCACACCGCATCAAAATCCGTTGCGTAGTTTTAAAGATTTAAGAAGACATAGGGACAGCCAGTGGAAAGCGACTTTGTTTTATAATATGTAGTAATTGCATCCAGACACAGAACAGACACCTATTCATATAAATGTTTGTCTTCAAAGTCAAGGTCACTAACCACAAAGCCAGCCGGCTGATGATGATGATGATGAAAAGTTTGAATCTGTACTTTTATACTAATATTATAAATGCGAAAGTAACTGTCCGTCTGTCTCGCTTTCACGTTAAAACTACTGAACCGTTTATTACTGGTACACAGATAGTCTAGAGCCTGAGAAAGGACATAGGCTACTTTTGATCCCGGTAAAATGCAAGATCTGCTGGGTACGCAGGTGAAACCGCGAGAAGCCACTAGTAACATTGTCAGTAACTTCAAGGCCCATAATTGAAAAAAAAACCCCGATTTTTAAATATTATTCGTTGGTGCTCCGCTCCTATTGGTCGTAGCGTGATGATATATGAAATGGGATCAAACGGGAAGCACCAGCTTTCAAATAATAAAATTTAAATCGCTTCGCCCAGTCGAAAGCTATGAGGTAACAAACATAAAAAAATACCAGTCGAATTGAAAACCTCCTCCTTTTTTTTGAAGTCGTTTAAAAGGCCAATAGTAACTCTATAATCTATGCAAAACATAGAGTACATTAGGAACGAATGGACGCGTCCGGAAGCAACGTTCCACAGGACGCGTCCAATTGGGGACGCGACGGAAACGGGCGGGGCAACGGGACGCGCTAGAGACGATCTAGAATCTAGAATATGGGCTTTTTATTTAGATTTTATAGGCCGGTTGGTGACAGTGACTTGTAAGTACCGGTCGTGTGTTCGAATCCCAATTGGGCGAACATTTGTGTGTTATCTAAAACACGAATTTTTTTAACTAAGTTCTTTATCGCGCCTTGCGAAAGGGGGCTAGACGGAAAAAAATAAGATCAAAAATGTTGTAACGACACATTTCCTCGCGGCGCCGAACGTGGCCGAGCGTGATGTTATCAAGTTTGTTGTATGGGAGCCCCCCTTAAATATTTATTTTATTGTTTTTACAATGTCCCGCGCATCTATGATGTGTATGTTTGAAGGAGGTAGGGCGCAACGGATTCGTCCGTTCGAAATTAGAGCAGCCCGACTGGGTTAGTACCTCCGCCTTACAGAAGACCGCAGCCAAATAACACTACATGTAGTGTTGTGTTCCTGCGGTGAGTAAAGTAGCCAGAGCTCCATGAGGAGACGCTGTAGCGGCAGTGGGGGGACCAGGGATGGGGCGTCGTAGGGGTATGCAGGAGTGATACCTGTTTAGCCTTTCGATGAAAAGTACATTGCGCTTTGTCCCTTTCACTGCCTATACAGTTGCTCCCTTTTTTATAGGGTCGGCAACGCGTGAGTGACGTCTCTGGTGTTGCAAGCGTCCATAGGCTACGGTAACCGCTTCCCATCAGGTGGGACCGTATGCCTGTTTGCCACCCTTGTGGTATAAAAAATTTTTTTACGAAAGAATATAGAGACAGAGTGCATATGAACTTCGTTCCATCCGGGTGTCCCTTGACACCTCACAAGTTTTTTCACTTCAGATGGTAATACTAGGAGTTCTGCTGTCAACAGGAATGTACCTTTTCCCGAAGGTCTCGTCGGGAATGACGTCACAATGGCGGAGTTTATAATATTTTTTTATCAAAATTTCAGGAATTATTCATTAAATATTATCTTAAGATATTAAGTTTTTAATTAAATATTTCATTTACAAAATATACGTCGTTTTTACCCAGATTAAAACCTGTTAGAAGGAGGTTCATGTTTTTCGAGTGTATGTTCGTCTGTATGTATATGTCTCTATTGCCTAAACGGTTTGATGTATTCTTGCTGTGCTAGATTCGTCATATCATTATATTCTTATTCTTACACTTATTCTAATAAGAATAAATCGTACCTGTGTCGTGTGTAGGGCTCTTCACAAGTCACGTTTTCTTGGAATCATGCACAACCCTGAAAAAAAGAAAAACATATAAGAACAAATTTCATACGCCTATATATACCATCTATAATATATGTAGCTCTGACCGCAATTTCACGCTAGTTCCCGGGGATCTTCAATTTCCCCGGGATAAAAAGTAGCCTATGTGTTACTCCAGAACATATTCTAACTCTGTGCCAAATTTCATCGAGATCCCACGTTGTTGCGTTAAAGAGTAACATACATCCACAAATTTTCTCATTTATAGTAATAGAATATTACCGTAATATCAACAATTACGATAAAATGTCTCATAACCGGAGCAAAGTCGGGGCGAATCGCTAGTGCGTAAACAATGATCGTTTTCAGACCTTGATACACAATGACATCGATTCGAATCAATCGATACAATCGAATGCAGAAACGTGTTAACAATCACTGCCCATCCCTATTAAATGCGCATACGCATGGACGATCGTTCTAGATAGTGCATACGAGACAGTAGATCAAATTGTTTTTTTTTTTTAATGGACTTCGAGGTGTTAGCCTCAGATGGCTTTTACACCGTTACGCGGAGTGTTTCGGTGAGCGCAGAGGGCTCTCACCGAAGAATAGAAGCGACTAGCTGCCTCCGCGCGGTTTTACCCGCGTAGTTCCCGTTCCCGTAGGAATACAGGGATAAAATATAGCCTATGTTACTCGGGGATAATGTAGCTTTCCAAAGGTGAAAGAATTTTTGAAATCGGTCCAGTAGTTTCGGAGACTATTCATTACAAACAAACAAACAAATCTTTCCTCCGACTACGCTGAGGGTGTCCTCTGCGACACGGTGCCTCGGCTCAGGGCGTCACTGGGGGAAGTGGGGACTCACTTGACATGATTATTTAGAAAACGGACTGGGTTGTTGCGGCACGGGCCGCACTAACAAGACCTCAAATTGTTATTCCCAATAGAGTATATATGCAGATAGCTTCTGCCCGCGACTCCGTCCGCGTGGAATAGTTACTTTGGGCTAACGCTAACTTTCAACCCCCTTCGTTTACGTAGAAGGATGGTCTCGCAGAGCTAACTGATGACTGCACGCACCGGCCCGGCACATAAAGGCGCGCGCAGTACAGTACTTTAACATTATTTTGGTGCAATGTTATTTTAAGAAAGAAAGAAAGAAGAAAGAAAACAGATTTATTTAAAACTTGCGATATCTCCTAAGATATTCATTGAAATCGAATGACATAAAAGGCAATTTTGTTTTAAATTAAATACTTGTGATGAATAACGTATTAATTTGGATAAGGATCATCATCATTTTTATAAAAACACCTTCGCAAATAATGCTTAATTTTCGAACAAATTTGGTTAGTATAAAAATGGTCACAGTGAGCCAACCTTAACAGATAGACATATGCTATCGCGGACTTTTTTTTAGAAGTTTTGAAGGGGAACAATTCTGTCATACATCATTTTAGCGTAACTTTAACCGTTTAATCAGCGTACGCAGCGGAAGCTCTCAACAGGAAAAGAAATCTCCCGATTTTGAAACATTCTTCATTAGTGCTCCGCTCCTATTGGTCATAGCGTGATGATATATAGCCTATAGCCTTCCTCAATAAATGGACTATCCAATGGCGAAAGAATCTTTCAAATCGGACCAGTAGTTTCTGAGATTAGTGCGTTCAACCAAACAAACAAACAAACAAACAAACTCTACTCCTTTATAATATTAGTATAGATAAGCAATAATGTGTCAACCCACAAAATGAAGGTCGAAAACAAAGGTTTTGATATATTTTTATAATGCACTAGCTTCTCCCCGCGACTCCGTCCGCGTGGAATAGTTACTTTGGGCTGACGCTAACTTTCAACCCCCTTCGTTTTCGTAGAAGGATGGTCTCGCAGAGCTAACTAATGACTGCACGCGCCGGCCCGGCACATAAAGGCGCGCGCAGTACAGTACTTGATAATTATTTTGGTGCGATGTTATTTTAAATTTGCGATATCTCCTAAGATATTCATTGAAATTGAATGATGTACATGGCAATTTTGTTTTAAATTAAATACTTGCGATGAATAACGTATTTATTTGGATAAGGATTAATATCATCTTTATAAAAACACCTTCACAAATAATGCTTAATTTTCGAACAAATTTGGTTAGTATAAAAGTGGTTATAGTGAGCCAACCTTAACAGATAGACATATGCTATCGCGGACTTTTTTTTAGAAATTTTGAAGGGGAACAATTATGTCATACATTATTTTAGCGTAACTTTAACCGTTTACGCAGCGTACGCAGCGGAAGCTCTCCACTGGAAAAGAAATCTCCCGATTTTGAAACATTCTTCATTGGTGCTCCGCTCTTATTGGTCACAGCGTGATGATATATAGCCTATAGCCTTCCTCGATAAATGGACTATCTAATGGCGAAAGAATTTTCCAAATCGGACCAGTACTTTCTGAGATTAGCGCGTTCAACCAAACAAACAAACAAACAAACAAACAAACAAACTCTACTCCTTTATAATATTAGTATAGATAGCGTATTTAACATTCCACAGAAGTGTTTTAAGTGATCTAAAACATAAAAGTACATAAAAAATGGATTAATATCATACAAAAAGTCGTAAATCACATAGACATTATAATCTTTAAACGTCATTTTCTCAATATAAAGTTTATGTGGGTTAACACATTATTGCTTATCAGCTTCCATATACAGCATGGGGTTCTTCAAGGTGAAGAGATGATTACAGGGTCGTCGTTGCGCGAGTGCCGCCCCTGGTGTTGCAAGCGTCCATAGGCGGGGTGTTAGATAGCCCATATATCAAGGAAGGTTACGGGCTATATATCATCACGCTACGACTATCGCTTTCCGCTGTCTGTTCCTATGTCTTCTTAAATCTTTAAAACTACTTTTTTAATAGGTAGAGTGATTCAAGAGGAACGTTTCAATATACAATACATGCATAATATGTTAGAGAAACACTGACAATTTTGGAGGTTTCTAATGTTATCTATAAGCTAGGGTGGGTCGCTACTGTCGCTAGTAATAAATAAATAACATTTTTAATACCACATTTACTATTCAATACAACAATTTTGACAGTTCACACGCATTTGACCTACTGCGCCCACATTACAACAAACTACGACCGTGACAAACACATATTGAACTTTAAGTCGCGCCCCGTTAGGTCCATAATGCGATGCACCTGGTATAATGACGTCATTCATACAATTTATTCATGATGTAGAGCGAAACGAATGAGCGGATGAGAAAAAAAAACTCATGAATCACTGAATCTGTGGTCTGATGAAAGGATATGAAATCCCTAATAATATTATTACCAAAGTAAGTATGCCTGTCTGTTACGATTTCATGCTTAAACCACTCGATAAATTTGGATGAAATTTTGTACATTAGGTACTACATAATATAAAACAAAGTCGCTTTCCGCTGTCTGTCCCTATGTCTTAAATCTTTAAAACTACGCAGCGGATTTTGATGCGGTTAATACATAGGGTGGTTCAAGAGGAAGGTTTTTATATACAATACATGCATAATATGTTAGAGAAACACTGACAATTTTGTAGGTTTCTAATGTGATGTATAAGCATTGCACCCGTGCGAAGCTGGGGCGGGTCGCTAGTAATCTATACTAATATTATAGATGCGAAAGTAACTCTATCTATCTCGCTGTCACGCTAAACCGACTTTAAATGTAAATGGGTACAGATAGGTCTAGAGCCTGATAAAGGACATAGGCTACTTTTTATCCCGGGAAAATGGAAGATTCCGCAGGGAGCGACTAGTAGTTTATAACCTGGATTATCACATATCATATTGTGATTTTATTTTTAATGTAAATAAATAAATCACATAGTTTATTTTTTATACCGGGAAAGTTGAATGTCTCAGGTTCTGTAAGGAACATGTATACTCACGAACATTCGCTAAAATCTATACTAATACTAGGTGCCGCCCCGCGGTTTCACCCGCGTAGTTCCCGTTCCCGTGATCTCAGGGGTATCAAAAACAGATAGTAGCTGATTCTCAGACCTACTGAATATGCATATAAAATTTTATAAAAATCGGTCAAGCCGTTTTGGAGGAGTATGGTAACTAACATTGTGACACGAGAATTTTATATATAAGATAATGAAGAGTTTGTTTGATTGCGCTTATCTCAGAAACTACTAGTGCGAAATGAAACATCTTTTAGTATTGGATAGCCCATTTATCGAGGAAGACTATAGGCTATAAAACATCACGCTACGACCAGTAGGAGCGGAGCATCAATGAAAAATGTTGCACAAACTGTCGACATCTATCCATCTACACTAATATTACAAAGAGGAAAAATTTGTATTTTTGTATGTAATGAATAAACTCAAAAAGTACTGGACCGTTTTTAATAATTCTTTTTTCATTAGAAAGCTACATTATCACTGAGTAACATAGGCTATATTTTATCCCTGTATTCCCACGGAAACGGGAACTACGCGGGTAAAACCACGCGGAGGCAGCTAGTCACAAATAATTTTTCAATTCGAATTCTCAGTTCCCGAGATTAGCACGTACAAACATACAATCAAGCTTTATAATATTAGTACACATACATTACGCATGTGTTAAGTGTAGTACCACGCTCTTTAGACAGAAATAGACGGCAAGGACGTCTATACACTACTAGTGGCTCACCGCGGTTTCACCCGCGTACCCGGGAGATCTTTCATTTTGCCTGGATAAAATGTAACCTATGTCCTTTCTGAGGCTTTAGACTACATGTGTATGAAATTTCATTTAAATCGGTTTTGTAGTTTTTGCGCGAAAGAGTAACCAACATCCATCCATACTCACAAACTTTCGCATTTATAATATTACTAGTATCTATCTTTATATATAAAACACTACCGCCTCTGTCTGTCTGAACGCGATAAACCCAAAACTACTGAACAGACTTTCATGCGGTTTTCACCAAATTACGGAGTATTGAAGGAAGGTTTTTACGTATAATACATCAATTTGGAGCCGGTAGGTGGCGCTGGTGGGCAGAACGAAGTCTGCCGGCTCCGCTAGTCATATAACGAAACCCAAACATACCTATATATAAATCAAACCATAGTTTAAATACTTATACAAACAACCAAAAACCGGCAACGACTCTGAGTGTTGCATCTCGCTCGCACGCGTACGGGAAACATTGCCGTCCCCCTCTAACCAGGATTTCGAAGGACCGGTTAGTTTAGTAGATTGCGGTGTGTAAAAAAAAAGCGATCGTTATTTTCGACTTGACGTATGTTGACCGTGATGAAATACTGGAGCCTTGTAGCGACCCGCCCCAGCTTCGCACGGGTGCAATGCATTACATCACATTAGAAACCACCAAAATTAACAGTGTTTCTCTAACATATTATGCATGTATTGTATATAAAAACCTTCCTCTTGAATCACTCTATCTATTAAAAAAACCGCATCAAAATCCGTTGCGTAGTTATAAAGATATAAGCATACATAGAGACAGACAGCGGAAAGCGACTTTGTTTTATTTATACATACTATGTTGTGACTAGTGGCTCCTCGCGGTTTCACCCGCGTACCCAGGAGATCTTCAATTTCCCCAGGATAAAATGTAACCTATGTGTTATTCCAGAACATATTCTAACTCTGTGGCAAATTTTATCGCGATCCCATCAGCCGTTGTTGCGTGAAAGAGTAACAAACATACATCCATACATTCTCACAAACTTTCGGATTTATAATATCACTAGTGGACCAGGCAGACTACGTTCTGCCCACCAGCGCCACCTACGGGGTCCAAGTATATGTAAGCTATCCTATCTCTCAAGTTGGATCGAACTGCACATGGTATGCGAATTTTATTATAATCGGTTAAGTGGTTTAGGAGTCCATTGAGGACAAACATTGTGACACGAGATTTACTTTTTAAAAACCGGTTTCTTAAAACTTTTGTGTACTATGAGCTAAGCTACGTAAACTAACTTCTTCCCCCTTCTTTTTTCATGCGGTTTTCACCTAATTGCGGAGTATTTCATGGGGAAGGTTTTCATGTATAATACATCAATTTGGAGCCGGTAGGTGGCGCTGGTGGGCAGAACGAAGTCTGCCGGCTCCGCTAGTAATATACTAATATTATAAAGAGGAAAGATTTGTATTTTTGTATGTCTACACTAATATTATAAAGAGGAAAGATTTGTTTGTTTGTTTGTAATGAATAGGCTCCGAAATTACTGGACCGATTTCAAAAATTCTTTCACCTTTGGAAAGCTACATTATCCCCGAGTAACATAGGCTATATTTTATCCCTGTATTCCCACGGGAACGGGAACTACGCGGGTAAAACCGCACAGAGGCAGCTAGTAACCACTATAACTTATAACATAAAATATTTTGTGATTCCCTTGGACTTTAACTTATCGAGGTTCTGCTGTTTATATATAGCTTCGCCTATTATGACTCATAATTATCTTTTAGTGGATTAAATGCTGAATACTTACTCGGCCGGTTCAAGACAGTATGAGAAATTAATACTATTTCTACTAGTATATTAAATACTATATATTAATACTAAAAATTCCCTGTTTTTACAACATTTTTCTTGAATGTTCCGCTCCTATTGGTCGCAGCGTGATGATATACAGCCTATAGCTTTCCTTGTGCTATCATGACTCATGACCAGTAGTTCCTGAGATTATATTATTACGCTACAACGAATAGGAGCGGAGCAGAGATGAAAAATGTTGCAAAAACTGGCAAGTGACGCTAACGAAGTTGCGCGAGTCTATAACTGATATACTATTTTTAAATAAATACTTGCTTAATAAAATCATAACTAATATTATAAATGCTAAAGTAAGTCTGTCTCTCTTTCACGCTAAAACTAATGAACCGATTAAAATGAAATTTTGTACACAGATAGTCTAAAGCCTAAGAAATGATATAGGCTACTTTTTATACCGGGAAAATGGAAGATCTCCCGGGTACGCGGGTGAAATCGCGGGGAGTCACTATCTACACTAATATTATAAAGAGGAAAACTTTATTTGGTTGTAATGAATAGGTTCAAAAACTACTGGACCGTTTTCAAAAATTCTTTCACCTTTGGAAAGCTACATTATCCACGAGTAACATAGGCTATATTTTATCCCCGTATTCCCACGGGAATGGGAACTACGCGGGTAAAACCGCGGGGAGGCAGCTAGTCTATACTAATATTATAAAGAGGAAAGATTTGTTTGTTTGTTTGTAATGAATAGGCTCCGAAACTACTGGACCGATTTCAAAAATTCTTTCACCTTTGGAAAGCTACATTATCCCCGAGTAACATAGGCTATATTTTATCCCTGTATTCCCACGGGAACGGGAACTACGCGGGTAAAACCGCGGGGAGGCAGCTAGTATATTATAAAGAGGAAAACTTTATTTGGTTGTAATGAATAGGCTCAAAAACTACTGGACCGTTTTTAAAAATTATTTCACCATTCGAAAGCTACATTATCCACGAGTAACATAGGCTATATTTTATCCCTGTATTCTTACGGGAACGGGAACTACGCGGGTAAAACCGCGGGGAGGCAGCTATTAATATTAGTAGGGTCTCGCATGCGGTGACATAATTCCCCCATTCATACAATCTGTCTGACATTGGCGACACTTAAATTGGTCAGTATGCGGTCATGCAGTTGATATCATTCCTAATGCAGTCTCATAAGTGGATGCTGATAAGCAATAATGTGTCAACCCACAATAAGTCGAAAACAAAGTTTTAGATATTTTTATTTATTTATTGCCTTCTTATGCCTATCTGTACAGATTATAATGCATCACGTATTTAACATGCAACAAAAGAGTTTTAAGTCATCTAAAACATAAAAGTAGGTACATTAAAATGGATTTATATCATACTAGCTGCCTCCCCGCGGTTTTACCCGCGTAGTTCCCGTTCCCGTGGGAATACAGGGATAAAATATAGCCTATGTTACTCGGGGATAATGTAGCTTTCCAAAGGTGAAAGAATTTTTGAAATCGGTCCAGTAGTTTCGGAGCCTATTCATTACAAACAAACAAACAAATCTTTCCTCTTTATAATATTAGTATAGACAAAAAGTCGTAGTCATAGATATTGTGATCTTTAAACGTTGTTTTCTCAAAATCAAATTTATGAGGGTTAACATTATTGCTTATCAGCATCCAAGTATCGGAAGGTCGCGTTGATTGTCAAGACCTGTGGTTCTTAAACTTTAACTGCGGGACCGTGCCTCGGCTTAGGGCATTGCTGAGGGTGAGGGACTCGCTGGTTTGATTATTTAGGGAATTTTATATCGGACTAGCTGCCTCCCCGCGGTTTTACCCGCGTAGTTCCCGTTCCCGTGGGAATACAGGGATAAAATATAGCCTATGTTACTCGGGGATAATGTAGCTTTCCAAAGGTGAAAGAATTTTTGAAATCGGTCCAGTAGTTTCGGAGCCTATTCATTACAAACAAACAAATCATTCCTCTTTATAATATTAGTATAGACGAGACTGGGTGGGACGGCGCGACGGTCTTCGCCGGCGAGGTACTATCTAGTTACCATATCACAAGCTCACTTCGAAGCTTACTTTGGAATCAGATTGGCCGTGTGTGAAAAATGTCCCAGGATATTTATTTATTTATTTATAATACACCATTTAATTTTTTTTCATTAATCAAATGCAGTATTGTTTTTATCGCTTCACATACTATGACCACTTCGAATAGAATTCTAAAGAAACTTGAGTTTCTTATCTTACCCGTAACACACAAACAAACATTACTTTTACCGAAGATTAGATAGTAGGTAAATAGATTATTTTGTTTCATACTTCGACGTGCAGTCATACCGATGCTAGAGCGAGACAAAGCATGCAACAAAAGATATTTTTCCTACAAATATTATAAATGCGAAAGTAACTCTGTCTGCCTCGCTTTCACGCTAAAACTACTGAACTGATTTAAATGAGATTTGGTACACAGATAGTCTAGAGCCTGAGAAAGAACATCTATCAATTTTTGATCACGGGAACGGGAACTACGCGGGTGAAACCGTGGGGAGTTACTAGTATAGAATTGTAACAAATGTTGGCCAAGCGTTTTCTAATAGTTTTTTAATGTGGTTCAAATTACTATTAGTAATGTACTATAATGAGTCATACATAACCAGAGATTTAAATATTACATACTAACTAAGGCCCCTGGGTTCGCTCGCATAATTATTTTAATATAAAATATAATATACTAATGGCTCCCCACGGTTTCACCCGCGTACCCGGGAGATCTTCCATTCACTCTGGATAAAAAGTAGCCTATATGTCCTTTCTCAGGCTCTCGACTACCTGTGTAGCAAATTACATTTAAATCGGTTCATTAGTTTTAGCGTGAAAGCGAGACAGACAGACAGTAACTTTCGCATTAATAATATTAGTAGGGTTATGACACCGAGCATGTAACCAATAGAGTAGCAATAGTGAGCCGTTTGTTTAGCAACGCATCAATGATTTGTCACGTATAACTAACAAGCTACGCTCGAACTAAAACAGTACCCGACCAATAAGAGACCTGTGTGTACGTCTAGTGCAACACTTGACCTTGAGTCGGCCAATCAGAACACAGGGGCCGGCGCAGCGTTTTGGCGTATTTTGTTTTCTAACAAAACTGTTAACAGTTCTACTCTATTGGTTACATGCTAGATGGGTTATGATGACGTCAAAATTGGACGCTACGTGCGTTTCCTCGATTCAAACATTTCATAATCCAAAATCTCGAGATTATTTGGTAAACAACCTCTTCTATATACTGACTATTTGAATCGTATATTAATATTTGGCTACAAGCCAGCATTGCAACTTCATACATACAAATATGACTCATCATCATCATCAACTGCTCATATACGTCTCCACCGAGGAGCTCGAGCCTCCCCTAACATCGAGGGGGTTTAGGCCATAGTCCACCACGCGGGCCTAGTGCGGATTGGCGGACTTCACATGCCTTTAATTGTGACATCTCAGGCATGCAGGTTTCCTCACGATGTTTTCCTTCACCGAAAGCCAGTGGTGTGAATCCGTACATAAGTTTTTATAAACTCAGAGGTACGGGCCAGGGATTTGAACCGGCACCCTCATGATCTTGAGTCGGTGCGTTCCCAACTGAGCCACCACGGCTTATATGATATGACAAATATGACTATGAACATGAAATTGATGAATGAATAATTTCTACTAATATTATAAATTTGAAAATGAATGTATGTTACTCGTTCTCGCAACAACGGCTGAAGGGATCGCGATGAAATTTGGCACAGACTTAGAATATGTTCTGGATTAACACATCATGATGAGCATGGATGAAATGCTGTTGGGGTCCCATACATCTACACTAGTATTATAAAGAGGAAAGATTTGTATTTTTGTATGTAACGAATAAACTCAAAAAGTACTGGACCGATTTTAATAATTCTTTTTTCATTAGAAAGCTACGTTATTGTGGAGTGTCATAGGCTATATTTTATCCCCATATTCCCATGGGAACGGGAACTACGCGGGTCCGCGCGGAGGCAGCTAGTTCATTACATACTAGCTGCCTCCGCGCGGTTTTGTTGAACTAATTTTGAAAATCGTATCAGTACATCCAGAGATTACCCCTTACAACGTCACAAACGTCATCTCTTTATAATATTAGTATCAATAATATAGATAAATAAAACCACCTCCACATTTTCATTATCCGCGGTCATACCATACATCTGAAGGCCACAGCATCTCAACAAAACCATTAAAATCATAATAGTAATGTGAATCTTACAAAAAGGTGCGTGCGCGCACAAAAAATGATTTAGAAAAAAACTATATTTAATAGTTTCTGAGAAGGTACTCGAGTAACCTTTTTAGATTCAAAATGGCAGAAGGTATAGAAAATAAATAATAATTTATGTTTCACTTGTCGCTCCCCGCGGTTTCACCCGCGTAGTTCCCGTTCCCGTGACCGCAGGGGTATCAAAAATAGATAGTAGCCGATTCTCAGACCTACCGAATATGCATATAAAATTTCATGAGATTCAGTAAAGCCGTATCGGAAGAGTTTAATCACAAACACCGCGACACGAGCATTTTATATATTTGACTAGTTGACCCGCGCAACTTCGTTAGCGTCACTTGCCCGTTTTTGCAACAGTTTTGATTGATGCTCCGCTCCTATTCGTCATAGCGTAATGATTTTTATATAAAAACCTTCCTTAAGAATCACTTTATCTATTAAAAAAAACCGCATCAAAATCCGTTGCATAGTTTTATAGATCTAAGCATACTTAGGGACAGACAGACGATGGATAGCGACTTTGTTTTATACTATGTAGTGTTAGTTATTATCTGGTCTATTATGTTTTTATCAATGAACCCAATTATGTGTGACAAACATATTAAATGTTATCTTTATATTATGATTAGGTAGTTATGTTAAATAATTACGGTTTTACCCGCGTAGTTCCCGTTCCCGTGGGAATACAGGGATAAAATATAGCCTATGTTACTCCGGGATAATGTAGCTTTCCAAAGGTGAAAGAATTTTTGAAATCGGTCCAGTAGTTTCGGAGCCTATTCATTACAAACAAACAAATCTTTCCTCTTTATAATATTAGTATAGAAGTATAGACTAGCTGTACCCTGCCACGCTTCGCTGTGACTGGTGCAAAAATTAGATAAAAACAATCCTTGATGCAGATTATATAATATTCTAAAATTTCAGCTCGATCGGTGCAGAACTTTTTGAGTTTTTGAAGCGTACACAAACCAACATAACATTTATATATATAAAGATTTATATACTACTAGCTAGCTGCCTCCTCGCAGTTTCACCCACAGTAGTTCCCGTTCCTGTGGGAATATGGGGATAAAATATAGCCTATGTTCACCGGAGATAGTGTAGCTTCCTAACAGTGAAAGAATTTTTCAAATCGGTCAAGTAGTTTCAGAGCCTATTCAATGCTAACAGCCCGGTTGGCTTTGTGGTTAGTGACCCTGACTTTCAAGCCACGGGTTATGGGTTTTGATTCCCACCCAGGAAAAACATTTGTATGCATGAATATGTCTGTTTGTTCTGTGTCTGGATGTAAATATCTATAATATGTATGTATTTAAAAGTACTATATGTAGTATATCAGTTATCTGGTTACCATATCACAAGCACTGCTTATTTTGGAATCTGATTGGCTGTGTGTGAAAAATGTCCCAGGATATTTATTTATTTTTTATTGGACCAATCTGAACAATTATCCACCAATGTACACCTACATTATCAGGGAATAACATAGGCTATATTTTATCCTCATATGTTACTGGAACGGGAACTAAACGGGTGAAATGGGGCGGAGGCAGCTAGTGTTTAATAAAATACTTATGATAACCTATAGATTAAATATTTATTTTTTTGATATAACAGGAATAATGGCTGTAAATACAAACAGATTAAGTACAAAAATGTATTTAATTAAAACTACATAAGTAAAAATAAAAAATTGAAAAGTAATGAATGGATTTGACTGAAATTTGGAACACAGATAGTATATAACCTGGACTAACACATAGGCTACTATTGATGCCGAGAAAATTGACGATACCCCGGGAACGGGGACTAGTAATGATATAATCGCTCAAGAATGATATAGTAAGTGAAAAAAAAAACTATTGAAAAAAAAAATTGCTTATCCACAGACAATTAAATCAATGAATGAATGAAACTTCATAGATTTCTCTATTAAACCACCCACCCACCTTAAACTACTCAATTGATAGCTCAAATCAAATCACAATCCGTACCAACTATAACCCAACCGAATTGATAAAGCGCACGTATACAAAGGTTATCTTAACGTGTCACGGACGACTAAACTCGGCCGTATTATTCACGACCCGCGCCCGTACGGTGACATCATCCACTTTATTGGCCAGATAATAACTTACAGATTACAGGCACGCCCAAATAACTACAATAAAACACAATTAGAACATATAATAATGCCTCAAAATCATACGGCTACGTTAACAAGCGAAATACATAAGCGGCAAATTACTTTTATTTCACATACGATTTTGGACGGCGAATTTATGGATGTCAGGCTGAATGTTTGTCTTAATGGCAGCGGAACACGGCATCTAGCCAATATACAAACGCTTAGGCATATCTAAAAATGGTGGAACTAAAAAAAAACCGACCCAAATTCGGTCGGCGGCCAGACACACCCTAATCTGAGCGCGGCAGGAAAAAACATTTCATGCCGCAAATTATACGTTCCTATTGGAAATGTAAACAAATTAATGGAATAGAAAGCTGAATACACGCAATACTGACCGGCAGTTGGCTCCAAGACGCGTTTTATGACGATTTTTTTTTATCACTTCACACAATCACTGGTCACTTGATGAGTAGCTAATGTAACTTACACTAAGCACGAAAACGACGTAACATTATAAAATAACATGCACAGATAGTTCTTAGATAATTTTTAACGCACTAGCACCACCGGCATTACGCATAAAAGCGTTTATTTTCAATTATTTCGTTCGTAAAAAAGGAATTCTTTCAACACGCTACCGGAGTAGATCGATGTCGCCGCGAGTTTCGCTTTTTCGCCGCCGGCGTCGCTGTTGTACAGTGTTTCCAACTTGCGTGACATGCCAGATGGCGCTGGCGGTCTTAATGTTGCCATAACATATTTAACATTTACCTATGTACATTGTTTCATTTTAGAATCGTAACTGACAGAAATATATTTTTTCACACATATTTGTATTAACAAAAAGGGGCTGTTATGTTTTTTAGAAAAAGTGTCACATAAACCTGTATTTTGTAACGTTGTGCGCCTGAAATTAAATAGGATAAAATTAATTGAATCTCAATCATAAATTAATGTATTGCCCATCTTTTTTATTTTACTGAGATATCAAGAACAAATTTTGTACCCCCATGTAGACGTTACATGTCGTTTAAAAGTCACTAATTAAAACAAACTAAACTAATAAATACAAAAGATATTTTAACTCACTCGTGCTCTTTATTTTTTCTTTATAATTCATGTTGTTTGTTTGTTTCATCTTTAATTTCTGTAAAACCTGATTACTAAGATTAATTAAGTACTTCTCTAAAAATATCTAATTAGCCACGATTCAAGGAATATTATTAAGATGACAACATTATCAGACAATACTCCATTAGACGGAGAATGTATTTATATTATAATTATATAATAATGAAAACGCCTAACAATTCAATTCTTGTAAACCTACATTTATCGAAATAACTAAAAAAATATGTCATATATTAATTTCATTTGCATGTTGTTCTTCGAATTATTAAACCCTCAAGTATAACGGATCGTTGCAGCAATTCGTTATACGAAGAGCGTATAAATTATTGATTTAAAATTCAACATATATCCATTTTTAATCCCATTTTCAACGAAGTTGAATAAAAATTGTAATTATAATAACATTTATATTATTGAGGTATAATTAATTGGAAATTTTTTCGTCTAGTTAGGAATGAATTTATTGTACTAATAATTTTTAATACTTAAACCACGTAGAATGAAACGTGGAAGTAACAAAAAAAAACACATTTTATTTTCATTCATTCACTCTCAAAATGGTGGTCATTTAGGTTGTGCGTTGTTAATTTTTTTTGTTATTTCATAAAATTTTAAAACTGTTGACTTAAATCTAAGGTAAATATCTGATAATTACTTCATTATTATTCTATCGTATTAATTATATCATTTTTTTTACTATTTCATAACAATACGGAACATGCTTTTTGGCCTTTATAGTAATTTTTGTCTAAAACTCGCAATAATTTTACTTTAAATTCAGTAAACATGTAGTTTAATTACATATTAAGGGGATAAATTGGTAAAATTAGTGCTAAAACATGGATTTTTCGAAATATCAGCCAACGCCGGTTGTCTAGGTAGGCTTTGTATTATTTCTATAGAAACTAGTTTTTCTGCACCCTTCGAGCTAAAGATGAATAGAAAAGGCGCTCATTTCTGCACAGGGGAGCTCAGATTGCAATATTCAAGTTTTACTTCCCGTGCCTCTTTTTAATATTAAAATTAACGTTACGATTTTAGTATTTATGTTAAGTTTTCGACTCAGTTACTTATATTTATGTTACCTATTTGTATTTTATTATGTTCTCGACTTACATAAAATCCATAAGAAATAGAGGTACCTCTAATATAAGACAAATTTAATTAACATATTTTCTTTAGGCCTTTTCGTAATCAGTTAACTTAAAACTGCTTTTTTTTTTACCTCATGTATCTCAGACATTTATCTCATGTATGTGAGACACCACAGCAATACATTGGCCTATTCCTGCCCCGAAATGGCCTACGCTAATGTGCATTGAAATAAGGAATATGGATACAATGATATTAAAATTATTGCAAAAACAATTGGCGAAAAAATAAGTGAACCTCTGACCCCAGACCAAGAATAAACTTGTGTCCTGGGGCTCAGTGCTCTCTCAGTTACATGTACATGTTATAAAAGAATAATTCTTAGTACTTTGAATTACCATATGCCCAACATGCTTACCCAAACAATATTAATAAATATCCTGGAACATTTATTAACACATTGATATATACGCCAATATACAACATATCATCAACATCATCAGCTCATACACATCTCCACCGAGGAGCTTGAGCCTCCCCTATCAATTAGGGTGTCTAGGCTATAGTCCGCCTTGAGGGTCTTGTGCGGGTTGGCGGACTCGACATGCCTTTGGTTGAGACATGGGCATGCAGGTTTGCTGACAATGTTTTCCTTCACCTAAAGCCAGTGGTGTGAATCCGTACATTAGTTATATAAAACTCAAAGGTGCGAGCTGGGGTTTGAACCTGCACCCTCATGATCATGAGTCGGTCCGTATCCACTGAGCCACCACTGCCTATATACAACATATACTACTTTTTGTAGTGTTAGTATAGATTTTATGAAAGTAGCCTGTAAGGCCTCATGTCCTTTATAGCATTATAAATAGGACATCTTAGGCATATCTATAACCAATATCATCTTATTCCAGCAAAACATGGGCCGCTCGCCGAGCCCGCGGCGGCGCGAAGACAGACGCCGCGACGACCGGCGGGATCGCGACCGCGAGAGGGACAGAGACAGACGTAGACCACGCACTCGCTCACGCTCCAGGTCACTCGAACGTCGCCGAAGATCCCCCGACCGTCGCCGAACACCATCTCCACGCCGACGCCGCTCCAAATCCACCACACCAGGCCCTAGCTTCGTTAAACCGAGGAAAACATATGAAAGGCCCATCGTCACACCCGCAGACCTCGAAGGGAAGACCCCAGAGGAACAAGAGATGCTCAAAGTTATGGGCTTCTGCGGCTTTGATACTACCAAAGGTAAGAAAGTCGATGATAATATTGAAGGGGATGTTCATGTGGTTTTAAAGAGAAAATACAGACAATATATGAACAGGAAAGGCGGGTTTAATAGGCCTCTAGATTTTGTTGCGTAGTTGAACGCACGGTAGACCTGCAGGGTCGTTTTTTGTTTTTTTTTACTACAATGACCGATTTTCTATTTTGGGTGATATGGTTTTGGGTTATGAAAGGTTTGTATAGTTATTTGATGTCAAATCATCTTTATAATTGTAGTTTTAATGCCAAGAAGATGAAGGTAATCAGAAACTTAGGTTGGCTGTGAGTTCAATTTTATTAACTATTTTTTGGCTGGTTCATAAGCTATAAAGAACTTTCTACTAAGTTGTCTATGATAATGTAGCCAACAAGATGAAAGGAACATATCAGAAGGTAGTTAAGTTGGCTGCGGGTAAAATTACATATAAAAACATTTTAAGGCTGGTTTAGCTATGAAGAAGACTTCTAATCAAATCAAAATCTTTTTCATTCAAATAGGCCTCAATCAAGCACTTTTAGTCACTATTAATGCTCAGTTCTGAGAGTCGTTTACTGAGAAGAGCCGGCAATAAACTCAGAAGTTACTCTTCTCTTTTCTCTAAAGTCTATGTCAAAACTTTCTAACTCAAAACCGATCATTCCAAATCATTTTTACTATAATATTAAGTGTTATAAACTCTCCGTAAATAACGAAGTCATCCAGAAGTGGTTGTGGCGAAACTAGCACTTTTGTATATAAAAATACTTGTAGAAATTATATTTTAAGCTCGCAACACTGGAAATATCTAATGAAAGTCTCGATGAAATTACCAAATGTTTTCTCACGGTCGTTCAGTGTTGCAATCACAATAATTTTGTACATTTGTTGCGTCACAGCCACTGTCTAGGGACTCGCTGTCTTGCCACATACCAGAATTCTATACCAATTAAAAAAACTACCATAAAATCTCTAGAAGTGGGGATTAACAATAACTTTATCAGAAACTTAGAAATAACTTAATCAGAAATAATGAATAACTGATTATTTTTTTCTAGTAACTACAAATCTGACCATCTTATATCCAATATTAAAAGCGAGTCTTTCAAAACTATGTTTAATATATCGCTTTCTCTTTTTGTTTTATTACGTAAGAGAAGGATGGATATATTTAAAACATCGATTCAACTTGACCCATTTTGACTGCTTTTAAATACCCATCAGGACTTCTATACAAAAATCATATAAAAATCGACTTCCTCTCACAGACTCGCCATAATTTCCAATATGGTTATAATATTTTTGACATTTCTCTTACCCCTTCTTCTAGTTTCTGAAATGGTTATTTGCCAGAGCAGAAAATAACTTCTAAATGATTTTTAACATGTGGCAAGATATAGATAAGTTAGTTATAAGCCCGTTAAACAGTTCCCGCGCGCAGCCAACGCCCGCGCGGGCCCAGGTACCAGCGCTCTTGCGCACCCAAGAATTTATGTGCAATCGATGAAGATTTACGACAATTTTTAAAGTCTTTGTGTCTATATCCGTTGATATACATCAATTTTATGAGAAATAACCGTCAGAAATAAACAATTTCTGAAACGGTTATTACAAATTAGAAGTTTCTAACGGTGATGGAAGCTTTTTTTTCGCGGATTTCGTCGACACACGACTGATTATATAAGACTGAAGCAAACCGTACCTTAACAAGTCCCGCACAGCGCGCCACACACACACATAGCAATAGTTTACAGAGTTATTTATACACTCACACATATACACTTCTCCCCCAAACCCCCTGTCCTCCATAATGTACAATAGTTTAGGTTTGCAACACAGAGCGTTGTGTTACCAGTATTTTGCTTTAATTTGTGAACATTTCAAATTATCAGATATGTTTAAAAGTATTGAAAAATATGTTTTTGTTGCCCTAGATATCATTGTAATTTTTTTTAGTTTTAACTGTTCAAATTACGAATATATTCATGAAAATATTGAATGTTTAAAGCCATTTCCGGCTTGTAAAGATCTCAAAAAGTCATTGAAAATTTCATGAATTGTCATCATTAATATAACCAAAATTAATCTTATATCAAAGGCAACAGAACCATTGACCAGAAATAACTTTCCCAGAAATACTTCTCTGTTAGTTTAACATTCACAATTGTATGGTGTTCTCTTACTGGCAACACCGCACTCTGTATTGCCAGCCCCCATAGCCCATATACAATAATATACACTGGTTGTTGATGTGATATTTTTTTAAATGAAATAATTATAATAAGATAGCCATACGCGTTGCGCGGGCGGTGCGGTCTGCGAACAATGTCCCGTTTACATCGATTGCACTAAATTGTCACTACATCTGCACTTTGAATGAATCAGAGGGAGATATCCAGAGTTTTTGTTTCACTTTTGAGTCTAATAACACCTTTATTTGGATTTAGCCCTTATTTACACGAGTTTTTTCAAAAAAACGTTCATACACAAAAGCATTCCCAAGTACCATAATATGCTCTATTTCATCCAAAGTTGAATCTAACACCGCTCGATAAAAAGCGTCGCGTTTTAAAAACGCTGTCGTGTGAACATAAACATGGGAATGCATTTGTTGTATTTGCTTTTTTTACGACGACGTACGAATGAGGACTTACTATCATTAATAAAATTCTATATTAAAAAAAAAGGCATGAAATGATTACTGAGGTGTTTTAGACTCAAACCCAATCAAATGTTATGTTTACGCGGCAATCTAAACTTTCGCCATTTTCGATGTCAGGCGCCATTTTGTTTACCACAGACTAAAAATTGTTATTACACACAGTTTAATTTGTACAGCAACATGTTTTTTTTTATATCTGTGGTAGGTCAGTAATTTTTTTTAAATTTTACTAATGAAATTGTTGTTTTCATTTATTTAAAAAACTGAATTTTTCGTCGAAAAAATTGTATCAAAAAATCTTTAAGATTTTTTTGTTGTGGAAAATTATTTCTTTGTTTAAAAGTTAAGATTTAATTATTCAGTTTGCATTTTTCAGGAACGATTCATTCCCTATGTATATACCACAGTTTTATTTATAATTATTTAATAAAATACAAAAAAAATAAGTTTAAAAAGTAATGTAGTAATTTTGATTTTAAGTTGAAATTATATTTTTCTGATTTTTTTTATTCTTTTGGGTCGTTGAACTTTAAGAATTATTCGTTTAATAATTATGTAGAAATGTCTTATAAGTACGAGGAAAAATATCTTTGAAACATGGCAACTTTATGCATAAAAAAATTGTCTTGATGATAAAAATAATTGTCTGTCAAAATTGACAAAGAAGCAAAAAAAAATTGTGTTTTTCTGTGTTACCATGTCACTAAGAAGAAAAATTAAATTGATGTATTAAATAAAAATTAACGGCCCGTATTTTATTGTAAAAAATATTATTATAATAAAAAACCTTGGAATTTATTTTGTCATTTAAGTCATTATATGCTTTTGGTTTCGCAAATTTTCTCTCTGCATTTTAACCGGTTTTAAAAAGGAGGTTTGAAGTTTATGAATTACTTTTGATAAAACGTTATTTTATTGAAATAGGTCATGAAAATATCGTTAACATTAAATTACTTTAAATTAAAATATATATATATCAGAAAACTTGCGAAATCGAATATCAAAAATATGTATAAAAAATAATTTACATATCATTTTTGTATATTTGTGTTAAAACCAAGGTTCGAAAATTGTCGAAATAAACTTTTGGACACCGAATTTGATTTTTTATTTAAAACTAGCTACCTCCGCGCTTCACCCGCGTAGTTCCCGTTCCTGTAGGAATACAGGGTTAAAGTATAGCCTATGACACTAACAAATAACGTATCTTTAAATTATCATCAGTAGCATTAAATATCCTGGGACATTTTTCACACACGGCCAATCTGATTCCAAATTAAGCATCAAAGTGAGCTAGTGTTATGGTAACCAGATAGCTGATATACTTCATATACTACTTTTAAATACATACTTATATAGATAATTACATCGCGACACAGAACAAACAGACATATTCATGCATACAAATGTTAGGCCTGGGTGGGATTCGACCCGCGGCTTGAGAGTCAGGGACACTAACCACAAAGGGCTGTAAATACAGTAAAAGTAAGAGATCTAAACAATAAACAATAGATCAGATCTTACAAAATCATTGATAGTATCATGAATTGTCAGCATTAATATGTACAAATTTGATCTATATAAAAGGAAATAAAACCGCTGTTGACCAGTGGAATAAAACAAAAATAATCTCATAACCATTTATTTATTACCTTATATTTATCATAAATACATTTTACAATTTAAATAACATTCAGTATGCACAACCGTACATACATACTAATATATAGGTATATTACAAAAAAAAAAACCATCACAATTTTTTATGAAGTCTGTTTTCTATGAAAAATTATTTATTGAGATTCAAGACAAATATACAAAATTAAAGGTGACAATGTTAATGGGAGAAAACAGTACTGATGGTAAGCGGTCACCCAACTTGTTAACCCTGAGACATGCAGTTAATAATAAACTTAACTTATCCATAAATGCCACATTTCAAGAATTACATCTAAATAATAATACAATGCATGCCCCAGATGTCACAATCAAAGGCATGTGAAGTCCACCGTCTACCATCAGCTCATATACGTCTCCACGCTCGGAGCTCGAGCCTCCCCTAACATCGAGGGGGTGTAGGCCATAGTCCACCACGCGGGCCTAGTGCGGATTGGCGGACTTCAAACGCCTTAAATTTTTACCACTCGGGCATGCAGGTTCCCTCACGATGTTTTCCTTCACCGAAAGCCAGTGGTATGAAGCCGTACTTAATTTTTTATAAACACAGAGGTACGGGCCAGGGATTTGAACCTGCACCCTCATGATCGTGAGTCGGTGCGTTCCTAACTGAGCCACCACCGCTATCTTATGTTAAAAAAGGGATATATTAAGGAATGTTAAAACTTATTAAAAATAAAATTAATACTGTTTTGTTAATACTTGAAAAAACAAACTAAAATTAAAATTAGGAACCGCGTTTACATGTAATGTAAATGACTTAAATTAATAATATATTACACAATGTAAATATGTGTTACTAGTGGCTCCCCGCGTTCCCGGGGAATTTAAAATTTCCCGGAATGAAAAGTAGACTATGTGTTATTCCAGTACATATTCTAACTGTGGAGCCACTAGGTACAAAATAAATTATGACCAAAATGTTATTTAACAAAATCAGACATTTTCACTGTTTCCAAGTTCTAAACAAACACACTTACATACATAGGGACTGTCCATTAATCACGTGAGCCTCGAAAGGGGGGGTCCATACAAAATCTGGACATATCAATGGAGAAGGGGGGGGGGGGGGTGAAGTAATCTATACTAATATTATAAAGAGGAAAGATTTGTTTGTTTGTAATGAATAGGCTCCGAAACTACTGGACCGATTTCAAAAATTCTTTCACCTTTGGAAAGCTACATTATCCCCGAGTAATATAGGCTATATTTTATCCCTGTATTCCCACGGGAACGGGAACTACGCGGGTAAAACCGCGCGGAGGCAGCTAGTATCTCAATAAATATAATAAGTATAATACTAAATCGAAAGCTGCTTGTTGTTTAAGATAAAAAAATATACGCGATATGTAGGGGGGGATAGTCACCATATATTACCAAGGAGGAGGGAGGGTTGAGAATGCCAAAAAAACACACTAATGGTAGCTATTCCCAATGGAGTACAGCATGGGGTTCTTCAAGGGAGTGAAGAGATTCTTGCAGGGTCGGCAACGCGTGAGTGACGCCCCTAGAGTTGCAAGCGTCCATAGGCTACGGTAACCGCTTCCCATCTGGTGGGACCGTATGCTTGTTTGCCACCGCCGTGGTATAAAATCACGTGATTTTTGGAGAGCCCTATAGACACACATAATACCACCTTTACTACCGCACAGTCGGGTTATAAGATACTAGCTGCCTCCGCGCGGTTTTACCCGCGTAGTTCCCGTTCCCGTGGGAATACAGGGATATAATATAGCCTATGTTACTCGGGGATAATGTAGCTTTCCATAGGTGAAAGAATTTTTGAAATCGGTCCAGTAGTTTCGGAGCCTATTCATTACAAACAAACAAACAAACAAATCTTTCCTCTTTATAATATTAGTATAGATGTTAGGCTAGACTAAATGGATGCTGATAAGTAATAATGTGTCGACCCACAAAAAGTAGAACTCAAGGGTTTTGATAAATCACTACATAGTATAAAACAAAGTCGCTATCCGCCGTCTATCTCTCCCTATGTATGCTTAGATCTTTAAAACTACGCAACGGATTTTGATGCGGTTTTTTTAAATAAATAGAGTGATTTTTAAGGAAGGTTTTTATGTATAAATCATTACGCTATGACGAATAGGAGCGGAGCATCAATCAAAACTGTTGCAAAAACGGGGAAGTCACGCTAACGAAGTTGCGCGGGTCAACTAGTATTTTTTATAATGCATCACGTATTTAACATTCTACAAAAGTGTTTCAAGTCATCTAAAACATAAAAGTGTATAAAAAAATGGATTTATATCATAAAATAATCGTCAATCACATATACATCATCTTAAGACGCCATTTTCTCAAAACCAAGTTTATGAGGGTTAACACATTACTGCTTATCAGCATCCAAATATACTATCATTATATACCAAAAATATACTTCACTATGATTATATATTTATATTTATACTAAACATATCAATATATAGGAAGTCCGTTTTGAATGAGGCTGTCTTTGTCTCACTATACTTGTCTCTTTCTGACATATAAAGACCCCCCACGGTTTCATCCGGTTTTCCACGGAGCCTTCGACTTTCCCGGGATAAAAAGTAGCCTATATCCTTTCCTAGGCTCTAATCTATATCTGTATCAAATTTGATAAAAATCTGCCCAGTGGTTTAGACGTGAAAGCCTAACAGACAGAGTCACTTTAGCATTTATAATATTAGTAAAGATTATTAATGCAAAAGTTACTTAAGGGATTTGAATGAAATTCGGCATAGAGTTAAAATATGTCTTGAAATAGGACATAGTGTTTTTATTTGGGGAAAACTGCAATCTCCCGGGAAGTATAAGTATGTGTCAAAATGGATCTCATATATATTGACAAATTAGAGATACTATTATATATTTATTTATTATATATATAAAATACAAACTTTATCTGTATATACAAATGTGTTAATATTTTATTGATTGAAGGGAAAAGGGTAGAAAAATCATTTTACTTGGCATTACATTTTAACACTTAGGGGGGAATAGTTTATACAAATATTTATTTCCCATGGGCTGTCATAGGGGACCCTCAACCAATTCAGAAAGCCCTTAACTATCTCAGATGGCCCAAACCCAGCTTTGAGGGCCCTAAATTAGCTCAGAGAGCCCTAAACTAGCTCAGGCTAAACTAGCACAAATTTGTTCTAAGGGTCCTAAACTTGGTCAGAAGGCCCAGAACCAGTTCAAAAGGTCTCTCAACTAGCTCAGAGGGCCCCAAACTAGCTCAGAAGCCCCCTGCATAGGGCATATACATCTCTGCTATATCAAAAACGTTATTTCGCAACCAGACCGTTAATTTACATTCAAATAATATATTATAGTATTTTTTAACTCTCAGAGGGCCCTAAATATACCTCAAGCTACTTTTATAAAAAAAAAACATAAATATCCTGAGACGTTTCTTACACACGGCCAATCTGATTCCAAAAGTAAGCAGAGCTTGTGATATGGTAACCAGATAGCTGATATACTACATATACTACGTTTTAAATACATACTTATATAGATTACATCGCGACACAGAACAAACAGACATATTGCTGCATACAAATGTTAGTCCTGGGTGGGATTCGACTCCGACGGCTTGAGAGTCAGGGAAACTAACCACAGAGACAACCGGCCTGTCCATAAGATAGAAGTGTCTACCTTTAGTGATAATGTCCAAGTAAAATGATTTTCTAATAGTGCTATACACATTTTTTGGAGTCGAAATAAGCCTCTAATACTATGTAGGATTATAGTATATAAATCTCAATACTAAAAATAGTGATTTTTAGAACAAATCTGTGTGTTTTAACCGTTTTACTCATCAATATGTCATTAATAAGTAAATTCCAAACTAAGTAGCCAGATAGATGATATATTACTTTTAAATACATACTTATATAGACACAGAACAAACAGACATATTAATTAATACAAATTTGTCTATATAAATATATTCTCATAGATGACTAGATGACATATACTTTCTGCCGGTATCAAAATATTTAAAAAAAAAGTAGAGGTTTGCAAATTGGATGCTGATAAGTAATAATGTGTCGACCCACAAAAAGTCGAAAACAAAGATTTTGATATATCTTTATAATGCATCACGTATTTAACATTCTACAAAAGTGTTTCAAGTCATCTAAAACATAAAAGTACATAAAAATCGATTTATTACACCATAACATTAACTTAGACGCCATTTTCTCAAAACCAAGTTTATGAGGGTCAACACATTATTGCTTATCAGCATCCAATTAAGGTATCGATATTTGCATCTCACTCGCACATACACCTATCTCTTTCACTCATTTTAGTATTGAAATTCATAAAACAGAGTAAGTTTATAAGTGGAAACGTTTGTTTAGATTTTAAATAACTAACAATACACACTAGTGTAAGAAATTAGAAAAAAATTTCCGGGACATTCACACATGACCAATCTGATTCCAAACTAAGTAAACTTGTACTATAACCAGATACCTGATATACTACATATACTACTTTTAAATACATACTTATATAGATATTTACATACAGACACACAAATACTATTCTAATATAATATAAAAAATATTTTTCATCCCACCATCTCGGAAAGAGTATTTTTAATCTTCAATATCTGAGTGGAAAAGCCGTTTTTATTCTCTAGAGGATAAAGTAAATTGAATTTGGAACATCGTGTGCACTAAGTTTGTGAATTAAAAAAAAACATTAAAAGTGTACCTATCTTGTGATTGTAAACGTTTTTTTTTTTGCATTTAGTCATTTCCTCGCTGAGGTGGAATGAAAAGTTACGTGTTGCACTCGAGTGCAAAGATTTTTCACCTCGTGCTCTTTTGATTCCCTCGCTAACGCTCAGGATTCTAATTTTGAATCACTCGCTGCGCTCGTGATTCAATTTTAGAATCCTTCGCTTGCTCGGTCATCAAAATTGAACACGCGGTTAAAAAGCAACTTTGCACTCTTGTATAACAAATAACTATTATGTATTTTTCCTACTAATATTATAAATGCAAGTTTGTGAGTAGGTATGTTTGTTACTCTTTCACGCAACAACGGCTGAAGGGATTTAGACGAAACTTAGACTATACATAGATTATATTCCAGATTAACACATAGCATATTTTATATCCCGGGAAAATTGTTAATCCCTTGGGAATAGGGTCAAAATAACATTAGCAGCTAGTTATAAATTACTTTACATTTCCCCGGATTCTACCGGGAACTTCAATTTTCCCGGAACAAAAAGTAGCCTATATGTTATTCCAGAATATATTCTAACTCTGTGCCAAATTTCATCGCGATCCCTTCAGCCGTTGTTGCGTGAGAGAGTAACAAACATACATACTCACAAACTTGCATTTATAATATTAGTAAAACATTTGCTTCCACTAGTGTGTACTGTTCTACCTATCTAAACTCCATCTCAAGATACCACTTGAGATCGTGCTGCATCTCAAGTGCTTGCAAATCTTGCGATGGAACTATTAAATGCGATATTTAATACATTTTTGGATTTATTTAACAATATTATTTTATCATTTTTGGGTCAATGTCTAGTGGCTTGATACTTTGAGTGGGGATGGTCGTAGATTCGAGTCCCGATTTGTGTTTATATACATATGTACTTATATTATAAATCAAGTTAGTTACAATTTTATTATATACACTAGACACAAAAAGTTAGGGATATAAATAAAATTCGAAATTTTTTGGCTGATTTTCAACGAGCAGTAACTCCTAGGAAAATAATCGTACAGATAAAAATAGAAAACCAAATTATAGCTTTAAGTGTCTAGTTTTCAGATACGACCATGATTTTTTTGTATCATGTTTGGGTCTGGAGAAATTCTAAGGAAACTACCGAAGAAAACACAATGCACATTTTTTGTCATCTTAAAAAAGGTCTTTAAAAATGATTTTTTTATTATTTTTGTCAAATCCTCTCTTAGAATATTTAATGCTCTTTAATTTGTTGTAAGAAATCTGTACAATGATTTGCCCCGGAGTTATATCAGTCAAATCAAAAAAGTACTTTTTAACTTTGACAATGCAGGTATCAAACCTACGACCCGCCAATAAAAGTACCAAACCACACACTTAATAGGTTTTCTATCACCATCCCCTCTAACTCTACAAACAACATTACTTTTTAGTTTTCTTATTATATAACCAAAAACTAAATATTGGGATCAATTCTTATGTGGGAAGAACTAAACTTTATTAAAGATGTCTATACTAATATTATAAAGCTGATGAGTTAGTTTCAACGCGATTATCTTAGGAACTGATGGTACACATTGAAAAAAAATATTTGAAGTCCATTTATCGAGGAAAGCTATAGGTTATATAAAATCACGCTATGATCAATTCTTAAGAAACTAGTTGGCCTAAGCAACTTCTTTAGCGTCACGTCTCCCGTTTTAACTACACTTTTGATTGATGCTCCGCTCCTAGTCGCCGTAGCGTGACGATATATAACCTATAGCCTTCCTCGTTAGGCTATACAACACCAAATATATATATATTTTTTTAATTCGAACCAGTAGTTCTTGAGATTTGTATCACAATTAAACTTTATAACATTAGTAAGTATATGTCATTTTAGTTATTAAATATTTCTTAGGGGAGATTATAGCTCTAGCTATGCGTTTATGAGCTAAAAAGTAATTTTCCCAAAACTAAAACTTAAGTTTAGTTTTTCCCACATAAGAATTGGGGGCCCAAAAAAAAAGGTACACACTGTACATACACTTACACAGGGTGTTTTTAAAACGGTGCAGCTTCATCTAAAGTGTGGAGCCAATTGAAAATCATCATGTTTCGTTCATACTTCGATAGGGGACGACCTCGTTCCCGCTCCAAATCGGCCGCGGTCAAAGCTAAAGATGCTGCTTCTGCGGAAAAAAGGGGGATAAAATATAGCCTATGTTGGTCACAAATAACGTTTATATTGGTAAACTAATCTGGATTATCTGTGTACCAAATTTCATTTACATCGGTTCAGTAGTTTTAGCGTGAAAGCGTAACAGACAGAGTTACTTTCGCATTTATAATATTAGTATGGATGGATTGAGTTAATTTTAAGGTTTGGTGACCGCTTACCATCAGGTGGAAAAGGAGGATTTTTCGACATAATACACTTGTTCTGAAGATTATAGTATACTAGTGGCTCCCCGCGGTTTCACCCGCGTACCCGGGAGGTCTTCCATTTTCCCGGGATAAAAAGTAGCCTATATGTTAATCCAGGTTATAAGCTATCTTTATTCCAAATTTCATTCAAATCCATTCAGTAGTTTTTACGTGAAAGAGTAACAAACATCCATACATCCATACTTACAAACTTTCGCCTTTATAATATTAGTAGGATATATAAAATTCTAGCGTCGCGAAGTTTGTGGTAAAACTCCTCCGAAACGGCTTGACCGATTCTCATGAAATTTTGTATCCATATTCGGTAGGTCTGGGAATCGGACAACATCTATTTTTCATCCCCTTAAATGTTAAGGGTAAGCCACCCCAATTTTTTTTTTTTTCAATTTTTGATAAATTATTTTTTTTTTAATTTTTTATGATACAACATTAGTAAATACATATAACCCTGAAATTTCAACCCTTTACAAACAACCCCTATTTTACTATCGCGATTTTTATTTTATCTTCCGCCTTCACCGGTCGATAACCGATCAATCGATCAGTTATAATAAAAATAATTAAATATTATTTAGTTCAATAAAACGAAAAAAAAAAAACAGATATTTTGAAAATAGATACATATCTTATCAATACATATATTAAGTCACTGTTTTTTACCAATACACTGATGGAAGGATTTATTAACTATTCATATTTTAATTTCTTTGAAGACAACTATAATAAATATTTTTTTACATTCAATAAATTGGGAATAAAGTACATTTATTAATAGTTAATGTAACATTAAATAAATCGTATTTAATAAACAAAACATAGTCCGTTTTGTCTGTCTGAACGCGATGAACACAAAAACTACTAAACAGATTTCCATCCGGTTTTCACCAAGTTAAGGAGTATTTCACGGGGAAGGTTTTTATGTATAATACATGTTCCGTACCCGGGAAAAAAGGTTGTGTAGAAATAAAACACTAACTTATTATATCGTGTACTGATTTAAATATTTTACAAATATGTATGTATAATGGTGCGCGTGAGTGCGCGTAGTGCCTACGATGGCTGTCGGGCGAATGTGTTGTGCGCACTCGATGCGCACTCGATCGATGAGCGCGCACATACATCAATTTGGAGCCGGTAGGTGGGGCTGGTGGGCAGAACGAAGTCTGCCGGCTCCGCTAGTATCTTATATGAACCTATTCCAAAACTATCCGGGGCCAACTAACCTGGGTGAACGAATCTAGTGTGGTGCGTGGTGGGGGCCGGGACCACCAGGGTGGTGGGGCCACCCGGGCCACCGGGGCCACCCGGGGCCCCCGGGGTGGTGGAGACCCCCACTGCAGATACTGCTGCCGCCTGGAGTTGAGAAAAGAATATTGACTATATTATTTTAAACGTTAGCATAAAATATTAATATCAAAATGAAAATTTAAAAATATTTAATTAAGGTATGCAAGTTTAACCATTTGACTACATACGTAAGTTTATTTAATTAACTACATACGTAACTTTAACCATGTAACTACAAACGTAACTTTAACCATGTAACTACAAACGTAACTTTAACCATGTAACTACAAACGTAACTTTAACCATGTAACTACAGAAGTAAATCTAACCATGTAACTACTTACGTAATTTTAACAAATTAACTACAGACGTAACTTTAAACCTGTAACTACATACGTAAATCTAACTATTTACGTAAATTTAACCACGTAACTATAAACCTAACTTTAACCATGTAACTACTTACGTAATTTTAACTAATTAACTACAAACGTAAATAAAACAACATAGTTAATATTAAATAATAAATTTCGTATATTTTTTACTAACCTCGAGCCTGTCCAAATTAAATTCAGACTGTGACATTCTCTCCAATGCTCTATATGTAGTTAGAAGTCTTCTTTTTATATAATTTTGACGGACCTGTAACATTAATAAATATCCTGGGACATTTTTCACACGGCCAATCTGATTCCAAAGTTAGCTTCAAAGTGAGCTTGTGTTATGGTAACCAGATAGCTGATATACTACATATACTACGTTTTTTCTTCTTTTATTTTATGGGAGCCTCTCTCAAATATTTATTTAATTTTTGGGTATGGAACTCTAAATATCATCATTAGCTCATTCTACTAATATAATAAATGCGAAAATTTGTGAGTATGTATGTATATTTGTTACTCTCTCACGCAACAACGGCTGAAGGGATCGCGATGAAATTTGGCACAGAGTTAGAATATGTTTTGGAACAAAACACAGGCTACTTTTTAGCCCGGGAAAATTAAAGACCCCGGGAACTTACGGGGAGCCACTAGTACTAATGGGAGATCTTCCATTTTCCCGGGATAAAAGTAGCCCATGTCCTTTTACAGACTCAACACAGTTTGAGTAGTTTTAGCGTGAAAGCAAGACAGACAGAGTTACTTTTGCATTTATAATATTAGTATAGATTTACAAATAGACATATTCATATATACAAATATTTGTCCCGGGTGGCTTATATGTTCTGTCTTAGAAGTTTAGAAAGTCAGGGTCACTTATCACAAAGTCAGGTTGTTAATATCATAAGAGTGATTATTCATAAGTGCTTGCAAGAAACTTTTTAATTAAATAAGGCTATTTTCAAGTTTTTTTATTTGATTAGATGGATGGATAGATGAAATACCTTTTTATTGTCAGTGGGCAGAGGTCTCTGCGGCAACGTGGAGGGCTGGGACCTCTGTGGGGAGGGCAGCTGGGACCCTCCCACTGGACAAATAATATTACATACATATAATTTATATTTTTAAACTAAAAAAATGTAGGAACATTTATCATCATCAGCTCATATACATCTCCACCGAGGAGCACAAGCCTCTAATAACAAGGGGATGTATATAGTCCACCACGCGGGCCTAGTGCGGTGACTTTAATTGTGACATGCAGGTTTCCTCACCTCAAGTTTAATGGCGGCTCTTCTCAGTAAGAGCAACTTTCAGAACCGAGCATTAAGAGTGACTGTTCATAAGTGCCTGTAAATGCCTATTTGAATAAAAATGCTTTGATTTCAAATCCCTCCCGTTGTTAGGGGAGGCTCGAGCTCCTCGGTGGAGACATATATGAGCTGATGATGATGATTGTTCATGCTTCCTACATCTTTTACTCATTTTATAAACCGGTGACGACATCTCGGGGCATGAAGATGAACTACCGCAACGACATACTACCTACTTGAGCGGCCGCGATTGCTTAAGTTCATCGAGCATGTAACCAATAGAGTAGCAATAGTGAGCCATTTGTTTAGCAACGCATCAATGCTTTGTCACGTATAACTAACAAGCCACGCTCGAACTAAAACAGTACCCGACCAATAAGAGACCTGTGTGTATGTTTAGTGTAACATTTGACCTTGAGTCGGCCAATCAGAACGCAGGGGCCGGCGCAGCGTTTTGGCGTATTTTGTTTTCTAACAAAACTGTTAACAGTTCTACTCTATTGGTTACATGCTCGATGCTTAAGTTAAATGATTGTCCCCTCACCCCTGTCCTCGAGCTTTGTACTTTTGTTTTATATATTACATACGATTTGAATCTTGAACCTAACGCATCATTTATTTCACCTCGAAATTCATTAAGTCTCTCCATCCATCATCTTACAATCATCCACCTACTGGGCTGCCGAAACAATGATAATGTATAATTTACCTGCAACCCAAGTACTGCAGGATCTTGAAGCGGCACTCAAAGTTAGGGCTTCTAATGCGGCACACAGTCCCACTTCTGAAGTCGCACTGAAATTATTAAAAGGCTTGTCATTCCTCATTGAAAAACCCTTGGTGGCTTATTAACAATTGCTCTGGGGGATTGTAATTTTCCCGAATCCCTTCCAATCCTAAACCGAATTTTGAGATTGGACTAAAGGCAAGTATTTAATTTATATTTTATAGTTTAAACGACATGTGAAGCCCCAAGGCTGCATAAGTAAGCTGCCCTCATAAGTGTTGTAACCTAGAATGTCACAAACTCACCATCTAAAGCTGGTAGTAGCTTCAGCAGTAACCTAGGTGGTAGGGCTCCGCCCCTCGGCCCAACGACCTTCGAAGCCCCCAAGACTGGCTTCCGAACCAGCAGTTCCACCAGTAACCTAAAAAGTCACAGACTCACCATCTAATAGGCGGTAGGGCTCCGCCCCTCGGTTCGGCCACGTCCCCCGCGCTGAAGGACCTTCGGAGCCCCATTGCTGACTTCCGAACCAGTAGCACCTTCAGTGGTAACCCAAACTCACCATCAAACAGGCGTGAGGGCTCCGCCCCTCTGCCTCCAACGATCTCCGAAGCCCCAAAGACTAACTTCCGAACCAGCAGCACCTTCAGCAGTAACCCAAACTCACCATCTAACAGGCGGCAGGGCTCCGCCCCTCGGTTCGGCCACGTCCCCCGCGCTGAAGGACCGGCGGAGGCCTAGCTGCGCGCACAGGGCGGCGCACCCGGCCAGTACCTCGCGACAGTTGTCTGAACACTGGAGGACCTGCGAAGCCCTATAGCTAACTTCCAAAACATCTGCACCAGACTTTCACAAGTATGGTACATTCTCACCAATTAACAGGAGATAGGGCTCCTCCCCTCCACCTTCAACCACTCCGAAGCCCCAAAGACTAACTTCTGAACCAGCAATTCCACCAGGAACCTAAAAAGTCACAGACTCACCATCTATCAAGGGATAGGGCTCCGCCCCTCTGCCTCCAACGATCTCCGAAGCCCCAAAGACTAACTTCCGAACCAGCAGCACCTTCAGCAGTAACCCAAACTCACCATCTAACAGGCGGCAGGGCTCCGCCCCTCGGTTCAGCCACGTCTCCCGCGCTGAAGGACCTTCGAAAACTGACTTCCGACCCAGTAGCACCTTCAGCAGAAACCTAAAAAGTCACAGACTCACCATCTAACAAGTGGTAGGGCTCCGCCCCTCTGCCTCCAAAGCCCCATAGCTGACTTCCGATCCAGTGGTAACCTAAAATGTTACAAACTCACCATCTAACAGGCGGTAGGGCTCCGCCCCTCGGTTCAGCCACATCCCCCGCGCTGAAGGAGCGGCGGAGGCCTAACTGTGCGCACAGGGCGGCGCACCCGGCCAGTACCTCGCGACAGTTGTCTGAACACTGGAGGGGGAGGGTCGAGGATGGACGCCTATGGCGAAAAGAACTATAATAAATATCCTGGGACATTTTACACGCGGCCAATATGATTCTAAAGTAAGTAGACTTGTACTATAATCAAATAGCTGATATACTAGTTTTAAATACTTACTTATATAGAGATTTACATCCAAAGCAAAATATAAAGCTGAAGAATTTGTTTAATTAAACGCGCTTATATCAGGAACTACTAGTACAGTGTTAGATAGCCCATTTATCGAAGAAGGACATACGATATAATAATAAATAAATAAATATCCTGGGACATTTTTCACACACGGCCAATCTGATTCCAAACTAAGCAGAGCTTGTGATATGGTAACCAGATAGCTGATATACTACATATAATACTTTTAAATACATACTTATATAGATATTTACATCCAGACACAGGACAAACAGACATATTCATGCATACAAATGTTTGTCCTGCCTGGGTGGGATTCGAACCCACGACCCGCGGCTTGAGAGTCAGGGTTACTAACCACAAAGCCAACCGGGCTGTCCCGGTATCATCACGCTACAACGAATAGGAGCGTTGTATTACTGAAAAATGTAGCAAAAACGGGGAAGTAACGCTAACAGTTCTGGTTACAGTACAAATTCTGAATCAGATTAGAATGGTAGCTAGAATTTTGTTTTTTGACGTGACAACGTCTTATAAATTGGTTTGCCGGGTGACACTTCAAGAAACTGCGTAACGCTCCGCTCACGTTATGCGCTCACAATGAGAGCGAGTGAGAGGCACGCGTCCCTTCCACTCGGGCATGGTTAGCCCGCCTAATGGTTGTCACGTAAAACTTTCGCCCGTATACCGACTTTACAGGCAACCAATTTTTTAGTCTATAGGTGTAGTATATTACAATTAAAGTATCACACATGGTGATTGATTTAGGAGCCCGTGCTGCGAGGGCAGATCAATTATTATGATTTTTTTTACTCCCGCCCTCCCAGTAACCAATGCTGCCCTACCTCCAATTCGACTATAGCTACATACAGCCCTGCAACCACTAAGCTAAATAGTACTTACTTTAATGTCTTGCTGTCTGGATTAGGACTAGCCACCCTTAAGGAAGGATCGGGACCCTGACCTGCCTGAAATACAAGAAAAATAAATAAGTTGAATTATATAATTCAAATCAATAAATTTTTGTTCAAATTAGGCCTATTTGGCCTGCACGTATGAACAGTCACTCTTAGTGCTCGGTTCTGAAAGTTGCATTTACTGAGAAGAGCCGACAATAAACTCAGTACCTAATAATTTTAATAAAATTTGTTACAGACATAGACTAGACTTTGGGAAAGGACATAGCCTACCTTATAACTTGTTTTGTAGAGAGTAATTTCTGACTTTATTGGCGGCTCTACTGACCACCACCTTCCGAACTGAGCTCTAACTATACATAAGTGTCTGTAAAGGCCTATTTAAAAAAAAATATTTTATTTAAGGCCCTACCTTACAGGCGAGCAGCCGGAGCACCCTAGCGTCAGAGGCAGCTGAGGATACACTGAACAGTGACAGGTCTGTGGTGACGGACTCGTGGGAGGGGGAGCGGGCGACGCCACCCCGCCAGGCATCCGGCGTACACATCTCCACTGTATAATATAGATGTAGAATAATTTATAAATATCCCGGGACATTCACATACAGACATTTTGATTCCAAACTAAATACATAAATCATCGTCGTCTTGCCCTTATCCCACCTTACGTGGGGTCGGCACAACATGTCTTCTTCTTCCATTCTCCTCTGTCAGTCGTCATCTCAGCACTCACTCCTTTCTTACTCATGTCATCTTTCCCACAGTCCATCCATCTTTTCTTTGGTTTAAACTAAATACATAAATATCCTGGGACATTTCTCTCACACGGCCTATCTGATTCCAAAGTAAGCTTCAAAGTGAGCTTGTGTTATGGTAACCAGATAGCTGATATACTACATATACTACTTTTAAATGCATACTCATATAGATATTTACATCCAGACACAGAACAAACAGACATATTCATGCATACAAATGTTTGTCCTGGGTGGGATTCGAACCCACAACCCTTACAAAACTAAGTAAACTTTTACTGTAACTAGATAGCTAATATACTAAGTACTTTTAAATACGTACTTAAGTATTTGTAGAATCTATGATGACAGAAAGCTGCCTTTGTGGTTAGTGACCCTGATTCTCAAGCCCCCGGTCCTGGGTTCAATCCCACCCAGGACTAACATTTGTATGCATGAATATGTGTTTGGTCTGTGTCTGGATGTAATTATCTATAACAGTATGTATTTTAATATAGTATATCAGCTATCTGGTTACCATATCACAAGCTCTGCTTAGTTTGGAATCAGATTGGCCGTGTTTGAAAAATGTCCCAGGATATATATATATAAATATAATAATTTAATAAATAGTTTACTAATATATTTTTGTTACAACACAACCAACCTCTATACAAAAATAATAAAGAAAAAATTATTTCTCCTATCAATCTATCATAACATATGTTTACCTTATTTCATGCTTATCTATACTAATATTATAAAGAGGAAAGATTTGTTTGTTTGTTTGTAATGAATAGGCTCCGAAACTACTGGACCGATTTCAAAAATTCTTTCACTTTTGGAAAGCTACATTATCCCCGAGTAACATAGGCTATATTTTATCCCTGTATTCCCACGGGAACGGGAACTACGCGGGTAAAACCGCGCGGAGGCAGCTAGTCATAATATAAAAGTATTTAGCATTAAATTAAATCATGAATAGAATAAAATTAAGTTTATTTCATTTAAGTGCGTCTTTTCTGAAAAGAGGTTTCGATCACTAAAACCTTTCTTTTTGGATATCTGCCCACGCAAAAAAAGGTCCGCAGAAATTACATATTGCGTACTTTATCAAAGCTTTTATTATGTGTTTAGGTTTAAATTGTAGTTTAAAATCCATTAAGAGTATTTGATTAAAGGAAGAAAACATTAAATTATTGTAAAAACATGACAGTCGGTAGAAAATTCGCAAAATAAACAAAGTAATAAATACCGCTTATGTGAGGCTCCACGGTGAAAAATACACTTCACTCGTTCACAAGTAAATATTCACAATGTTTTATAACTAAGCTACATACAATTCTAGTACCAAAAATATTAATTTATAGCGAAAATCATGTAATTTTTCGCACTTTTTTTCCAATGGCCGGGTTAACCGACCAAATTACAATGGGAAAATATTGGCTGATTGGTACGTCGTTTCGTTCTACGCATGCGATGGGCCAATGTTCTAAAAATAAATATTCAATAATATTAAACTACAGAAAACACAGAGACACTAAAGTACGTAAAACTAAAAAAATATAGTTATGATTAAAATATAAACGTTCTATATATTCAGATTACTATTTACATATATAAAAAGGTGTATTTTTTAGTATTATGAACAAATATTTAAAAACCGATAATCGGAACAGATGTAATTGTCCGAATTCCTAAAATTTTTAAATACGACTTGACTGACATTGATAACTGAATTTGGCAGGATAATATTATGCAGTAATGTTTTTAAAATATTAAAATAAATAAAAAATATAATACAAAGTACAAGTATAGAAGATAATTTGAATATTTTTAAGGAAACGGTCAATAAAAGAGGTACCGCAATAAATAATTCTAGTCGTTTAGTAAACGTTAACATTACAATAGTCCGACCGAAAAAGGAAGTTCGCGAAATCGACAAGTTGACACTTGAACTATTGAATTTTGTTACATAACAATGTTTATGGTACACTAGCGACATCTAGACTGGTAACTATGAAATAATATTATGAGAGTTTCGTATAATACTCACTAGATGGCGTCACATGCATGGCGAAAACAACATTAATATTTTATTAGGAGTTGTACATAAAAAGACGCAAATAACTTTAATCCTTTGCCTCTCCCGGACTCGATGCCCTATTTAAGATAAAACTTGAATTATTATCAAATCCTAATAACGGGATGATTTTAATTATTTGTTTTTGTCACGAAATCTTATTTTTTACCATAGACAAAAAATGCAGGTAACAAAATAATGCAAGTCACGCTTGCATTTTTTTTTAAAACAATTTCTTTTTTCGACTTTTTAATGTTATAATGCAGATTAAAAAAGTCAATTTTTAACTCCGTTTATTAAAACAATTACTATCATAAATGAAATTATCCATTTTCTAATAATGTATCTGAGGATGAAACAACGAATTATAGTTCAATATAAAGTCAGTATATTTATTGATTTGATCTAAATTCGTACAGAAGTGCGGATACACATAAAATGACGACAAACAGACATTCTTTAAGATTGTCTTACATGAAGATGAAATAAAATATACTGTAGCTCAGCAAAAGATATATTTTTGATCTTACAAATATTATAAACTAGCTGCCTCCGCGCTGTTTTACCCGCGTAGTTCACGTTCCCGTGGGAACACAGGGATAAAATATAGCCTATGTTACTCAGTGATAATGTAGCTTTCTAATGAAAAAAAATATTATTAAAATCGGTCCAGTACTTTTTGTTTATTCGTTACATACATAAATACAAATCTTTCCTCTTTATAATATTATTAGTGTAGATATAGACTAGCTACCCGCCCAGCTTCGCACAGATGCAATGCTTATACATCACATTAGGAACCTCCAAAATTGACAGTGTTTCTCTAACATATTAAGGTAAATGACCCAATGGTGGCCAGTTTAAGAAAAAAAAAACAGGTTTTTGTGAAATATTACCAAAATTGTGAAAGTTTCAGCACTGAATATAGTGAAACTGTAAGGTCCAGTCCTTATTTAATATTTGTAATGTGTTGCGCGTGAGATACGGCAAAGCTGGATTCAATTAATTGAACAAATAAAAGTTGTAGTTTTGTGACCCAGTCTTGGACAGGGAAAATTCATTAATGGATACCCCAGTCTAAGTCTTAGTTTATCTTTATTTTATGGTTAACACATGAAACAAAACTAATTTTGATTTTAATTAAGCAATATTATTTTACAAGTGAAACTTTCTGCTCACCGCCTTAACGATTTCCTTAAGAAAAGCCGTCGTTGTCAATTTCAAATCACCTTACATTTTGTATTCGCGCAAATTTGTACATGTAACTGACTGAATTCAATAAAACGTTAAACTTAGATAGTTCGATGTCTAAAGTCTATGTCACAGTGATCCCAATGTAAAAACATTCGCTCATGTCCGAATTCTAGATGTTTCTTTTAATTTTTGGCCATTACTGGTACCGTGGCCACGACTGGTACACTTACGATATGCATGTATTGTAAATAAAAACCTTCCTCTTGAATCACTCTCTCTATAACAAACCGCATCAAAATCCGTTGCGTAGTTTTAAAGATTTAAGAAGACAGAGACAGACAGCGGAAAGCGACTTTGTTTTATAATATGTAGTGATTTGATTTCACTGGGATAAAGATTAGGACAATATTTTGTTCTATAAAACTGCGCCATGTAAGACTATCTCAAAAACAAAGCAATATAAGTATGTATATATATGTTGAATACTTTACTTACTGTTGTGTGTGGAGTTTCTGGATGTTGCAGTCAAAGTCGGGCGTCGAGAAATGTGTTATAATGTCTAGATTTAATATTTGACTGAAAATCCTACTATTCTTATACCTATATAAATAAAACAAAGTCCCCGCCGCCTCTGTCTGAACGCGATGAACACAAAAACTACTCAACAGATTTTCATGCGATTTTCTCCAAATTACGGAGTATTTCATGGGGAAGGTTGTTATGCATAATACATCAATTTGGAGCCGGTAGGTGGCGCTGGTGGGCAGAACGAAGTATGCTGGCTCCGCGAATATTTGTGAACTAATATTATAAAGGCGAAAGTTTGTGAGTATGTTTGGTAATCTTTTACGCAACAACTAGGTTTTGATTTTAAATCGACTTAAAAAAAAAATTTTTTTTGGACTGTATTTTTTTTAATAATAATTTATTTTTACAAAATTAAAGTCACGTTATACCTATATATAAAAAGTTAATTTTTACTTTCTCACAATTTTAAATGCTTTTGTTAGTCACAAATTAATTACTGAACAAATTTCGATGAATTTTAGCAAACAAATAGATAAGATATAGGAAAAGAACACAGGTAATTGATGATTATCATATGGATAATTTTATAAATGTCCATACATTTCACTATATCTACAACAAAACCATACATACTTATAATCTAAACTACTTCACACATACATATGCAGCATATATCTATATATATTTGATATTTGATGTCACTATATGAATAAAATATGTATAATATGTTTGTTTGTATAAATTTAAAATGAATACGTTTTTTTATAGACTACTGTCTCCCCGCGGTTTTATCCGTTTTCCCGGGGGATTGTATAATTTCCCGGGATAAAAAGTAGCCTTTATGTTAAAACAGGATATTAACTATATGTATTCCAAATTTCATTTAAATCCGTTTAGTAGTTTTTGCATAAGTGTAACAAACATACATCCAATCTCACTAACTTTCGCATTTATATATACTAGCTGCCGCCCCGCGGTTTCACCCGCGTAGTTCCCGTTCCCGTGATCACAGGGGTATCAAAAATAGATGGTAGCCGATTCTCAGACCTACTGAATATGCATATAAAATTTCATAAAAATCGGTCAAGTTTCGGAGGAGTATGGTAACTTACATTGTGACACGAGAATTTTATATATAAGATAAGGATTTTAAATGTACCTACCTACATAAAAAAAAAAACCTTTGTCTGCGTATCTATGTGTAATTATCTCCGTAACTTAAAAACTTTAGTTTTGTAACAAAATTGCTAAATTATTAAAATATAATACATGTAGTGTATGAATATTATTAATAAAAGGAAATAATAAATAACATTACCAAAAAAAAGATTATAATATTTTTTTTATTCACATAACCCTAAATTTTCGATACAAACATTGTACGTGTATGTAAGTTATATAGACTAAGGAAACTAACAGAATCGACTTTATATTTATTTTATGACATACTAGCTACCTCCCCGTGGGAATACAGGGATAAAATATAGCCTATGTTACTCGTGGATAATGTAGCTTTTGAATGGTGAAAGAATTTTTAAAAAACGGTCCAGTAGTTTTGAGCCTATTCATTACAACCAAACAAAGTTTTCCTCGTTATAATATTAGTGTAGATATAGACTAGCGACCCGCCATAGCTTCGCACGGGTGCAATGCTTATACATCACATTAGAAACTAACAAAATTGTCAGTGTTTCTCTAACATATTATGCATGTATTGTACATAAAAACCTTCCTCTTGAATCACTCTATCTATTAAAAATCACCGCACCAAAATCCGTTGCGTAGTTTTAAAGATTTAAGCATACATAGGGATATAGGGACAGAGAAAGCGACTTTGTTTTATAATATGTAGTGCCTAGTTGGATTAATGTTCCGCTCCTATTCGTCGTAACGTGATATATATTATAGATAATATTATTATATTTAGGATATTATATTATTATAGATATATAGATAGCCTATAGCCTTCTGCAATAAATGTTTTTTTCTTTCTAAGGCCTCATTCGCACGAGAGCTTTTTTACCGGACGTTAGAAAAGTCCCATGTATATGTCCACATGACAGCGTTTTTAAAACCCGACGCTTTTTTATCGAGCTGCGTTGCATTTCAACATTGGGCGTTAGAAATAGAGCATATTATGGTACTTGGAAATGCATTTGTTGTGTTTTTAAGGTCTGGTAAAAATAGGTACTCTAGTGCGAATGAGGGGTCATAGCAGCGTTGCCAGACGTCCCGATTTTTAAATCAAATTTTTATGTCCCGCGCGGGACAGGCTGAGTCCTGCTTTTCGGGAATAACTTTTTTTTATTCAGAATTTTTATTTTTAATCAACTATTTAACGAAAGGGTAAATTTGGTTAAAAAAAATTGGTTGCCTGTAAAGTCGGTATACGGGCGAAAGTTTTACGTGACAACCATTAGGCGGGCTAACCATGCCCGAGTGGAAGGGACGCGTGCCTCTCACTCGCTCTCATTGTGAGCGCATAACGTGAGCGGAGCGTAACGCAGTTTCTTGAAGTGTCACCCGGCAAACCAATTTATAAGACGTTGTCACGACAAAAAACATTCGATCAATCAATCAATTATTGAAATACAATTTTTATGGATATCTTTTGTCACATAAACGTAATTTGAATTCAAATAAAAAGATAAATATTCAAAAACTTTTCATTATATACGTTTATTTTACTATGTTCCGCTTTCGACGAAAGAATCCCGCTTATTTCACTCAAAAAGTTCCAAAATCCCGACTTGGCAATGCTGGGTCATAGTGACATCTCGGGCATGCAGGTTCCCTCACGATGTTTTCCTTCACCGAAAGCCAGTGGTGTGAATCCGTACGTAAGTTTTTAACGTCGCTTCTATACATTTCTAAAGTCAATTCGGCTACTTACCGTAGCTACGATTTTAAAATTAAAAACTTTAACATCCATGTGTGTGTTTTTGCGTCTGTGTGCATTACATAATGTATAAGCTATCGTATATATGTTAGTTTGTTTGTGTGAGTTATCTATTAAACTGTGTGGGTGACGCTAGAATGGTATGGATTGTTTTTTTCGGTAAATATTCGTTTATATTATTAATATTGTAGATTTATTGATAGGTTTATTATATATGAATAAGTTAGTTAAATTAATCTTGGTTATGGAAATACTTTTTTTTTATTTTTTTACTACAATAGTGTAGAAAAATAATTGTTTTCGCTATGAAATTGTTAAAATTTGATTATTAGAGGCATTATGATTTAAATAATTCATTATTTCCTTTATTAATAGTGTATCTAGTTACGCATTTATTTTTCTTCGATATATTTATTTTTCTTAGATAAAAATTAACTCTAGAATGAAGAGAATCATGTTATTAAATGATTTATGACTTAATTTATAATTTACAAAAAAAAATATTTTATAAATTATTTCACGGCTTAAAGGCTGAAAAACCTACTAATATTATGAATGTGAAAGATTGTTTTTCACGCAACAACGGGATGGGTGATGGGATCACAATGGATGCTGATGGGATTAAATTTGGTACATAGAATTACTTCGGGAAGGCGGGTTTGTATAGAAACACTGTCAATTTTGTTAGTTTCTAACGCAACGGATTTTGATGCGGTTTTTTTTAATAGATAAAGTGATTCAAGAGGAAGGTTTTTATATACAATACATGCATAATATGTTAGAGAAACACTGTCAATTTTGGTGGTTTCTAATGTGATGTATAAGCATTGCACCCGTGCGAAGCCGGGGCGGGTCGCTAGTGCGGGCAGGTCCACAGGGCTGCGTCGCTAGTATTGTGCCTGATTGTGGCGCTCGCCTCGGCGGACGGAATGCTAACTAAACTGCATAGGGTTGATAGACGAATATTATTATTATTATTTAATTTAACATTAAAATTAACAAGTACATATTAATTTTGACACATCAAGTTGCTTCCATAACCGTCTGTTGGCCCTCATCTAATTTTTAATTTCTTAATGATCATTTTTTATGTTATTTACTTAGTTTGGAATCAGATTGGCCGTGTGTAAAAAATGTCCCAGGATATTTATATTATTTATTAAACTTCTATATTAGTATAGATTAGCTGCATAGCTGATAGCATAAGAAAAATCCCAATTTATGTTATGGTAACCAGATAGCTGATATACTACATACACTACTTTTAAATACATACTTATATATTTACATCCAGACACAGAACAAACAGATCTTAAATCACTACTTTAGAGAAGAGCGAGTGAAGTTTGATTTGCACATATTTTACCAGCAATTACTCTTTTCAAAACCAACTTAGATGTAATATAATTAACATCTAAACAAATCTTTTAACTAGCTTTTCATTGGCAAAAGTCTTTTTCTAACTAATAATCTGATACACTATAATATTTTTTACAGCAAAATGAATAAAAAATATAAATTAAAGCATATTTAATCGCTATTTACAATAAAATTGGAAACAAAGAAATCGCAAAGTTAAAAATAGATAACGCTTAAGTGACAACCCTATAGTTATATCGATGCACACATAGACATACAGTTGTGTACACACACACGCTCACACACACATACACACACACAGACGCAAATAACGAATTAGGGTCGGCCTCTATTTGATATTCAATGTAAAGTGATCTAAGTCTTGTTTTTATAAAAAAATATATATATTTTTTATTAATAAATTTTAGCTCCTCGCGTTTCCGTGTTCCCGGGGAATCTTATATTTCCCCCATTTGGAATATTACGAATCTTTACTCAAATATTAAGCTAAAGAATTTGTTTGTTTGCTTGTACGTGCTAATCTCAGGAACTACTAGACCGATTTGAAAAATGATTTGAGAGTTAGATAGCCCATTTATCGAGGGAGAGTATAAGGTATATATCATCACGCTACAAATAATAGGAGCGGAGCAACAATAAATAATGTTTCGTAATCGAGGTTATTTTTTTCCTTTTTGAAGAAGAAGAGCGGGTTAAAGTAAGTGTTAATTAATTCAAAGTAAATCCACGTGGACGAAGTCAGGGGCAGAAGTTAGTAATTTGATATTTAATTATTATTTTTATAATATACTAGCTGTGCCCTGCCACGCTTCGCTGTGACTGATGCAAAAATTAGATAAAAACAATCCTCGATGCGGATTACATATCATTCTAAAATTTCACCTCGATTGGTGCAGAACTTTTTGGGTTTTTGAAGCGTACACAAACCAACATAACATTTATATATATATAGATATAAATCAAACATCTAAAAAGACTTATTAAATTAAAAATCATTCATTTAAAAAGACAAAGAAATTTCTAGAAATTCCACACGAAATTTTTCGCAATTTCTTACTTATACCACTTTACTTCACTGCCTCTTCCTTTTTTATTATGCTTACTTACTTGGCTGTCGCACGGACACAAACATACATACAGTATTATTTTAGATCATATATATACATTTATATATTTTTGTATAAATTTCCAAAATAAATCTATGTTTTATTCACTTTTCTATGAATCTTTAGTAGTGACGCTGATTTTGTAGGAAAATATACGAAATTGATAAACTAGCTTCCGCCACACGGTTTCGCGCGTAGCTCCCGTTCCCGTTGGAATACGGGGATAAAATATAGCCTATGACACTCGCAAATAACGTAGCTTTGTATTGGTGAAAGAATTATTCCGATCGGTTCAATAGTTTCGGGGTCAAATAAACAAACAAAAAAAAATATATTTCCTCTTTATAATATTTAGTTCTTAAGCGTCACGTTTCTAGTTTTTGCAATAGCTGCTCCGCTCCTTTTAGTCGTAGCGTGATGTCAACAGCCTATAGCCTTCCTCGATAAATGGGCTATCTAACACTGAAATATGTTTGTCAATTCGAACCGTTAGTTCCTGAGATAAGCGCGTCCAAACAAACTAACTCAGCTTTATAATATTAGTACAGATTTTTATACGTTTTTGACAAGTTGTTTTTTTTTGCACGTTTTTTTTTTCACGGCCAAAGTTTAATAGTTTTAATTTGACCTTTGCATTGTTAATAATAATATTCAGTCAAGAAAATAGTACCTATTACAAAAATCAAGATTATTTTAAATAATTATTTTTTTAAGCAATACAGAGTTATATTGGTCATATTTAAGTTATATATTTTTATACTAATCTCTTCCCGTGGTTTTACTTAAGTTTCCGGCGACTTAAAGTAGTTATGTGTTAATTTAACTAATAAACTATAAGTGTTCCGAATTTCATTCAAATCCGTTCAGTAGTTTTTGCGTGAAAGAGTAACAAACATACATCCATTTTCACTAACTTTCGCATTTATAATTTTAGTTAGATGTTTATTTTGGCTGTTACCTACTAATATTATAAATTCGAAAGTAAGTCTGTCTGTTACGTTTTTACTCCAAAACAACATATCTAATTTATATGATACTAGTGGAGCAGGCAGACTTCGTTCTGCCCACCAGCGCCACCTACCGGCTCCAAGTATATGTAAGCTATCCTATCTCTCAAGTTGGATCGAACTGCACATGGTGTGCGAATTTTATTATAATCGGTTAAGTGGTTTATGAGTCCATTGAGGACAAACATTGTGACACGAGATTTATATATATTAAGATTTAGAACAGATATAGATTAGATGTTGAGAAAGGACATAGACAATTTTATTCCGGGAAAGATGGAGTCTCTCGGGAATGCGGGTGAAACCGCGGGATGGAAGCTAGTGTTTTAATATGATCTGGTTTATAGTTATGGTTGCAGTTTTCCTCATTTACTTTACCTATATAATAATAATAAATAATTATATATGTATTAGTATAATTTTATCCTCATACTAGCTGTCGCCCCGCGGTTTCACCCGCGTAGTTCCCGTTCCCGTGATCACAGGGGTATCAAAAATAGATAGTAGCCGATTCTCAGACCTACTGAATATGCATATAAAATTTCATAAAAATCGGTCAAGTTTCGGAGGAGTATGGTAACTAACATTGTGACACGAGAATTTTATATATATTGATAATAATAAATGCGAAAGTAGCTCTGTCTGTCTTGCTTTCACGCTAAAACTACAGAACCGATTTAAATGATATTTAGTACATAGATAGTCTAGAGCCTGAGAAAGGACATAGGCTACTTTATCCCGGGAAAATGGAAGATCTCCCGGGTACGCGGGTGAAACCGCGGGGGAGTAGTAGTAAACAAACTCGCAAATCTATAGAAGGTTTCAGTTTAAAGTCTGATATTGAAAAAAATAAGAATATTTATTCATACAAAAATTATCATCACATTATTAATGTTTGTATGGATGTGTATGTATGTATGGGTGTGTATGTTGTTGTACACACACACATAGGTAAGTTGTTGATCTGAAATAGGTTAGGGTTGTGTTTAGAATTTAATTTTGCGATATTTTATCACGCAGGGGCAATCTGATTCCAAAGTAAGCTTCAAAGTGAGCTTGTGTTATGGTAACCAGATAGCTGATGTACTACATATACTACTTTTAAATACATACTTATATAGATATTTACATCCAGACACAGAACAAAAGCTTGTTTTATTATTTTATGATACAATTTTGGCTGTTTGGCTTTATTGTGTATAGTTATAGTATATGTAGTATATCAGCTATCTGGTTACCATATCACAAGCTCTGCTTAGTTTGGAATCAGATTGGCCGTGTGTGAAAAATGTCCCGGGATTTATTATTTATTAATTTTATTGTTAAAGACCCTGACTTTTAACCCGGTCGTGGGTTCGAATATCACACATAACAATCATAATTTAACCATTTTGCATGAATATGTCTGTTTCTTCTGTGTCTGTAGGTATCTATATAAGTTTATATTTAAAAAGTACTTGGAATCAGATTGGCTGCGCGTGAAAAATGACCCTAAATATTTATTTATATAGAACCTTTTTTTTAACATCTAAATGCTTATCCACGCCCAAAACCAAATCAAACACAAAACAATATAAGCCAATTTAAAAATATCGATTTATTAATATTAATAAATTAATATACAGTCGGTGACAACCCTAGCTACACTCACACACGCGCACCGTGTCCGCTCACACACACACACACACACAACGGATATATGAAACCAAACGCTTGTCAAACTAAATGGATACGGTAACTAGTGTTGTGATAATATATATATTTGTCATATCGATAATCCTTTGTTTTGATAAATAATAAACATTAAGCCCTCATTTGCACTAGAAATTTTTAATGTACGTTAAAAAAGCGTTCAAACCCAACAAGTACCATAATATGCTCTATTTCCAACGCCCAAAGTTAAAAATGCAACACCGCTCGATAAAAAGCGTCACGTTTTAAAAACGCTGTCGTGTGAACATATACATGGGAATGCATCTGTTGTATTTGAACGCTTTTTAACGTACGTTAAAAAACTCTCGTGCGAACGAGGGCTTAATATATACTATTGGTCCCGACAGACGTTGATTAAACTTACATTCGGATCTATATCTATCTATACTTCTATACTAATAAATAAAATAATGGAAGTACTGCTGCCACCTCTGGGACGGATCTGCCAAGTACCAACTTGATGCGCTTGATTCTATAGACCGTCGCGCTAGGAGACTTGTTGGCAATGATAAGCTAGTTAAGGCAAAACTCACAAGCCTGGCTCATCGCCGGAAGGTTGCTTGCCTCTCGGTCTTCTATAGATTATATTTTGGGGAGTGTGCGAGGGAACTGTTTGACCTGATTCCACCATCACCTTTTTTCCACCGAACTGCTAGAGGCCGGGAGAGGTTCCTCCCTTACGTAGTTGACATCCCGCATATTCGGACACAACGTTTCGCTTCCTCATTCATTATGCGAACTGCAAAGGAGTGGAATATGCTCCCGGCGTCTATTTTTCCTGACTCTTACAATCTGGTTTCTTTCAAGGCTAGAGTGAATAGGCATTTTCTGGGCAAGCGTGTAACATCTTAGGCTTCGACGTCGCTCATACCAGAGCGTGTCTGAAGCCAAACGTAAGCTCATTTTATTTAAAAAAAAAAAAAAATAAAGCTAAATAGTTTGTTTGTTTGAACGCGCTAATCTCAAGAACTACTGGTCTGATTTGAAAAATTTTTTCAGTGTTAGGTAGCCCATTTATCGACGAAGGATAAGGCTATATATCATTACGCTACGACGAATGGAAGCGGAGCGAAGAGAACTATCAGATGTCATTTTATTTAAGTCAGATTGAATTTGCGACTTTAAGTTTGTTTCGTTTGGGACATTTTTCCCGAACGGCCATCCTGATTCCGTTTGATATTTTCATTATAAAACTTAATAAAAATTAAGTTTCTTATTAAATTTCAACAATTTATTCACAATTTTCTTGTCAAATCACATGTTAGCTAAAAAAATTTATGCAAAATTAAAAAGGCTTATAAATTTATCGTATATTCTATCGATATATCGACTATCGACTAGCGTCTCTCCCTACGCGTTAGCAGGGAGAGTCACACGAGGTATGTTAGTATTATTATTAGCCGAAATAAAGCCGCGATCACATTTGTATCTGTATTTATAATAATATATTTAATATTAAAATAAAAAAAATATCCTTAGACATTTTTCACACACGCCCAATCTGATTCCTTACTAAGTAAACTTGTACTGTAACCAGATAGCCGATATACTACATATACTACTTTTAAATACATACTTATATAGATTACATCGCAACACAGAACAAACAGACAAATTGCTGCATACAAATGTTAGTCCTGGCTGGGATTCGACACGACCGCCGGCTTGAGAGTCAGGGTCACTAACCACAAAGCCAACCGGGCTGTCAAAAAACCCACTGATATTATAAATGCTAGAATTTGGATGTATGTTTGTTACTCTTTCACGCAACAACGGCTGAAGGGATCGCGATGAAATTTGGTACAGAATTAGAATATGTTCTGGAATAACAAATCGACTACTTTTTATCCCGGGAAAATTTACTACGGGGAATAACAGTATCTATATAAGTATGTATTTATAAGTAATATGTAGTATATCATCTATCTGGTTACAGTACAAGTTTACTTAGTTTGGAATCAGATTGTCCGTGTGTGAATCCCCGGATATGTTAATATAGTAGGTATTACTAGCCGCCCCGCGGTTTCACCCGCGTAGTTCCCGTTCCCGTGATCACAGGGGTATCAAAAATAGTAACCGATTCTCAGACCTACTGAATATGCATATAACATTTCATTAAAATCGGTCGTTTAGGAGGAGTATGGTAACTAACATTGTAACACGAGAATTTTATATATAAGATTTTATAACGCCACTATGTTTGCGCCCCTACTTTGTTCGTACACGACGCGAGTACCAAATGGACGGCTCAAGGCGTGTTTACGGTAAAATCTTTAATATTTTATCGATTTTAATTGTATAAGTACAAGCTTTCGCCCTGCGGTTTCATTCGCGTTTTTAGACGACTTTAACAATAAAGTATTTTTATTATTTAATCTATTACTTCTATACTAATATTATAAAGAGGAAAGATTTGTTTGTTTGTTTGTAATGAATAGGCTCCGAAACTACTGGACCGATTTCAAAAATTCTTTCACCTTTGGAAAGCTACATTATCCCCGAGTAACATAGGCTATATTTTATCACTGTATTCCCACGGGAACGGGACTACGCGGGTAAAACCGCGGGGAGGCAGCTAGTATATTATAAATAGAGTTTGTTTTTTTGCTAGCTCAGGAACTAGTGATCCGATTTGAAAAATTCTTTCAGTGATAGATAGGTCATTTATCGAGGTAGGCTCTAGGGTAATAGTCGACCTATCCGTAGAAAAAAGTTCCAGCCAAATCTCTACTTTAGAGAAGAGTGATTTGAAGTTTGATTTGCACATATTTTACCCAAACTTTTTCTTAATCGGTATAAAAAATTGATACTTTTACCAACATATTAAAACATTACTATCCGTTTATTAAATACTATCTGCCTCCGCGTGGTTCTACAATATATATAAAATATATATCTACGATAAAATATAGCCTATGTTACTCAGTGATAATGTAGCTTTCTAATGAAAAACGAACAATTAAAATCGGTCCATTCCTTTTTGAGTTTATTCGTTACATACAAAAATACAAATCTTTCTTCTTTATAATATTAGTGTAGATAGGTACCTAATTGTAGATATAAACATACAATAAAAGTGGTTTGGGTTCAAAGTCACATGGAACTTTGTTCTACGGATAGGTCGATATTAATATTACTTTCCGCCATTATGTCCACGGCTCTACAATGCTACGTAAGTACATTCGGTCGATGACAAATCCAAGGTAACACTGAAACTATAAGGTTATTCTATATAGTGTCTTCCCGCGGCTTTGTTTGCGTTTAGAACATCCCACTTATATTATAAATGCATGCATAAATGAAAATTTGTGAGTATCGATGTATGTTTGATACGCCTTCACGCAAAGACTAGTGAACGGATTTAGATGAAATTTGGAGCATAGATAGTTTTTAATCTGGATTAATACTTAAGCTACTTTTTATACTAGGAAAATTTATAAAAGTCCCTCAGAACAGAACCGCTAGTATATACATATTATAAATGCAAATGTCAGTTTGTTACGCTTTCAAACCAAAACTACTGGACCGATTTAATAAATTATTATACCAATACGAAGCTACATAATCAGGGAGTAACATAAGCTATATTTTATCCCTGTATTCTTGAGAGAACGGGAACTACGCGGGTGAAACTAAGAGTGGATACTATTTATATAGCCCAGCGGTTTCACTCGCGTTTCCGGAGAAAATTAAAATTTCCCGGGATAAAAAGTAGCTTATGTGTTATTCCAAAATATATTCTAACTCTGTGCCAAATTTCATCGTGATCCCTTCAGCCGTTGTTGCGTGAAAGAGTAACAAACATACATACTCACAAACTTTCGCATTTATCATATTAGAAGGATACATATTGTTTTGACATATATTTATATAAGTTTACACAATATATGTTTTTTTAATATAGCAAGCCTAGGACTGTGTATTAAATTATCACTTCTTTTTTATTCGAGCAGGCACGCAATCTGTCCTACAAGTAGACTTATGAAGACTATTAGAATCTGTGGATTTTTTTTTGTCTCCGCGCAGTTTTACCCGCGTAGTTCCCGTTCCCGTGGGAATACAGGGATAAAATATAGCCTATGTTACTCAGTGATAATTTAGCTTTATAATGAAAAAAAAAATTATTAAAATCGGTCCAGTACTTTTTGAGTTTATTCGTTACATATAAAAATACAAATCTTTCCTCTTTATAATATTATTATTACTGTAGAAATAGTTGGCCCCGTTCTTGCAACATTTTTGATTGATGCTCCGCTCCTATTCGTCGTAGCGTGATGATATATAGCCTATAGCCTTCCTCGTTAAAGGGGCTACCTAACACTGAAATGGTTATTCAAATCGGACGAGTAGTTCCTGAGATTAGCGCATCCAATCAAACATACTCTTTAGCTTAAATTAATTAGTCTCTTCGTCTTTCTTTATACTTAATATTATACATTCGAAAACATATAATTTTACGTTTAAGTCTATCTAAAATATCTTTGCAATTGGTATAAATCGATATTATTAAACAAAGAAAAAAAACCGTAAAAAAAAATGCCGATTCTACGAATTCACATCACTACATTCTCATACGGTAAGTTACACTCACACACTGACATTAAATGCTTTAGATGTGTGCGTTTTATCTAAACTGATAAAATATGGATAGATAGATAGATAAATAGATATTATTATTTTACAATAATCTTGGCTGTTTTATTAAAAATCAATAACCGATTTTTATGTCTATATTATAAACTACTTGTATATTTAAATCGTTTTTTATTTTAAAAGTAATTTAACGACTTACAATGATTAATTCAAATGAACCTTATATATAGAATAATATGGGATATTTTCAAATAATAAAAACTAGTTGACCCGCGCAACTTCGTTAGCGACTTGCCCGTTTTTGCAACAGTTTCGATTGATGCTCCGCTCCTATTCGCCATAGCGTAATGATTTATACATAAAAACCTTCCTTAAGAATCGCTTTATCTATTAAAAAATCCGCATCAAAATCCGTTGCGTAGTTTTAAAGATCTAAGCATATATAGGGAGTGACAGACGGCGGATAGCGACTTTGTTTTATACTATGTAGTGACAGGTAGCCATTTTAAGATGCCTTTTCTTAGCTGTCAGACGTTTTTTTATGCATCACTTTTTAAAACAATAAAATTAATAGACTATTTTATTTTATCGACGTTTTTTTGTATTTTAAACTATTAACGATAGATTTAAGATTATTTAAATTGTCTTTAAAACCATAATTTTATTCATACTAATATTATAAAGAGGAAATGATTTTTTTTGTTCCAAATCATAGAAACTACTTGACCGATTTCAATAATTCTTTCACCAATACAAAGCTACGTTATTTGTGTCATAGGCTATATTTTATTCCTATATTAAATATCCTGGGACATTTTTCACACACCAATCTGATTCCAAATTAAGCATCAAAGTGAGCTTGTGTTATGGTAACCAGATAGCTGATATACTACTTTTAAATACATACTTATATAGATATTATATTCTTACGGGAACGGGAATAATGTAGGTGAAACCGCGCGGCAGAAGCTTGTATTTTGGAAATATTCAGGTAAAGATTTTTTTTAAACAATGAAGAGAATCCACATTAACCTAGCGATGGTCGACAGGTTTGTAGTTAGCACACACAGACATACACACACAGAGATGGTTAAGTACACAGGTTTGACTGCCAATCTGCCTTCTTCTTTTCTTTGGAAATTCAACCTTATTTGTATGAGAATAAGGAGTTATGATTTTTGGGGAAAAAAATATATTGTTTCGTTTTATTATTGTTGGATTTTTAACTTTATTCGAACTTGTTTAAGGTCCTTTTTGGATTGATGATAATTTTTAGTTTTTTTTTCTAACTTCATTACGTCATAAAATTTTAATGGATCATTAAAATTTTTTTATCATTTTTCAAAATTATAAATTAGTTTAAAACTAATAATTATGTTAAAATAAAGACATTGTAAGCAAAACCATAGACAAAGTGCAGTTTATTTTTCTACTTTTAATCGCCGTTTCCTGGTTTCATGCGAAAGTGGGACAAGCAGACATTGTGCGAGCGAGAGAACGTTATGGAGGGATCGTAGTGTGGGAGAGAGACGGGTATATAATTAAAACTTTTGTCGCGCAAGCTAGCTGAGGGTACTGGTAAAGGGAATAGAGAAATATATAGAGATGCTTTATTTAAATTTATATTTTTTTTAAGTAAAAATTTTTATCGATTTAGATTTTTTGGGCTGAGAAAGTTTTAATTTATTTTGTTGTATATTAAAAAAATATAAGTAATATAAATTATTTCAACTAATAATAATAAAACAGAACTGAAATAGTTTGTTGTTAAATTAATATATTGCTCGTTTTGTGGGAAAAGTTTCTCATATTCAACACACTTGAAAAATCGTATAAATGAAGAAGCGACAAAAATATTAAATAAATACTTATAATAAATGATTACGAAAGTTACAATTAAATTCAAATTGGAAAGCGATTTTTAAATTAAATCAATCATTTAATTATGTCTTTACCTCGAACGGTTGTTTGCAAAATCATTTATATACCAGTATTTTTATAAGTGAAATTATTTTGTCAAGGTCTTTTATAATGCATAGAAATATTATATATAACTTATACTTATATAAAATTCTCGTGTCACAATGTTAGTTACCATACTCCTCTGAAACTTGACCGATTTTTATGAAATGTTATATGCATATTCAGTAGGTCTGAGAATCGGCTACTATCTATTTTTGATACAGGAACGGGAACTACTCGGGTGAAACCGCGGGCGGCAACTAGTACATATATAAATAAATGAAAAGTTATGTAGATATTTTGCAATATCATACTTACGTTTAAATACGATATATTCAATATATATTCGCACTAGGCCCGCGTGGTGGACTATGGCCTACACCCCCTCGTTGTTAGGGGAGGCTCGAGCTCCGAGCGTGGAGACGTATATGAGCTGATGATGATGATATATTCAATATAATATACTAAACTAGCTGACCTGGCGAGCTTTGTCTAAAATTTTGTTTTTAACGAAGCTTGCCCTGGCAAATATCGAATTAGCGAAATCAATCCGTTCTAAAGTAATGCGCGTACCTACATACATTTCGCAGATTTATTTATATATAACTAGTGGCTCCCCGCGGTTTCACCCCCGTTCGCGGGGATCTTAAGTTTTCCCAGGATAAAAAGTATCCTATGTCCGTCTCCTAGTTCGAAACTACCTCCCCACCAATTTTCAGCCAAATCGTTTCAGCCGTTCTTGAGTTATAAATAGTGTAACTAACACGACTTTCTTTAAATGTATATAAGATAAAGATATTGCACAATGGAAGTCTCCATAGTTTTCCAACGTCTGTTTTTACGAGAATATATTTCAATGAGTTTCCGTTTATAGCCTCCCTTTAACCGATTGCGGAGAAGAGGGTATTGTGTTTAATATTTTATTTTGTTTGTAAATATATTACTAAGTTTTATATGTGTTCTATTTTCTCTTAAATATAATATACTAGCTGCCTCCGCGCGGTTTTACCCGCGTAGTTCCCGTTCCCGGGGGAATACAGGGATAAAATATAGCCTATGTTACACGAGGATAAGCTTTAGAATGGTGAAAGAATTTTAAAAATCGATCCATTTCTTTTTGAGTTTATTCGTTACATACAAAAATACAAATCTTTCCTCTTTATAATATTAGTATAGATGATTAAACTCAAAAACTACGGTGCCGATTTCAAAGATTCTTTCACCATTGGAAAGCTACATTATCCCCGAGTAACATAGGCTATATTTTATCCCTGTATTCCCACGGGAACGGGAACTACGCGAGTAAAACCGCGCGGAGGCAGCAGCAGTTTATAAAAAATTAAATACAATTTTTGTTTTAAAATTTTTAGTCTAGTTTTTTTAATAATTATAATTTTTTTACAACACGACTAATATTATCACATAATTATTTATCATTAATCAAAATAATCATATTATTTTAGATAATATATTTTAGGGATCTCTAGTACAATAAATAAACCTTTATTTAGGATTATAAGTAAACTTGTACTGTAACCAGATAGCTGATATACTACATATACTACTTTTAAATACATACTTATATAAATAACTACATCCTTAACGTGGTTTCAGTCGCGTTTCCGGGGCATAAAGTAGCCTAGTAGTAGAATATAGAAAAAAAATAAGAGAAGGCCTTTACCTTAGGGTAGGAAAGCGAAGGTAAAAATAATAATAGTAAAAAGTAGCCTATATATTAAAATATGTTATAAACTAAATGTGTTCCAAATTTCATTTAAATCCGTTCAGTAGTTTTTGCTTGAAAGAGTAACACACATACCAATACTCACAAACTTTCTCATTTATAATATTACTAGCAACCCGACCTAGCTTCGCACGAATGCAATGCTTATACATCACATTAGAAACCTCCAAAATTATCAGTGTTTCTCTAACATATTATGCATGTATTGTATATAAAAACCTTCCTCTTGAATCACTCTATCTATTAAAAAAACCGCATCACAATCCGTTGCATGGTTTTAAAGATTTAAGGAGACAGGGACAGACAGCGGAAAGCGACTTTGTTTTATAATATGTAGTGGAGTCACTATATCAGCAGCTCTGCTTAATTTGGAATCAAATTGATCGCGTGTGAAAAATGTCCCCAGATATTTTAATGAAATGATATGAAATATATTTATTAACTCAAATAGGCCTTCACAGGCACTTATGAACTCTAACGCTCGGTTCGGAAGGTTGTTGTGAGAAGAGCCGCCATTAAACTCAGCAATTACTCTTTACAAAACATGTTTTAACAATTTCTATAACAATAATAATATTAGTCCTGATAGAACGAGCGCTATCATGCCTCGTCATTTATGGATTAAGGAACGAGTAAATCTTCTTCTTCTTCCTGCCCTTATCCCGCCTAAGCAGGGTCGGCACAACATGCATTTTTCTTCTATTCCTCTCTGTCAGCCGTTCAGTCATCACTCCCTTCTTACACGTATCAGCTTAAATGAGACGAACTTCTTAGCATTCCATGGATTGACCGTGCGGGTGCCGGGTCCATCGTGTGACAGGGAGAGAAACTCCGAGCAGATCCCGAGACTTGTGACACGGGTGTAGGTTTAAGGGGTCCCTTTCCGACGTACATCAACACTCACCTTCACTACTCATGTTTCTCTCCCTGCCCAGCCAAATAAAATAAATAAAATATACGGAACCATATTTTTATTTAACAATATACACTTTATCATTTTATTCCAAAAGGTACCGGTCAAACTAGAATGTAAATTTTAATTATGCAGTGATGTTGTTGTCCTTGCACGGAGTCGAACTTGCGACCTCAACGTGGGCCTGTGGCATCATCGCTAATTAAATATATGTATATAGGAAACTGTTTGTTTGTTTAACTTTAATTATAATGTAAACTAATATTAAAAATGCGAAAGTAACTCTGTCTGTCTGTCGCTGTCACGCTAAAACTACAAAACCGATTTAATTGAGATTCAGTACACAGATAGTCTAGAGCCTGAGAAAGGACATAGGCTAGTTTTTATCCCGGAAAATTAAAAGGGAACTTATGTAAAACCGTGTAACCAATGCTAGTAATTTAAATATTAATTCCTTTGTTTGTGACGCTTTCACGCATAAACTATTAAACCAATTTTAAAAATTCTTTCACCAATACAAAGCTACGTTATTTGTGAGTGTCATTGGCTATATTATATCCCTGTTTTCCAACGGTTACGGAGCAAGTGAAACCGCGCGGCGGAAGCTAGTCTAATATATAAGAGACTGTCTGTTTGTTTAACATTTATTAAGTTATAAATAAATCAAGGTTACTATAGTAAATGTATAGTAAATTTATTATTATCTATTATATTATACTAGTGGCTCCCCGCGGTTTTACACGCGTTCCTTGGATTCTTTAATGTCCCGGAATAAAAAAAAACCTGTGTTATTCCAGAACATATTCTAACTCTGTGCCAAATTTCATCGCGATCCCTTCAGCAGTTGTTGCGTGAAAGAGTAACAAACATTAATATATTTTTTTGTGTTATCCCATTTGGAAATATAAAGATTTATTATAAACTCACAAACTTTTGTATTTATATTTGTTGTAGTTCTTGAGATTACATTATAAAGACAAACAAAGTTATCAGCTTTGTAATATTAGTATAATATTGGGCAGCCAGTGTGACCAGTGCTCAAGCATATTCATTGCGTTGAAGCGAATGTTGTTCGGGTCAGTGTTGCTACACTACGCGAATTCTATAAATATCCTGGGATATTTTTACACACAGCTAAAGATAAATGGCGCCTCGCGGTCTCACCCGCGTAGTTCCCGTTTCTGTGGGAATACAGGGATAAAATATAGCCTATGTTACACACGAATAACGTAGCTTTGTATTGGTGAAAGTATTTTCAAAATCGGTTAAGTAGATCCAGAGATTATCTACTACAAAGTCACAAACATTATCTCTCTAGTTGACCCGTGCAACTTCGTTAGCGTCACCTACCCGTTTTTGTAACATTTAAGATTGATGCTCCGCTCCTATTGGTCGTAGCGTGATGATATATAGCATAATGCCTTCCTCGATAAACGGGCTATCTAACACTGAAATAATTTTTCTAATCGGAGCAGTAGTTCCTAAGTAATTCAAATAAACAAAGTCTTCAGCTTTATGTATTATTAGCGTCACTTGCCCGTTTTTGCAACATTTTAGATTGATGCTCTGCTCTTATTCGTCATAGCGTAATGATTTATACATAAAAATCTTCCTCTTGAATCACTCTATTTAAAAAAAAAACCGCATTAAATTCCGTTGCGTAGTTTTAAGCATACATAGGGACAGACAGACGGCGGATAGCGACTTTGTTTTATACTATGTAGTGATGTATAGATTAGTATAGACAACATGACAATAGAAATAGATGGGAAATAACCTAAAAAACATTAAAATAATAAATCGTATAGTGTGTACATGCATTATGTCGTATACATTTGGCTCAAATAGCTGTTTAAGCTGGGTTCACACAGCTGTACTAAAAATAGATTCCTAACTAATATCATAAATGCGAAAGTAACTCTGTCTGTCTGTCGCTTTCACGCTAAAACCACATAAACGATTTAAATGAAATTTAGTACACAAATAGTCTAGAGCCTGAGAAAGGACATAGGCTACTTTTTATCCCGGAAATATGGAAGATCTAACGGGTACACGGGTGAAACCGCAGGGAGTCATTAGCTTTATAAATATTTTTGGTGTTTTTGACAAAATTTGACTGACTCAAGCCGGCGGTCGTGTCGAATCCCACCCAGGACTAACATTTGTATGCAGCAATACCTATGTCTGTTTGTTCTGTGTAGCGATGTCATTATCTATATAAGTATGTATTTAAAGTAGTATATGTAGTATATCACCTATCTGGTTACAGTACAAGTTTACTTAGTTCACAGATTCGAAACAATAATTTGTTCGTCATAAACTATTAATATATTTAATTTAGTGTTAATTTGGTATTAAAAAGTTATACAAAGATTGTGATTTTTTGTTAAAACCATCTCGAACCATCCGTACTTATGTTTTCATAAACACACCTACAGTAAAAGTTACTACAATGTGATTTTAACTCTATTTTTTAGAAGATAAAGTTCAAATTCTTATGCAGTTAACTGAAGGATTATATGAAAATCGAACTTTGTAAGTTTGTGTGTGTGATTCGGAATATACTACGTGATTGTGTAGCGGGAGTTTTTTTTTTATTCGTTCAGAAATTTCATTCGCAATTTTAGTATTTCGGACACAATTTTAATGTCGAAGACTTCTTTAAAAGGTTTAAAACGAAATGTATTCATTCAATGAACATTTTTCGTTCGGAAATTTAAAGCTGTTCTAGTTTTTTATATTTTTTTTGTGCTGATAAGTCTTTATTTTAGTAATTAAGAAAATAATTTGAATTTTATTTTTAACAAATAATGTGGCATTCTTAATATAAGTATGTTATTTTTTTTCCATAAACTAAATGTACAATTAAAACTAATATGAAATAAAACATGAAAATTTCATATTTAAAAAAATATGTAAAAAAAACTAAACGTTTTCAAATTTAAAATGGAGAATGAAAAAAAATATGTCATTACTTTTTCAAGTATATTTTAAGAAAGACTTAACTTCGTCTTTTGCATTAAAAAGGTTACGATGTTATTTTTACTTCACTAATATTATAAGGCGGAAAAACATTATTGTATGTGTGTTTATTTGTAACTAGCTGCCTCCGCGCGGTTTTACCCGCGTAGTTCCCGTTCCCGTGGGAATACAGGGATAAAATATAGCCTATGTTACTCGGGGATAATGTAGCTTTCCAAAGGTGAAAGAATTTTTGAAATCGGTCCAGTAGTTTCGGAGCCTATTCATTACAAACAAACAAACAAACAAATCTTTCCTCTTTATAATATTAGTATAGATGAATATACACAAAAACTACAGAGCCAATTTCAAAAATTCTTACACCATTGGAAAGCTACATTATCAAGGAGTAACATAGGCTATATTTTATCCCTGTATTCCCCGAACGAGAGCTATGCGAGTGAAACCGCGCGGAGGTAGCTAGTAATCTATAAATTACTAGAAATATACCGATACCTCAGTGGCTATGTTTAAACAGATGTGTTTCTATTGTGTTTGTAACCTTTATAATATATATTCAATTACATATATAACATATTTAAATAATATTAGACATCCATAAGAAATAATTCTCCATTTTTAGTTCGAGTAGTACCCTACTGTTTTACCCGCGTTCCCCGGGAGATCTTCCATTTTCCCGGGATTAAAAGTAGCCTATATCCTTTCCCAAACTCTAGACTATCTGTGTACCAAATTTCATTTGAATTGGTTCGGTAGTTTTAGCGTGAATGCGACAGACAGAGTTACGCATTTCTACACTAATATTATAAAGAGTAAAGCTTTGTATTTTTGTATGTAACGAATAAACTCAAAAAGTACTGGACCGATTTTAATAATTCTGTTTTCACTAGAAAGCTACATTATCACTGAGTAACACAGGCTATATTTTATCCCTGTATTCCCACGGGAACGGGAACTACGCGGGTAAAACCGCGGGGAGCTATTAGTATAATATAAGATAGGTGTTCGTTTAACTACAATAAAAAAATATTTAGTTTCTATTATGTAAGTGCAGTATAGTTTATGAGTTTTATGACACAAGCCGAGCAGTCACTTCATTTTTATAATGAAAGCTAATTCAGTCATCTTATGAGTCATAGTTTGTATTAAGACGATCAGACTAAAAGTATAATTAAACCGTATGCCGTCCCTTTCTAACTTAACCACAGTAATAGAGACGGCGATAACATTAAATTGTTTTAAAATAAAAAAGTTGTTATGTCAAAATGTTTTTTTTTAAAAGAGTTTGTATTTAAAAAACAAAATTATTTACTAATTTTGACATTTGACAAGGCTGAATGGGTTATGACCTTTGCCTAAAGTAGCTACATAGTTAAAAAATCACTAGGTTAGTACTTATGTCAAAATCATTTGCATCACTTTTAATAAATATCTCTTATCATTATTGTGAACGTGCAACAAAAAGTATTGAAATAGTTACAAAATTTCATTTTTAAATAGCTTTTTGCGGAAATCTAGCGCTAGGCTAAAAATAAATTAACTAAAATACCGGACAGGCACTATGAGGGCGCAGTATACGTTAGAGAAACAGAATAACTCAACAATTTACTATTTATAAGCAAATATTTTAAACATGTAGTCACTGCAGTGCAGTAAACTGTTATTTGTAGTCATACTAATAGAGTATTCTTGTCTATGCTTTAAAAATGACCTTGAAAAAAAAAATAAACCACAGAGATCTTATTACTACTATTTTTATTTAATAATGTATGAAATTGCTTTTTAATAACTTTAACCCTTAAATTGGCAAAACATTTTTTTTCCGAAATATGTTTTTCTTTTGCGTTTTCCTGTTTAATTGCAATCTTAAGAGGTCGTAAAAAATGTTGAAAAAAAACCTACATTTACAGTTTTTGAGAAAACGTATGTGCTACAGGTATGACGTTGCCAACTACATTAGAAAATACTTATGCCCTTTTTTGTGTGTACAAACAATATATTCATTTGTATACCACTATGGTGGCAAACAGGCATACGGTACCACCTGATAGGAAGCGGTTACCGTAGCCTATGGACGCCTGCAACACCAGGGGCGTTACTCACCCGTTGCCGACCCTGTAAAAAAGAAGCAACTGTATAGGCAGTGAAACTGACAAAGCGTAATGTATTTTCTTCGAAGGGCAAGACAGGTATCATTCCTGCATACATCCCCTACGACGCTACTCCAACACAGGCCACTATTGCCGCTACAGCGTCTCCTTATGGAGCTCTGGCTACCTTACTCACCGCAGGAACACAACACCACAAGAAGTGTTATTTGGCTGTGGTCTTCTGTAAGGTGGAGGTACTACCCCAGTCGGGCTGCTCTAAATTCTGAACGGACGAGTCCGTTGCGCCCTATCTCCTCCAAAAACCAACATTTGACGAATTTTCGAATGGTAGAATGTTATTACTAACTTGGCAATGTACTACGGGTATGACCAAGCTTATTTACCCACTAATAGGCAATGGGATACCAGTAGTACATACAGACTATCAAGCTAATAAAATAACTGTTTTGCCATTTATTCATCAGAAAACTGCTTATTGTTATTATTTATGATGTTTCCAATCTATACAAAGCACATGGACCACCAATCCCACACAAAAATATTACCAAAACAATAAACAAACTTACCCGTGACGCAAGCGCAACCGGTCGCTTCGGAATTATCTTTGCTTTTAGCACATAAGAGTGAGATTTTGTCATACGGAATATTATTTGTACGAAAAATAATGTTTCCAACGTATTTACACAAAAAAATAATTAATTTTTTTAGTATTCAAGTCGGTAGAATTTTTCAAAGTCAATGTCTTACCCGTAGCACCGTGCCAATTTAAGGGTTAAATATAAACAATTAATTAATTGAGTATAAAATACTAATAAATTACCGGTTTTTGGATTTTATTTCAATACAATGCCGATGTACTATACAAATCATTATTTACGAAAAAAATTCTGTATATATGTATGTGTGCGTGTGTGTATGTGTGCATGCTACGTTGTTTGAGTTGGTGTAGGGCCGTCAGAGACACGAGTTAAAAATATTAATTTTTATGTTTTTAAAATAATGTTGTTTTTTTGAATAAATTTGTCTAAATAGTGTTTATGTTTGTATTTTGCTTCATTAATTTTATGTTTTAAAAATAAAGTTGTCTTCAATTTTTATTATACCAAATATTACTAAATACCTAGTTTTTATATTTGGATTTAGCTTTTTAAAATACTAATTAGGATAATAATAAATAGAAATTATATGCCAATATAGTGAATAAACATACAAATTATCAATGGCAGTAATATTAAGAGTTTTAATAAAGAAAAGTTTTTCAATTCTTTGTTTAAATAGTAACAAACGGCTTTATGAATGAGTGTAGTTAATTTAATTGGCAATTAGACTAGCTTCCTCTTTACAATGTTGGACTGGATAAGTAGGCCAGAAGTTTGGACTGTATTTATTAAAATCTAGCCTTTTTTTAAACCCTTTTTGAGCCCTTATATCACATACTAAGCTACATTTTCTTATAAAAATATAAACTATATATTAGTAAACAACATTTTGATGACTTATAAAGTAACTTAAAAATTTCTACAGTAAATAGTTTATTATTACTTTTTTTTTCAATCCTTTTTGACCCCTTATATCACATACCAAACTACATTTTCTTATTAAAAATCTACTAAATCGTAGTAATCAACATTTAAATGACTTACTATTTAATTACTACACTTAATAGTTTATAAGTACAAAAAAATAGTTTTTTTAATAATACTAATAACATCGGTAGGGCAGCCCTAGTCGACTTCGCGTGTGAGCGGGTAAGAAAATACGGAGCAAGCAACACAGATACGGGCCGGCCGTGATCCAAAATGGCCGTGTTTCTGTCATTGCGGACGCTCCCCGCGCGCGTAATTTGACTTATTTTTGTCACACGATCGCCATGTTGTTTTATTGTATTTGATAATTTATAATTTTCCAACCATAATAATATTGTGTCGACGTTTTACCGAATCGAAACTCAACGTGGCGTTGTTTTTTTCGTTAGTGTATTTTCCTATACTGTGACATTACGTGGATATATGAATATATAATGTGCCTACATGGATTATTATTATTCTTATCTCAAATGTAGATAATTGGTTAAATTATCTCATTATATTCGTTAATGGACGATCGGTTTTTGTGTTTTTTCGTGTCAATGTAAATATTTGTGTTCGATGATTTGTGAATTTTGTAGTGTTGGTTAATTAGTACTTTTTTGTTGTATATGCAATTCGGTAACGCGCGTGTGTGTGCAGCCAAAAATAACCAGTTGAAAAATAACTGTGAATCGAGTGTGTTGTGTTTAAATTTAGTGTAAATATCTTTAGCTGAAAGTTTAATATGAGGATGCATATGATTTTACAATTGTCTCTTAAGTAATTATGTTTAAAAAACATGTTTTTGTGAAGTTCAAGTGATCACGGATTGATGCCTTTGTCATTTGGATTTTTGAATATGGAAAAGCCGTCTTTCAAGGTACGCTTAGATTTTGACTTATCGTCTAAAATCAATCAAAACACCTACTATTTATAACAAAAAGTGATTTTTATATTAAAAATAGTTATATATATGTATGTTAATTAATTATTGGACAGTTTTTAATTAATTATTAATAGATTTTGCGGTCAATAAATTCAAATTTATAAGTAGTATTTATTTAATAGTGCTGATTTGATCTGCCTGTGATGGCGTGACGTCATCTATTGTCTCGTGTTTAAAGGAAGTAGGTAACTATATAAAATGGCGTTTTTTTTTAATAATTCGATATCGGTTAAGGTTATAATTTACATGATAATTATTTGTTTTGTTAAATAATAATTTATGAAATATTTCTATGAGTTAGCGTTTGTATAATAATGTTGTCTCAACCCTTCTGCCGTTCGAGTTCGCCATATCAGCAAGTGCTAGTGTTGGGGCTTAGTACGCGGTCTATCGATATCGATATTTTAATTTTTTTTTATGATTTTATATCTGAAATTGTGAGTTACTTACTACAAAACATGAATTATTTTCTATTGATTATTCATTATGTTACTTAAATAAATATTTTTATATGGTAATGAAATTTAATTGGCAATACTGTTTATTTATTTATAGAATCTATTGACAATATTAATGATTTTTTTAATAAATCTCGTAATTCGTACAACTGATAATTAAGCGTACTTATTTCAACCATAAACTAAATACCTACATATTAGATGGCATTAAAATAAATGTGTTAGAAACACATATCTATGATTTTTATAAGCCTACTACAGCTAATAATTACAAATATCTTGCTTTTTATCTTATCTGTATACCTATTTGACTAGGCATTATGATGTGTTCACACAAAATGGTTAGATTAAAAAAACGTGCATTTTTTTTGTCTTTCACGTCAGTGTATAGAAAAGTCATCAATATATTCTGGTTTATATGCATTTTTATTAATAAAATAAGTCTTTTGCGATGTATATATAAGAATATTCGGGTGTTTTTATGCATATTAGTAAAATAAATTAGTTTTTTTGTTTTTTATTTTTAGTTTTGAAGTCAGAAGATCAATATTAAGAAGTAGGCATTCATATGCTTAAAATAATATTAATACTTTATTGATGATTTCGCACTCTAAAATTTTTGTTCTTATGAAATTTATGACGTGATTTTCTCAATGTTATAGTTATTGGAGTCAAGGGCTTAAGCATATTTACATTATAATAAAGATTTATTATCATATAAGTACATAAAAATATGGAAAAAAAAATTCGTAAAGGCATTAAATCTTCCCATTTAAAGTGGGACCGTATCAAAATTATACTTATATAAAATTCTCGTGTCACAATGTTAGTTACCATACTCCTCCGAAACGGCTTGACCGATTTTTATGAAATACAAATGCATATTCAGTAGGTCTGAGAATCGGCTACTATCTATTTTTGATACCCCTGTGATCACGGGAATGGGAACTGCGCGGGTGAAACCGCGGGGCGGCAGCTAGTATAAGTATAAATTTAAAAATATTTGTGTAGCCTTTTGTATGGTTATTAAATTGTCTTGAATTTATAAATGAGGATAAACCAGACGACATTAGGTAGAAACTGAATCAAGGAAAAGTAATAACCTACTAATATTATTAATTTAATGCGAAAGTCTGTGAGAATGTATTGATGTATGTTTGTTATTCGTAACATATTTAAAAAAAATATATAAAAGGAAAACTGTTATTGGCCTTGCATATTGTTTTTACGTTTTACCTGTATACTCACTGCATATCGGTATTGTTTTCCCATATCAAAAATAAAGAAGTTCGTATATTAGGTAAATAAAAGTATTTTCTCAATGCTGTTTTTATATGTCATTTTGGTGTACAATTAAGTGTGAAATGAAATATATTTATTCGTTTAAATAGGCCTTCACAGGCACCTATGAAACTTAAGGTGGCAGCTGAAAATCAGCACTGTTGTTTTTTAACAACACATGCTCCTAAAACATTTTTGTCATTGATTTGTTTTTATGTTTATTTTTTATGTAATTTTGTTCTTGTGCAATCCAAAGTATGCTGTAAATAAATATTTTCTCTCATTCTTCTTTTCATATGAAACGTCGACTCTAATGCTTGGCTCGGAAGGTTGCTTTGTGTTATCTATCTATCTCTCTACCCTGGAAATGCGAGTGAAACCGCGGCAAGCCACTAGTTATAAGTGTTAACAGTGAACGCATCGTCACCAATGACTAATCATTAACCCATAAAGCTCAGTAAAATGAAACTATTTTTATAACTACCCACTGCTCAATGCCCTTCCGATGTTTAATGATTGAACGAGTTAAATATATATAACAATAATAGTTTGTTTGTATGTCGTAGGATATTGGGGTTTTATAGTAAACTAGTGGTAGCTTTAACTTAACAATGAATAAAATCAGTCTATAAATAAATAAAAAACGTTTCTAAATCTATTGTCAAATTTAAATTGATCGTAAAAGGTTTTTGATGCGTTTTCTTCTTGTTTAATTGAAGCCACATGGCTTTAGTTTTAACATTTAACCGTTTGTTTACGCTTGTTTGGTCGTTACGTGCTATTTAACGAGCTATCAGGTAATGGGTATTAGCCATGTTAAAGGTTTTCGATAGATTTATCTCCTGGGACATTTTTCACACAGAACTAAGTTGAAATTAGCTTATAAATCTATATATGTAAATCAAAGTCCCCGCCGCCTCTGTCTGTCTGAACGCGATGAACACAAAACTACTGAACAGATTTTCATACGGTTTTCACCAAATTACGGAGTATTTCATAGGGTAGGTTTTAATGTATGATACACCAATTTGGAGCCAGTAGGTAGCGCTGGTGGGCAGAACGAAGTTGTCGGATCCGCTAGTAATCTATATAGAACAAACAGACGTATACCTATAGATGTAACACCTATGTTTTAACTAGATAGTACTTCAAAGTAACTCAAAACTCAGGGTATAGTATTGATATTTACATAAAGATGTAAATATCTATAATATGTATGTATTTAAAAATATTATATGTAATATATCAGCTATCTGGTTACAATAACACAAGCTCACTTTGAAGCTTACTTTGGAATCAGATTGGCCGTGTGTGAAAAATGTCCCAGGATATTTAGGTATTTAATATTGTTTACAATTCAAATCGACTTATTATATCAACAGATTACTTACATACAGTATCTTAAGTATAAACATTTGAATGTTAATTTTTTTTATCGATAACTATCGATATGTCCCATCGACACTATCCCCGCACTACTCGGCCGGCGCACAACGCAACTGGAGCCATAGTTTGGCATTTTACATCGACATTTTTTTTCTACTCACTTTTTCTTCACAAACCTCTTTGTTAGGCATTTTGAAATTACAAAAACTAGCCTCTTGTTCGGCTTTGTGTGGGCGAAAAGTAAATTATTATTTGTCACTAGTGTCTGCACGCGGTTTTGCCTGCATTCTCTATATAAATATCCTATGTGTTAGTCCAGAAATTATTGTAACTCTGTGCCAAATTTTATTCTGATCCCTTCAGCCGTTGTTGCGTGAAAGAGTAACATACATATATGTACTCACTAACTTTCGCATTTATAATACTAGCGGGTAACTCGGTTTCGCCCGCGTTCCCGAGATAAAATGTAGCTTATATCCTTTTCCATATAAAAAAAAATATATAGACTAGAGTCTATATTTTCCAGGGATAAAGAGTAGCCTATGTTTTTTTTAAGTCTCTAGTCTATATCTGTACAAAATTTCGTGAAAATCTCAACAGTGGTTTTGCCGTAAAAGCTTAACAAAACAGACAGACTCTCGCGTTTATAATATTAGTAAAGATTTAATAGGATGTAGAATAAACAAAATAACTAATCAAATTACGGATTAAAAATAAATAAAAAAAAGCTAATTTAATATCGATTACCTCCTTGAGCAAGGTTGTGATGGACGGCAGCTGAACTGAAGGTCGTCGGTTCGAATCTAATCGGCAAATTAATTGTTTAGTTCATTGCACAAAAACTATGTTTGGTTGTTGAGTTTTTAGTGTCCTAAGTTCGATACCCAGTAAGGACAAACATTTGTATGTCTGTTTGTTCAGTGTCTGGATGTAAATCTATACTAATACTAGCTGCCGCCCCGCGGTTCCACCCGCGTAGTTCCCGTTCCCGTGATCACAGGGGTATAAAAAATAGATAGTAGCCGATTCTCAGACCTACCCAATATGCACACAAAATTTCATGAGAATCGGTAAAGCCGTATCGGAGGAGTTTAATCACAAACACCGAGACACGAGAATTTTATATATTAGATTATTAATGCGAAAGTAACTCTGTCTATCCGTCATGCTAAAACTACTGAACCGATTTGAATGAAATTTGGTACAGAGCGAGTCTAGAGCCTGAGAAAGGACATAGGCTACTTTTATCCCGGAAAAATGAAAATCCCCGGGAATGTAATGACTCCTAAGTCGCAGGTTGTCCTAGTTTAGGAGTAAGGGTTTCAACTTTTGTGCGCCTTAAATAAATAAATAAAAAGAAAAATGTGGGCAAAACCGCGGGAAGCCACTAGTATTATTATGAAAGTATGTATGTATGTTTGTTACTCTTTCACGCAACAACGGCTGAAGGGATCGCGATGAAATTTGGCACAGAGTTAGAATATGTTCTAGATTACTAGAGAGCGTTAGAGTCTGACTATTCATAAGTGTCTGTGAAGGCTAATTTAGGGCGACATATTCGCACAGCGAAAAAGCCCCTTAAATTAGATTTTAAAAAAGGCCTATTTGAATAAAAAACATATCATTTTTATTTACTTTTTAACCCGGGAAAATTTACGTTCCCCGGAAACGCGGGATAGACCGCGGGCGGAAACTAGTTTTTATATATATATCTAATTCCCCCAGGGGCTTGAAATCTGGTCAGAAAGTTAGCTTTAAACTCCGCATAGTTACTATATTTCTACTCAAGGATAATTGACTCTATATCTATGTGTGTAAGGTTGATTTTGTATTCACGTATAACATTCTTTGTCGCGACCTGTATCTATAGCAACGGTGTAACTGTTTCTCAAACTGTTTAGGCGAATATTTCATAATATTTTTTTGTTTAATTCAAATGATTTAATAGATAGTGGTTATTTTGAAAATCCTAACGAGTCTAACGGGAAGGAAAACTATGAGGGTGAAACCGCGCGGAAGCAGCTAGTTTATAAAATGCCTAGATGCCTTCGCGCGGTTTTACCCGCGTAGTTCCCGTTCCCGTGGGAATACAGGGATAAAATATAGCCTATGTTACTCAGTGATAATGTAGCTATCTAATGAAAAATTAATTAATTAAATTGGTCTAGTACTTTTTGAGTTTATTCGTTACATACAAAAATACAAATCTTTCCTCTTTATAATACTAGTGGAGCAGGCAGACTTCGTTCTGCCCACCAGCGCCACCTACCGGGTCCGAGTATATGTAAGCTATCCTATCTCTCAAGTTGGATCGAACTGCACATGGTGTGCGAATTTTATTATAATCGGTTAAGTGGTTTAGGAGTCCATTGAGGACAAACATTGTGACACGAGATTTATATATATATTAAGATTAGTGTAGATAATGTTTGAGTAACTCTGTGAGAAATATCCCTAAAACCAATATACGGGCGTTACATTAGTGGATAGGGTTTCTAGTTAGGGTTGTCACGTGTCGTACTAATATTATTAATGCGAAAGTTTGTGAGTATAGATGTTTGTTACTCTTTCACGCTAAAAGGGATGAAGGGATGGGCTTGTGTTTGATAACATAGAATTTTTTATCCCGGAAAAAATAATGAAATGAAATATGTATATTTATATATTTTGAAATAAATCAATTGATTATTATTATTATATTATTTTAAGTTTACTTTATTTTTATTTTATAAATAAATAGGTAGTTACTTAATTTAAAATATATGAAATACCTATAACGTTTTAGTAAGTATATAGTTGTAAAAAGTAATAAAATTCAATTATAATTTAGGTTCACATACTTTTGAAGACAACAATTTTCTAATAACATTTTGACTTATTTGGCATATTGCCCATGTTTTTTTTTCTAAAATCTACTTCCAAAAGTAGCAACCCTGAACAGACTGTCGGTTCAGGGTCGTACATTTTAAAACCCCGTTGTGGGTGCGAGCGAGAGGGCAATATCTCCTTCTTTGTTACGTCATCAAAATCTTGAACATTTTATATACATACGGTTAAATTTACCGGATTTTATATATAGTAAGGTAGTAGGTTCGATGTTGATGTATTGACTATTTTAATGTGATGGTTATGGGGGTAGTCTGCTTAATTTATATGATACATACTAGTGGCTCCCCGCGGTTTTACTCGCGTTACCGGTGGATCTTAAATTTTCCCGGGATAGACAGTAGCCTATGTGCCAGCTTGAAAGAAGCTCAGGGTCTAGACTATCTGTGTACCAAATTAAATGTAAATAGGTTCAGTAGTTTTAGCGAGACAGACAAACAGACTCGTTGATGCACACTAATGTTTGTCTTAGATGGGAAGCGAACCTATAACCTACGGATTGTATGTCAAGGTCGCAAACACTAAGCCAATAAAAGTCATTAAAAGTGCATTTAAAATACTTTTAAACATAATTAAATTACATGTAAAATTACAACTAACTTCTGCCTGCGACTCCGACCGCGTGGAATAGATACATTGAGCTAACTCTTACCCGCGACTTCGTTTACGTAAGCTCTCCAAATGAAAAGAAAAACATGATTGTGAATGTTGAATGAATGTTTCAAACATTATTTATTGTGCTCCGCTCCTATTCCTCGTAGCGAGATGATATATAGCTTCAAACCTTCCTCGATAAATGCGCTATCTGACAATGAACTATTTCTTCAAATCGGACCAGTAGTTCCTGAGATTAGCGCGTTCAAACAAACAAACTCTTCAGCTTTATATATTAGTATTTAATTATATTGATTAATTATCTCAAGTTTAATATAAAGTGTCATGTCGTCTGTCGGTGCCTTTGATCTAGCGGCGTCCTTTGTCCGCCATTTTTAAAGTCGCCATATTGATTTTATCATTTTGTATGTTTCCATGTTTTTATAATTACTTATCGACTACTAGTTTCCGCCCTGCGGTTTCACCCGCGTAGTTCCCGTTCCCGTAGGAATACAGGGATATAATATAGCCTATGACACTCGCAAATAACGTAGCTTTCGATTGGTGAAATATTTATTCAATCGGTTTAGTGGTTTAGGCGTAACAAACATACAAACGAACATCCCATTTATTTAAAGTATTTAAAATATTAATATTTATAATTATTATTTAAAATATTTGAACTATAAATATTGAATGAAGTTACCTTTTTTATTAATTTTTTTATAACTATAAAGTACTCAACTATCATTGTTTTATTATTTTTCTGCTGTCAATAAAATTATATTCTATTCTATTCTATTCATAAGTAAAAAATTAATAAAAATTGTTTAATATCTGGAAAACTAAGTGCCTTTAAAGGCCTATTTGAATAAATAAATATAAATTATTACATTTCTATACCTAAATATATGTCAAAATAGCTTAAAAATCGCTCACAAAATATACATAAAAACAATAGATTTAAAAGTTAAGTTAACGCAAAACCTATTTAAAACTATAATCGGTACCTGTTCAAGCCTATAGTGCTATCTCACTCGCACACATCCATCCGTCCCGCTCCGCCCGAGGCTGTTTCAATTTTATACTTATTGATTCAGAGGTCGAGCTTTTGATTGTATGGACAGAGAAAAAATTAAAAAAATATATAAATATCATAGGATATTTATATGATTTTAAACTAAGTAAACTTGTACTGTAACCAGATAGCTGATATACTACATACTTATACTACTTTTAAATATATATTTATCTTTATTTACTATCACTATGACGTGTTATTTATTTTATTGCTTTACATAAATTATTTTACACTTGAATTTATAAAACACTTAAAACTACGTATACTTATATAACAACTACATTCCTACTTTAAAAAACCAATTAGACAAATAGATAAAATTTTTTTTTATAATAATGTAAATTGTCTTTATATTACACCCACGTTCCCGGGGTATCTACAATTTTCCCGAGATATAAAGTAGCCTATGTGTTATTCCAGAACATATTCTAACTCTGTGCCAAATTTCCATCGCGATCCCTTCAGCCGTTGTTGGATGAAAGAGTAACAAACATACTTACATGTATACAAATTTAAGCATTTATAATATTAGTAAGAATTACATGTCCTAGATGGTAAATGTAAAAAGTAATTGCTGTGTTTATCGGCGGCTCTTCTCACAACAACCTTCCGAACCGAGCGTTAGAGTTAGTTTCATAAGTGCCTGTGAAGGCCTATTTATTTACAACTAGCTGCCCCCACGCGGTTTTACCCGCGTAGTTCCCGTCCCCGTGGGAATACAGGGATAAAATATAGCCTATGTTACTCGGGGATAATGTAGCTTTCCAAAGGTGAAAGAATTTTTGAAATCGGTCCAGTAGTTTCGGTCCCTATTCGTTACAAACAAACAAATCTGTCCTCTTTATAATATTAGTATAGAAAACCCCCGATTTTGAAATATTCGTTGGTGCTCCGCTGCTATTGGTCGTAGCGTGATATATGAAATGGGACCAAATGGGAAGCACCAGCTTTCAAATAAAAAAAATATAATTTAAATCGCTTCGCCCAGTGAAAAGTTATGAGGTAACAAACAAAAAAAAAATACCAGTCGAATTGAGAACCTCCTCCTTATTTTGAAGTCGTTTAAACATAGTTAAAATACCTATTTAAAGCCAATTTTTTTCTGATTTATAATCTGTTTCGTAGATTAAAAGATCTAAATGAACAGACGGTAGGAAGAAACTTTTTTATACTATGTGAAGAATTGGTTAAAAAATATATTTTATTATTTTTGTATTATATTTGCCAACCCTACGGGTAAACAGGCTACATAAGTTCTTAGGGTTGTCTCTGAAGCTTTCTGTACTATCCTATCTTACTAATATTATAAAGAGGAAAGAATTTTTGTATGTAACGAATAAACTCAAAAAGTACTGGACCGAATTCAGTTTCATCCAAATCCATTCAGTAGTTTTTGCGTGAAAGACTAACAAACATACATCCATACTCACTAACTTTCGCATTTATAATTTGAATAACTATTAATATAGTTATATTTTTATTTGACATCACAAAACAGAAATTATAAAAAAATTGCCCATATATTTTGTATTTAAGTAACTAGCTTTTTCCCCTCGCGTTTTTATATATATTTTTTTAATTCTTCAGAACCTTATTTAGACAATATCAAACACAACAAAAAAAGAATCAGCCAAATCGGTACAGCCGTGCACGCGTGATGCCGTGACCAAGGGAAATAGGGATTCAATATCTAATATATAACATCCTCGTGTCGCGGTGTTTGCGATTAAACATATTACATACATTATCCATCCATATTAATGTTTGTTACTCAAAAACTACTGAACGGATTTGGATGAAATTTGGAGCACAGGTAGTATATATTCCGGATTAACATATAGGCTACTTCTTTTCCCGAGAAAAATTAAGATCCGCCGGGAACGCTAGATATATATACCAATGTTTATTTGATATAACTAAATACATATACTAGTTGCCGCCCCGCGGTTTCACCCGCGTAGTTCCCGTTCACGTGATCACTTATGAGTATGAAGAGACAAAATGATGATAAAATACTTTTCCACAGCTGGTGGGTGCGCCATGCGGCCAGCACGGTCAGTACACCTTCTACAAGGCGATCCGCCTGATGGGTGACCGCGAGCGCATTGTCGCCATAGGAGACTTCTTCTTCGTCAGGATATGGCAGGACTCTGAGCTGGTTTCCATTGGTAAGTAAGATTTTTACATCGAAAACAAACATAGATTAAAACAATCTAAATATTTAGTATGATGACAGTGATAAATATAGCCTACTAGTGGACCAGGCAGACTTCGTTCTGCCCACCAGCGCCACCTACCGGGTCCAAGTATATGTAAGCTATCCTATCTCTCAAGTTGGATCGAACTGCACATGGTGTGCGAATTTTATTATAATCGGTTAAGTGGTTTAGGAGTCCATTGAGGACAAACATTGTGACACGAGATTTATATATATTAAGATGTTATTCCCTGGTAATGTTGCTTTCCAATGGTGAAAGAATTTTTGAAATTTGCACTGTAGTTTTTGAGTTTATTCATTACTAGCTGCCTCCCCGCGGTTTTACCCGCGTAGTTCCCGTTCCCGTGGGAACACAGGGATAAAATATAGCCTATGTTACTCGGGGATAATGTAGCTTTCCAAAGGTGAAAGAATTTTTGAAATCGGTCCAGTAGTTTCGGAGCCTATTCGTTACAAACAAACAAACAAACAAACAAATCTTTCCTCTTTATAATATTAGTATAGACTAGCTGCCTCCCCGCGGTTTTACCCGCGTAGTTCCCGTCCCCGTAGGAATACGGGGATGAACTATAGCCTATGTTATTTATGAATAACGTAGCTTTCTATTAGTGATAGAATTGTGCAGATCAGTTCGGTAGTTTCGGAGCCTATTCGTTACAAACTAACAAATCATTCCTCTTAATAAAATTAGAATGGACAAAAAAATTTTGACCGTTTTTGCTACAGTTTTGATTGATGCTCCGCTCCTATTCGTCATAGCGTAATGATTTATACATAAAAACCTTCCTTAAGAATCACTCTATCCATTAAAAAACCGCATCAAAATCCGTTGCGTAGTTTTAAAGATTTAAGCATACCTACATAGGGGGACAGACAGACGGCGGATAGCGACTTTGTTTTATACTATGTAGTGATACATGTTTTTATTTTCAGGGGAACTCCAACTTCTGTGGACTGACAGAGTATCAGACCAGACCCTGGTCAGCCTCAGACTGTACTTTCTCCCGGAGAACACGCCAGATGGACGGAATCTACAAGGAGAGGTAAGTCCTTTACAGGATTATCTCGGACAGGTCATGAGGGTGCAAAAACGGGAAGTAATTGGCTACTAGCTACTTCCGCACAGTTTTACCCGCGTAGTTCCCGTTCCCGTGGGAATACAGGGATAAAATATAGCCTATGTTACTCAGTGATAATGTAGCTTTCTAATGAAAAAAGAATTATTAAAATCGGTCCAGTACTTTTTGAGTTTATTCGTTACATACAAAAATACAAATCTTTCTTTATAATATTAGTGTAGATTTATTTACTTAGGCACAGAGTTTAATAATGGTATTATACTATACTGCTTAGATAAGATAATTAGGAAGTTATCAATAAAATAAATACCTACATGAAATATCCCGGGATAGTCACACGCGGCCAATCTGATTCCAAACTAAGTAAACTTGTACTGTAACCAGATAGCTGATATACTACATATACTACTTTTAAATACATACTTATATAGATACTAGCTGCCGCCTCGCGGTTTTACCCGCGTAGTTCCCGTTCCCGTGATCACAGGGGTATAAAAAAATAGATAGTAGCCGATTCTCAGACGTATTGAATATGCAGACAAAATTTCATGAGAATCGGTAAAGCCGTTTCGGAGGAGTATGGCAACGAAAACTGTGACACGAGAATTTTATATATTAGATTTGCATCCAGACACAGAACAAACATGTTCATGCAGCTTCGAACCTACGCGTAGCGACTTGAAAGTCACTATCACTAACCACAATGCCAAACAAATGAAAACAAGTAAAACCACAGGCAAAAACTAACTTAGCAATAAAAATCCAATTAATATTGTTACTGTCGCAAATTAAACTAATATATTACATAGAAACACACACACAGACAAACAAAACACACACACAAACAATAAAAAAAGAAACATTCACGTGAAAATCTAAAATCAAGAACTCCAGTGTATTAAGTAAAGTAATATTCTAGTAGCAAGAAAATATTATCTTCTATCCTTTTCTCTCACTATAGTATGACGTGAGAAGGGTAGACAATAATATCTTCTGTCCCGTTCTCTCACTATAGTTTGGAGTGAGAAGGTTGTGTTTACTAAAGCTTGGTATATAATACACGGGTCGTGTGTTTCCGTCTCGCTCGCACTCGAATACTCTATCTCCCGTCCCCCTCTAATCCCTATTTGGTAACGCCAACTATTTCATGGATGAAATTACGGTCGAAGCAACGCTTTTAAAGTATAAGAGGTAGCGATAACCATATATATAAAACTAGCTGCCTCCGCGCGGTTTTACCCGCGTAGTTCCCGTTCCCGTGGGAATACAAGGATAAAATATAGCCTATGTTCACCGGAGATAGTCTAGCTTCCCAACAGTGAAATAATTTTTCAAATCGGTCGAGTAGTTTCGGAGCATATTCAATGCAAACAAAAAATATATTTTTTTTCCTCTTTATTATGTTTGAGAAGGTATCCCACTTCACTACAAAGTATAAAACAAAGTCGCTTTCTCTGTCCCTATATCCCTATGTATGCTTAAATCTTTAAAACTACGCCACGGATTTTGTTGCGGTTTTTTTAATAGATAGAGTGATTCAAGAGGAAGGTTTTTTATATACAATACATGCCTAATATGTTAGAGAAACACTGACAGTTTTGGAGGTTTCTAATGTGATGTATAAGCATTGCACCCGAGCGAAGCTGGGGCGGCTTTTTTAAAAATAGCACAGCTTAAAGCTATTAAAATGTAAGTTTCCCGCAAAATCCATAAACAAGTAAAAAATAATATATTATTGTTATCTCTATGCTTGGACCACATCTCAAATACCTATTGCTTGGGTTTGCCAAACTTAAAATGTACCTTACGTACTGGTATTAACCGTGAGTTTAGATTGGCATTCAGAAACAGTAATTTTGTAGTACGTTATGGCAGTGGATATAGTACGCTGTATCTTCTTGATCCGTTTGTTTGTTTTATTTTAATACTAGTTCCCGGGGAACTAAAATTTTCTCGGGATAAAAAGTATCCTATGTCCGCCTCCTGGTTCTAAGCTACCTCCCCACCAATTTTCGGCTCAATCGGTTCAGCTGTTCTTAAGTTATAAATAGTGTAACTAACACGACTTTCTTTTATATATATAGATCTGAATTTGTTTAGGACTTGTCTTTTTGTGTCCTTGTGGTTAGGTAACTGTCGTATATCGTGTTTGGTGGGTTTGAGTCTCGGTTGGTACAGTTGTGTGCAGTTTTGTGCATAATTTAAAAGTTTTGTGTTTTATTTCAATCTAGGGTTTGAAAATGTGACCTTTAGGGACTATTAAGGAGGTATTATCCTATCTAAATACTTAGGTATCTCATGAGTATAGTAGAGTGTAATCCTAACTAATATTATAAATGTGAACGTAAGTCTGTATCACTTTCACGCTAAAACTACACCACCGATTTAATTGAAATTTGGTACACAGATAGTCTAGAGTCTGAGCTAGGATATATACTACTTTTTATCCCGGGAAACAAGAAGATCTCCCGGGTACGCCAAAACTGGAGGATCTAGGTCTGGGTTCTTCAAGAAGGGAGTGAAGAGAATTTTACAGGGTCGGCAACGCGTGAGTAACGCCCCTAGTCAAATCAAATCAAAATCTTTTATATTCAAATAGGCCTCAATAAAGCACTTATGAATAGTCACTATTAATGCTCGGTTCCGATAGTAGTTTTTACTGAGAAGAGCGTTGCAACCGTCCATAGGCTACGGTAACCGCTTCCCATCAGGCGGACTGTATGCCTGTTTGCCACCTTTGTGGTATAAAAAAAGTTTGAAATACTAAAAACTAGTATAAAATAATACAAAGTAATAATAATAATAATGACGAGTATCAAGAAGGTTAGCCGTAGTACACAATACACTCGCTCTGCGACGCGCCATGTGACGACTTTAGAACATAGAGAGGTATGGAGTCGATATTGTATTAAAATCTATTTTTAAAATATTTTTTGTTATTTATTTAAAAAATTGTCTTTATGGATTTTCAAGCAATAATGAGGTTAATGTAAATTAAAATATATTGGTTGGTTATATGTCTATCCGGACCTGAAGTTTTCGGGCAAATTTGTTCTGTGTCTGGATGTAATTATCTATATAAGTATGTATTTAAAAGTAGTATATGAAGTATATCAGCTATTTCATTACCATATTACAGGCTCTGCTTAGTTTGGAATCAGGTTGGCCGTGTGTGAAAAATATCCCGGGTTTTTTTTTGCATTAGCATCTGTCTATTCTTAACAAAAATAATTAAGGAACCGGTATGTGATGCCTACAAACTGCATTGTAGTTTGGCGAATTCGTTTTGTTATATTTGTATATGAAAAAAATTGGTTGCCTGTAAAGTCGGTATACGGGCGAAAGTTTTACGTGACAACGACTTTGAGTGGTAAAATAATTTTAATGTGAATATTCATTCGTATAGTAGGAAGAAGGATGAAATAATAGTAACAATTTAAAACATAACGTCACGTTACGTAAGCGGAGCGTAACGCAGTTTCTTGAAGTGTCACCCGGCAAACCAATTTATAAGACGTTGTCACGTCAAAAAAAACTAAGAATATCAATAAATATAATAATTTAAGTTTGTATAGGCTGTATATTACTAACTTCTAATTAGGACCCAGAATATTTATAACTAACACTTCAGTTTTATATTATTAGTATAAATTATATCACTATTACATTATACCAATAGTACGGGAACCTTCACCTTGGCTTATGTTCTATTCCAGATCATATACTAACTCTATACCAAATTTCACCCAGATTCCTTCAGTCTTGTGTGGTTAAGTAACGAACATAACTTTTGCATTTATAGTATTAGTAATATTATAATTATAATAAAGTTTGACAACAATAGTCAGCTATGCCGTTAGGTATTGGCTTATCTTATCTACAGTTCATTCTCGTGTGTAAATAACTGATAGCGCTGGCCGAGCGCCGCCGCCGGTGGACATGCGAGACCACAAATTGTTTCTATTTCTTTAATTTTAACATCTTAGTCATTATATAAAGCAAAGTGATGGGATTTTTGAACTAAACAGGGTGGTTTTTGATAAAAGTTTACGTCTTAATGCATAAACGTATGCTTTTGGGGTGTTAGTATTTTGGTAAATACTTAACTTATTTTAATAGATAAATGGCACGAATTGGTGTTATCTATGACGTCAGTTTTTTATTGAATTGCTTAATCAGATGTCTAATTTTTCATTAAGATAATATGTTTTGAGCATATAAAGAATGTAGTTTACTTCATTAAAAAGTATTTTACGGTCGTTGTTAAAATACGTTCAATTATAATAAACTAGCTGCCTCCGCGCGGTTGTACCCGCGTAGTTCCCATTCCCGTCGAAATACAGGGATAAAATATAGCTTATGTTACTCGCGGATAATGTAGCTTTCGAATGGTGAAAGAATTTTTAAAAACGGTCCAGTTGGTTTGAGCCTATTCATTACAACCAAACAAATAATGTTTTCCTCTTATTAATATTAGTGTAGAAAAAAACCCGCATGAAAATCCGTTGCGTAGTTTTAAAGATTTTATTTTTAGGCATATATAGGGATATAGGGACAGAGAAAGTGACTTTGTTTTATACTATGTAGTGATAGTTTTAAATGCATTTCAAATATTTATCGTTAATATTTTATATAATATCCGAGCTCGATTGTACGCGAGCCAAGTAATCGCAATGATATTTTGTATGTCGTTCAAAGTGAATAAGTTATTTTAGTGTCCTCAAATAGATAAACGGTACTTTACTGCGTTGACACTCAAACTTTAGAACTAAAGAAGGGATTTTTATTCAATTTCTACGTAAATTGCAATTTTTATATTTGTATAAAATATAGAAGTACAATCAACACAAAGTAAAATCTTCATACAATCTTTATACAAAATTACAAAATCTTTATACTAAATTAGATTTTGGTTAAGTAGCTTAACCACTGAACGTATCTGAATAATGTTAGTTAAAGCTTTTCAATAATTAAAAAGTCTAACCAATAACATAATACTGATCTCTACCTATACAATACAGATAAATGAGTAGAAGAATTAGAATAAATCAAAATTCAGGTAATTTAAAATTTCGTTGCCTTTACATAAAATTTAATGTAAACAATTAATCCCTACAACTAAACACACTCTTCATTAAAATATTATTCATCATCACAAAAATTTTGATCAAAATAATATTTGACCCAAAAAAAAACATTTAAAAAAATAAATTTAAACACAAGTCTACTCCACGACGTTTCAGTTTAGCAATTATTTACCAGTGACGCGGCTCTGTGCTGCAGGGTTGCCAACCTAGCTCCGATTATATTTTTTAATGATGCCAACATTTGAATATTATATATAGGTACTTTATATGTATTTTTTTTGTTTGTTCTCTTTGTCACATATTCTCTGCCTTTTGGGATACAAGATTATTTATATCTATCTATCTATCACTACATATTATAAAACAAAGTCGCTTTCCGCTGTCTGTCCCTGTCTTCTTAAATCTTTAAAACTACGCAACGGATTTTGATGCGGTTTTTGATAGATAGAGTGATTCAAGAGGAAGGTTTTTATATACAATACATGCATAATATGTTAGAGAAACACTGACAATTTTGGAGGAATCTAATGTGATGTTTAAGCATTGAAACTGAGGCGGGTTGCATTGTAGGTATATATATAAATATATTTTTTCCTCCACTATGCTCTGTGGCTACACAACGGCCCCACATAGCCTAGAAAGCGGGTTCCGACCCGTGACGATAAAACCAATTCTTTTGTATCATACTAATATTATAAAGGCGGAAGATTTGTATTTTTGTTTGTCTATACTAATATTATAAAGAGAAAAGATTTGTTTGTTTGTTTGTTTGTAATGAATAGGCTCCGAAACTACTGGACCGATTTCAAAAATTCTTTCACCTTTGGAAAGCTACATTATCCCCGAGTAACATAGGCTATATTTTATCCCTATATTCCCTCGGGAACGGGAACTACGCGGGTAAAACCGCGGGGAGGCAGCTAGTAACGAATAAACTTAAAAACTATTGGACCGATTTCAAAAATTCTTTCACCTATACAAAGCTACGTTATTTGTGAGTGTCATAGGCTATATTTTATCCCTGTATTCCTACGGGAACGGGAGCTACGCGGGTAAAACCGTGCGGAAGCAACTAGTATAAATTAAACAAATTTAAACCAAAATTATATTATTTAATATCAACTAAAATTGGACGCGTTTTGAGGCATCTTAAATTTTTTTATTCAAAATCCGTTCATTACTTTAGAGGTAAAAGCGTAACAAACACATTCGCATTGACAATATTAAACTTGTTAGTAAGCATTTTTTTAGCTTTTAAACTTCAATACAGTATATTTAAGTTACATACAACAGAATCCCGCCCTCTGTTCGTCTGTCAGTGTGACAAAACTACGAAACCGGTTGTCGTCTTTCATTATTGCGTGTCGTACCGTGAAAATGTTATACCTTTTGTTGGACGCAGTCGGGTCGATTATGAAACCTCATTTTTTTTCTATACTATAGCTTCCGTACCGCGGGTTTACCTGCGTTTCTAATTAAACCTTTACCCTTGACCCTACTAATATTACTAGCTGCCTCCGCGCGGTTTTACCCGCGTAGTTCCCGTTCCCGTGGGTATACAGGGATAAAATATGTTACTCAGTGATAATGTAGCTTTCTAATGAAAAAAGAATTAGTAAAATCGATCCAGTACTTTTTGAGTTTATTCGTTACATACAAAAATACAAATCTTTCCTCTTTATAATATTAGTGTAGATATTTTAATGTTTTACTACTACTATACTATTGTTTAACAAACAAATAATCCTAACTTATATTATAAATGCGAAAGTAACTCTGTCTATCTCGCTTTCAAGCTAAAACTACAGAACTGATTTTACTGAAATTTCATACACAGATAGTCTAGAGCCTGAGAAAGGACATGGGCTACGTTTTATCCCGGGAAATGGATAATCTCCCGGGTACCCGAGTGAAACCGCCGGAAGCGACTAGTATTAAATAAATATTCAATTTAATGAAATAATGAACAGTTTTTAAGCATTTTAATCTGAAAAATAAATAACTTATAATTGTCTTGGTTACGTCACCCCTGAGCGTAGAAACGTCGAAACAAACATACATATACAATATAATCGAATTTAAACTCTATCCTTGAATGAATAAAGTTCAATATCCTTACTCAATAAAAAGCAATTCTTTATTTCAACCTTACCTTCATATACTTAAAGTTTAAATTCCTTTGAGAAAATTTTTCGTATAGATTTTCAACCTTAATCTACACTAATATTATAAAGAGGAAAGATTTGTATTTTTGTATGTAACGAATAAACTCAAAAAGTACTTGACCGATTTTAATAATTATTTTTTCATTAGAAAGCTTCATTATCACTGAGTAACATAGGCTATATTTTATCCCTGTATTCCCACGGGAACGGTTACGGAGCGGGTAAAACCGCGCGGAGGCAGCTAGTTTATATACATAAAAGAAAGTCGTGTTAGTTACACTCATCGATATATATGTACTACGTACTAGATAGGGCGTTCCGAACACTCGCTTTTATCAACTCAACTGAACTGCAGTCCCCACACCCGACTTTAGTGTGGCTTCGACATTCATTCAGTGCGGGTGCGCACGGAGCAGCGTTAATAACAACGATAATCCGAATCAAAGTAGACCCTGGACGAAAATAACTAGTCAGTAGTCAACTAAGTAAAATTACTACCTGTTTAAGTGAATTAATAGGTGATAATTCCGTAATTCCAGAGTAGAAAAACAATTTATCTATTTAAATACCACGCCATTCTACAATCATATACTAAAACGTGCAGATGTTCCCTTAAAACTGGTTGTAGGTAAAAATATGTAACTGAACACAGACTTGATATGTTTTTATAGAAAGGTTTTAATTTGATTAATTGTTAATGAGTTTTTAATTAGTAGTGATAGTTTGGTATTTTGAATAATTGTTTTATGTTAATTCAAGCCCTGGCCCGTACCTCTGAGTACTCATTTAAGCCATGTGAAGTCCGCCAATCCGCACTAGGCCCCCCTAATATTAATATAATACATTTTGAAATCGAGTTTTATTCTAATGAAGTTTAGAAGGTAAAAAAGATGTGTCACATCTGCGGTGTGAACTCTATAGGGACGACATCTTAGTGTAGTTAACTGAACGAAACGCGTAAGCGCCATGAAATTTGCGGCGCTTACGACGTTTTGGTCGCGAGAAAACTATACTCTAAGCAATCTAGCGCTGTATCTTTTAAAATAGTTTGGTTAGTTGACACAGCTTTATACAGCGCTGCAGCGAACTTTAGTTCTAACTCTTACCAGTTTTTAAACAAATGTTTTACATGAACGTTCTTGTCTATCGCTATACGTCGATGGTTACACTATTTATAACTCTTAAACGGCTGAAGCGATTTGACCGAAAATTTGTGGGGAGGTAGTTTACAACCAGGAGACGGACATGGATAGGTAGTTTTTATCCCGGGAAAATTTAAGTTCCCCGGGAACGCGGGTGAAACCGCAGGGAGCCACTAGTTCTTAATACTAAAGCAAATTTTACGGATTCAGTTCACGCTCGAATCGTTACACGAAGTTTCAAATTCAAAATGGCGTTTATATCAAAATGCTCATAGAATTTGAACTTTAAATGTATAAGAATAAAGTTGATTGTTCATTGTATGGGTTGTTTGTTTGTGTGTGTGCGGTCGTAAAATTAGACGCGTCTGTGTGCGTATATTAAAGGTTGCGTCGAGTTGTGTTGTGATGCATTGTAACTCGGTTTTGTATTAAAATATTGTAATTTTTTTATATGTAAAAAATAAAATATACTAAAAAAAACCCAAGATTTTTGAAATAGACAACTAACTAAATAATATTTATGATGTAAACAAACGTTTTTGACGTAATTATGATAAAAATGTACTAATAATTATCATTTAATCGCACAAATTCATCAAATTAAATGGATAAATGACAATGATAAGATTGTCATGATTGATTTTATTTGCCACTTTAATAATGACCACCCTTTTTAAAGCTTTTAGACTTTTAACATGACAAGGCGATTTATATGTAGAGAAAATTTAGAAATATATCATGTAGGTACGTATTTAAGTAAATTATTAAATAATTATAAAAAATACCTTACCAATCAAAAACATACATCACAAATTAAAGACATTTTTGTTAATAAAAATGTTTTTTGAAAAAGAGCAAACAAGTAATAACTATAAAATTTAAAATTTATGAGAAAAAATCAAATCAAAAATGTTTTTCAAATTTCTATATTTGGAAGTTATGATACAATTTATCTCAAACTAGGAGGTAGTGTGTAAATATCTGCTAAACTACAATGTTTGAGCAGATATTTACGTTTTTATAAACAGATACTACATATTTATCACATTTATTTCTATAAAAAATACATATGACCTTCATATAACAAAATCTACAACAATAATTCAAAGTAATAATAATAATTATACACAAACAGAGTTACAATGCTTTGTAATACAGCGGCATAAATATCAATGTACATCGGAGGTAATTTCTCCTCTGTACTATATACGTTGCATCTGGCTTTGCTTGGGTTTAATATTTATTTTTATTAGTATAAAATTGAATTTAAGAAAATAAATCTTTGACAAACATACTTATGACCTAAAAAGCCGGTTAAAATTGAAAAAAATTTTTTTGATATATTCAAGTTATTGTCTATATATAAGAAAGTATATATTTGTGGTTTTATGAAAAAAAAAAATACTTGATAGTTTCGGATGAAATTTGACTCGCAGATAGAGTGTATTTAGGATTATTGTAATCGCAAAATTTCATACAAAAAAATTATTTATGATAAAATTTTAAAATTTATGCTTTTCCATATATAAAACTATAAAAAATACACTATTTTTTAATAATACTCCGCCATCGCCAGTGCTATGACCTAAATGATAAGGTTTGCGTTAACTGATAAGAATTTCTCATAAACTCCACCTATTAAATACTACAAACATTACTAAATCGAAAGTTTTGACGTTTGTATTTATTTACTAGCTGCCGCCCCGCGGTTTCACCCGCGCAGTTCCCGTTCCCGTGATCACAGGGGTATCAAAAATAGATAGTAGCCGATTCTCAGACCTACTCAATATGCATATAAAATATCATAAAAATCGGTCAAGTTTCGGAGGAGTATGGTAACTAACATTGTGACACGAGAATTTAATATCTACACTAATATTATAAAGAGGAAAGATTTGTATTTTTGTATGTAACGAATAAACTCAAATTGTACTAAACCGATTTTAATAATTCTTTTTTTTTATTAGAAAGCTACATTATCACTGAGTAACATAGGCTATATTTATCCCTGTATTCCCACGGGAACGGGAACTACATATACTACGGGGATATAGACCCAGAACAAACAGATGTGTTCATGCACACAAATGTTTTTCCTTCGATTTAAAACTCGGCAATTAAGAATCTAAATATAGTAAAAAAATATCATAAAAAATTCAATTAAAATTTTTAACATAAGGATAATATTAATTCATGTTTTTTTCCGTCACGATTTCAAATACATAAATAAAAAACATATATAATACTATCTTCAGCCCCGCGATTTCACCCGCTTCCTAACCGTTCCCGTAGGAATAAAGGGATAAAATATAGCCTACTAGTTGACCCGCGCAACTTCGTTAGCGTCACTTGCCCGTTTTTGCAACAGTTTTGATTGATGCTCCGCTCCTATTCGTCATAGCGTAATGACTTATACATATAAACCTTCCTCTTGAATCACTCTATCTATTTAAAAACCGCATCATCAAATCCGTTGCATAGTTTTAAAGATACATAGGGACAGATAGCGACTTTGTTTAATACTATGTAGTGATGGGAACGGGAACTACGCGGGTGAAACTGCGGGGCGGCAGCTAGTAAATATAAGTATGTATTTAAAGTAGTACATGTAGTATATCGGCTATCTGGTTACAGTACAAGTTTACTTAGTTTGGAATCAGATTGGTCGTGTGTCCCGGGATATTTGCTTAAACATATAATTTTGAGTAGGTACGTTTAATATTGTTGGCTTTGTGGTTAGCGACCCTAACTCATAAGTCGCCGCGTTTGATTCCTACCCATGACAAACATAGTACTGTAACCAGATAGCTGATATACTACATATACTACTTTTAAATACATACTTATCATACTTATATATATAGTTAATGAGTTTATTTGTGTGCTTGATTTGAACGCGCAAATCTCAGGAACTACCGGTCCGATTTGAAAAATTCTTTCAGCATTAGATAGCCCATTTATCGAGGAAGGATATAGGCTATATATCATCACGCTACGACCAATAGGAGCGGAACAAAAGTAAATAATTTTGAAATCGGGATTTTTTTTCTTCATTTAAGTGTATACGTAAGGAAAGTCGCGGGTTTCAGTAAGCGTTAGGTCAAAGTAACTATTCCACGCTGACGAAGTCGCTGGTTGAAGCTAGTGTAATTATTTTTATAAAATTACATACGGTTTCGTCTATAATCCATTTTATCGACCTATCCGTAGAACAAAGTTCCAGCCAAATACCTACTTTAGAGAAGAGTGATTTGAAGTTTGATTTGCACATATTTTACCATTTTTCTTAATCGGTTTAGAGAATTGATACTTTTACCAACATATTAAAACATTACTATCCCTTTATTAATTATAGGTACCTAATTGTAGACATAAACATACAATAAAAGTGGCTTGGGTTTAAAGTCACATAGAATAGAACTTTGTTCTACGCATAGTTCGTAATTCTTCAAACAATTAATATAATGATATAAATATAAATGACAAACAGACATATATTACGTTCAAATAGTATACAATAATGCGTCGAACCCTCCGCGCGGTGTGCGAGGGGGAGGGGACGTGCGAGCGGGACGGAAGATTGTTCTTTAAATGCGTAGAGACTATTGTGTTGATATTTATTTTGAGGTTTTTTTGCGTGTTAGTAAACTAGGTTTCGCACAGTTTCCGGTTGCAATATAGAATCGGTTCTGTTGATTTTTTAAATTTATTAAAATTGGTTTAAAAATTCCAGAGATTGTCCCCAACAAACTGACAAACACACATATTCATGTCTCTATAATATTATGATATGATATATATTTATTAATTCAAATAGGTGACTCTAATGATAACGGTTAAAATTATGATATTTGAAGTTTTTTTTGTGATCCATTTATTTGTTATTAATTGACTTGAGAATTTGTATATTTTGGTTCTTTTAATATCAAGTTATGTATTTGCCTTCATACTTTACATTTTTAGGTTATTTAACGGTTTACCTAATGTGAAAAAAAAACTATTTTCATATGTGTCATTATTATTCGTATAAACACTCGGCTTTATAAGCGTTATCTTATATTATTTGATACAAAAACAATCCTTAAATTTATTCAAATATTGGTAATAAAGATTCGTTAAAAATAACATACAAAAAATCCTAAAATTTATTCATATATAATGAAGATTCGTTTGAAATAGCATTTCAACTAAATTCAAAGAACAAAAAAATAAATTAATAGCATTATAACATTGACTCTATACATTTTTTGTTCTTTAGTGAAAAAATATCGGCCGGGCGCATACTCGCTGCTGAGTGTTCAGGGTTGTCGCACCGCTGTTATTATTATTATTACTTATTTAAATTTAACTTTAAATAGTTTTGTTATAAAATCTATGAAGTTTCTAAATAGTTTCATTCAAAATGTCTATTTGCTATTTTAATTTAATATTATAAATTATTTTATTTAGATATTTACATTAGAGATAAAAAATATATGCATTTATTACGGTTATGCCATCCTCTACTATCTTCCTGAGTTTGTTTGCTTACTTTATATAGCTATACTACTGCAAATACATATACATATTATTTTTATAATTAAATATTCGATTTTCGATACGGTCTGTTTGTGGAATACACAAAAAAATTTAAAGGACTAGAAACTCATGTAAATTAATTTGTTACGCTATTATAGCTCTATGGCTTTCTGTCTGTTTCTGTTTTTTTTTACTGTACATAGCTTATTTTTTATATTCTTACTAGCTGCCGCCCCGCGGTTTCACCCGCGTAGTTCCCGTTCCCGTGATCACAGGGGTATCAAAAATAGATTGTAGCCGATTCTCAGACCTACTGAATATGCATATAAACTTTCATAAAAATCAGTTAAGTTTCGGAGGAGTATGGTAACTAACATTGTGACACGAGAATTTTATATATTAGATAAGATAATTATGACATTCTCCTACAACTCAAGGTCTTTTATAACTTAAAACTTTACAAGAATAAATAGTTAAAATATAATATATATATTATATTTGCGGCATCGCATCGACAGCCCTACACTATGCCCTCGCGCCGGGTTCGTTTGCTTGCTTTACTTAGCGCGCTGCGGCCGAACAACTACGTAACTGCTATTTATTATTAGATTTTTGCATTATTATTATATTAAGTTTACCTATTTTAATGTTTTTTTGTTTAAAATTGTCTTTTATAAGGTTATCACTACACAGTATAAAACAAAGTCGCTATCCGCCGTCTGTCTGTCCCTATGTATGCTTAGATCATTAAAACTACGCAATGGATTTTGATGCGTTTTTTTTTAATAGATAGAGTTATTCAAGAGGAAGGTTTTTATGTATAAATCATTACGCTATAACGAATAGGAGCGGAGCATCAAACAAAACTGTTGCAAAAACGGGCAAGTGACGCTAACGAAGTTGCGCGGGTCAACTATCAAAATCAAAATCATAGGCTATATTTTATCCATGTATTCCTTCGGGAACGGGCACTGCGATATTAAATTAAAAATAAATATACAAAACATCAAATCTTTCCGCTTTATAATATTTGTTTGACATAGTTATTTATTTTCAATTTTAACATGTTAAATACTAAATATAAATAAAATTTAATTTAATTTTCTATAAATACTTACGTATTTATTCACGTATAGCGCGATAACATTTCGTAAGCGTCGCGCGACGCCGGATTCCGAGTCGGCATACCGCGACCCAACAATCTTGATACTTGACTATCGTTTAATATAACATACTAATATTATAAATGCGATTGTAACGCGTGGAGGCTCCGTGGGTAACACACTGACTCACGATCATGAGGGTCCAGGTTCACAACCCTGGCCCGTATCTCGGAGTTTTATAAAAACTTCACACCACTTGAACACAAAAACTACTGAACAGATTTTCATGCGGTTTTCACCAAATTACGGAGTATTTAATGGGGAAGGTTTTTAAGGATGTATAATACATCAATTTGGAGTCGGTAGGTGGCGCTGGTGGGCAGAACGAAGTCTGCCGGCTCCGCTAGTGTTATTATATTTTATAGAATTTATTTGTGTGAATTATGGATGAACTCCGAAACTACTGGACCGATCTGATTAATTCTTTCACCAATACAAAGCTACGTTATTTGTGAGTGTCATAGGCTATATTTTATTCCTATATTCTTATGGGAACGGGAACTACGCGAGTGAAACTGCGCAGAGGTAGCTAGTAATGTATATAGGTAAGGTAAACCTCCCACGCACTCAATTAAAGCTAAAAATAATTTGAGTCCGTAGATACGACCTTTACGGAAAATTAATCCTTCATAAAATATTTAACTAATATTATAAATGCGAAAGTAACTCTGTCTGTCTGTCTCACTTTCACGCTAAAACTACAGAAACGATTTAATTGAATTGTGGTACACAGATAGTCTAGAGCCTGAGAAAGGACATGGTCTACTTTTTATCCCGGGAAAATGGAAGATCTCCCGTGTACGCGGGTGAAACTACGGGGAGACACTAGTCATAAAATATTTAACTAATATTATAAATGCGAAAGTTTGTGAGTATGTTTGTCATTACTCTTTCACGCAACAACAGCTGAAGGGATTTCGACAAAATTTGGCACAGAGTTAGAATATGATCTGAAATTATAATACTTAGTCTACTTTTATCCCGGGAAAATTGACAAACCCCGGGAACGCGGGTACCGTGGCGAATAATGTGACTACAAAGTATACAAATAATATCTAACGTACTTTAAACGCACACAGACAAAACCAATATTGTATGTATGTATGTATATGTGAATGTACATATGTTTGTATGTATGGATGTATGTACTGTCACATTAAAGTAGCTCTATCGATTGAGCACTAATAATAGAAGAGTATTAACCATTGGACCAAGTCATAAGAGACAGCGATTATCGTCCCATAGCTTACAACACCGCATAAGTCATTTTTACCAACATTTCAGGAGATGAAAAAAAATTGGTTGTCTGTAAAGTCGGTTTAGTGACGATAGTTGAACGTGACAACGTCTTGCATCGCTCACCGGAAACGCTACTTTGTTAATATAAATAAAATAATCAATTGACAGGCCGGTTGGCTTTGTGGTTAGTGGCCCTGACTCTCAAGCCGCGGGTCGTCGGTTCGAATCCCACCCAGGAAAAACATTTGTATGCATGAATATGTCTGTTTGTCCTGTGTCGCGTAGTAATGTAGTATATATAGTATCTATCTGGTTACCATATCACAAGCTCTGCTTAGTTTGGAATGAGATGGGCCGTGTGTGAACAATGTCCCAGGATATTTATTAATTTATTTAACATAGTATTTAAAACTCTATAATCTCAAAACTTAACCCAACAACCATGCCAAAGCCAGTAACGGCCGGTGTATACCGGATAACTGACCGGACCGTAGTTGATTTAACTGGATTTAACCGGATTCGACCGGATATTCGGTGCCCCAATGAGCAAGGGGGGGTGGGGGGGTGACCTATATTATAACATGCTCTATCCTTTGTTGTCTCTTCTGTGTGTTAATCCTAACTAATATTATAAACGCGAGTGTATGTCTGTCTGTCTGTATGTGTGTCTCGCTTTCACGCTAAAACTACTAAATTAAATGAAATTTTATACACAGTCTAGAGCCAGAGAAAGGATATAGGCTAGTTTTTTCTTGGGACAATGGCAGATCTTTACGAGCCATTAGTTTTTAAAAAAATCTATGTTATCTATACTAATATTATAAAGCTGAAGCTTTGTTTGCTTGGACGCGCTAATCTTAGAAACTACAGATCCGGTTTGAAAACTTATTATATTACATTTATACCCATTTATGTAATTGTATTTGTCACCATTTTTTATATCATGTTCTTGCAAATAAAACATTTTATTTATTTTTATTTATATTACTAAACACATTGCCCATCAATAAAGACTTGTCTATCTAAACTTTTGGATTTAAAATATTGTTATAACAAGAAAAAATAAGAAGGAATTGTATTAAAATAGACGGGCTTATCGCTAAACGAGTCCGTTCAAAAAAACCTATAGATAAGATAGGAAATCCCTACTAATAATATGAATGTGAATGTTTGTTTGTGACGCTTTTGAATAAAATTATTATATATTCTGAAATAAATTCTGAAAAACAGTTTCTTTTGTCTAGGGAAAATTTAAGTTCCCCGGAAACGCAGGACAAAACGGTGGTAGCTACTAAACTAAATCATTAATTAATACTAATATTATAAATGCAAAAATAACTCTGTCTCGCTGAAACTACAAAAACGATTTAAATGAAATTTGGTACACAGATAGTCTAGAGCCTGAGATAGGACATAGGCTACTTTTTATCCCGGGAAAATGGAAGTTATCCCGGGTACGTGGGTATTATATATAAGTATATTATTATACTAGTGGCTCCCCGCGGTTTCACCCACGTACCCGGGAGATCTTTCATTTCCACTGTAGAAATAGAAATTATGATACAGAATAATATTATAGAAAATAGAAATATATAAACTTTGTAATGTATTTCTGTTTGTAATGTCAAATAAAGACATGTCTATTGTCTACTTTTAGACTATATTGACAGCCCGGTTGGCTTTGTGGTTAGTGACCCTGACTCTAGCCGCGCGTCTTGGGTTCTAATTCCACCCAGGACAAACATTTGTATGCATGAATATGTCTGTTTGTTCGGTGTCTGGATGTAAATATCTATAATATGTTTGTATTTAAAAGTAGTATATGTAGTATATCAGCTATTTGGTTACCATAACATAAGCTTCATTTGGAATCGGATTGGCCGTGTGTGAAAAATGTCCCAGGATATTTATCCCGGGAAATTTGTAGTTCCCCGGGAACGCTGTACAAAACGTTGGTAGCCACTGTTGGTGATAGAAATGAAACGAGAGGATTTCGACTAACTGATCGCGCCCGGGTAGCTCCGCGAGGTGCAGTGGTGTACACGCGACTGACTGATTGGCCAATATAGGGCTCATATTTAAATAAGAAATATTGAATGTCGGGGCGCAGGTAATGAGATTCACCGGGCGCGCTCGTATTTATTAAAAAGTAAACAAGCGTAAATATTGCTAATTATAGAAAACAAGCTTAGTCTTAAATAGTACATTTAAAAGTACAACAATAACAAAGTATATTATAGTTTTGTGGTGCGTCGCCTACAATCCCTGCCTCCTTAGTGCTAACTAGTTAGCACTACAATTCTGTGGTGACAATAAAGCGACGCGAGTTACCGGTCTACGCAACACGCCGGTGCGTGTGCGTACATCTACAACACGAACGCGACCGTCCCTACCCGCATGGGTCCCACTCACTAATCCGTGACGCCAACAGCTACGTTCTAGATTAGGTTCTACTAGAATGACGTAATCACCTACCTCTAGAGACTTTGCTTCTTGAGTCCACTTCTGGCGCGGCAGTAACGTTGGCAGATACTCCTTAAGCCAGCGCTTCCAAAACATGTCCGCTAGTCTTTGAGCTACACGCCATCTTTTTCTCAAACAAAGATCTTGTTCGTCATACTTACCGAACTCTGGACTTGTTGAAGAGGTACCAATCAAAAAATGATTAGGTGTGAGCGCCTCGGGATAATTGGGATCATTGGACACATGGGTAATGGGACGACTATTGACCAACGCCTCTACTTCTGCCAACAGGGTTGCCAGCGTATCAGGATGAGGTGCGCGTTCTTTAAGAATTACTTTAAGAGAGGCCTTAACGGTGCGTATCATCCGCTCCCAGGAGCCTCCCATCTCGGGAGCGCCCGGCGGGATGAATCGCCATTCGACACCACGAATAACTCCAGCTTCTTGAACTGCCTCGGTATCTAGCTCGGCTATACTACGCGTCAGCTCAGCATCGGCGCCTCTTAGATTTGTGCCATTATCTGAAATTATTACCTGAGGCATACCACGGCGAGCAGCCATTCGCCTTAACGCCATAATAGTTGAATCGGCTGTAAGGTCTTCCGTCAACTCAATATGGACAGCTCGAACGGTGAGGCATGTAAATAACATTCCGTATCGTTTGTGCCGTCTGCGACCGATTGTAACTTCTAGTGGCCCAAAAAAATCGACCCCAGTATAACTAAATGGGCGTCTATTATGTTGCAGTCTAGCGGTAGGCAGATCTGCCATACGCTGCGGTTGCGGGGTAGCTCGCCTATAGCGACAGTACAAGCAACGTGACGCAATAGTGCGAACAGTTGGCCTAAGATTCAAAATCCAGTACTGTTGGCGTAAATTGTTGACAACAAGCTCATTTGCGCCATGCAGTGCTTGTCTGTGGTGGTAATCCACCAACAAGCGTGTGATTTTGTGTCGACCGTCTAGTATAGCGGGTCTCTTGGCATGGTGTTCCACGCCCACTGTATTATCAATCCGACCCCTAACGCGCATGATACCAGACTCGTCTATATATGGTGTCAATTGTAATAAGCGACTATTAGATGGTAGCTGTTTCATATCTCTCAAATAGGATAATTCCGTACTGAAACTATCTAATTGACACTTTTTAATTAGTAGGTCTTCTGCCTCCTTTATTAGAAGAACGTCTAGCTTGCACTCTTTACGCTGACATCTTCTAATGAATAGTAAAACCCTGGCTGTAGCACGCACGAGAGTAATCCAACTCGAGATATTATCTTCGCTTGGCAAAGATATATCTGAGCTCTTTTCGATTACTAAATGCACTGTCCGTTCCTCAATCATTGCTATTTCTAGAGGTTTTGTACGTCTAAGGTCCTTGGGCCACTGGTCTTCAGGCCGACGCAAAAATAAAGGACCTTGAAACCAGTCACTAGAAATAACAAGTTGGGGAGCGTCCTCGCGAGTTGCTACGTCAGCCACATTAAGACCTGTGGGTACATGACGCCATTCACCTGACTTTGACAATTCGTCAATTTCACCTAACCGGTGAGCCACATAAGGCTTATAATTTCGAGGATCGCTACGGATCCATTGCAAAACGGTGCTCGAATCAGTCCAAAAATATCGTTTGGACGGCTGAGTGTCTTTGTGTTCACGCTGAATAGTAGCCGCAAGCCGTGCTCCTAATAAAGCACCCTGGAGCTCCAGTCTCGGTATAGATACTGGACGTAGTGGACTTACCCTACTTTTACTGGACACAAAACAAATAAGTACACAACCATCTGATCGTGTGAAGCGCCAGTAAATAACGGCTGCGTACGCTTTGGAAGAAGCATCGCAAAAGATATGCATTTGTCTATCGACAATATGCTTACCCGTATTATTATCTAATTGGTTCGAGATAAAACGATCGTCCGTATAACACTCGACCCAGTCATTAGCGTCGTTATAAAATCTCGGAATTCTGAGCGAATCTAAGCTTTGCAGGTCTTTAAGCCAAGAAACAAACAAAAAATGTTCCTCAGGATGGATGCGGCAGTTCCATTCCACTCCACTACGATGCACATTTTGAAATATTATTTTGCCTTTAATTATAAATGGCGAAAGAAAACCATGTAAGTCATAAACTGACATAATAATGCTCAGCATTTGTGCCTTCGTTGGTGGTTCAGATCCATTTAATATATTGGATGAAATGCGGTTGATTGCAACTTTAAATCCGAATGTGTCATCGTTAGGATGCCACATCAATCCGAGAGTGCGCTCAGCTGTGTTCGTAGATCCTTGTTTGAATTCCATCGCAGTAGGCGCGAGCGCATCGGAGGGGATAGACTGCAGTACGCGCTTGTTGTTACTCGACCAGCGCGTTATTTCAAATCCACCTAACTTGTGAATGGCCGTTATGTCTTTGACTAATTTTATAGCTTGACTTTCATCACTGCATGAATGTAAACAGTCATCCATATAGTGACTATTTATAATAACGTCAACAGCCTCGGGGTACAAATCTTGATATTTTTGGGCGTTCTTGTTTTTAATATATTGTGCGATGAAAGGTGAACAAGTGGCACCAAATAATAGGCTTTGCATCACACATTTTTTAACAGGCGCGCCTAGATCCTTTTGCCAAAGAAAACGTAAAACATGTTGATCTTCGTCGCGAATTTTAATTTGAACAAAGAAATCTTTAATATCTCCTATTAAAACAATTTTATGTTCACGAAAGCGTAACATAATTCCTAATAACGAATTATACAAATCTGGACCGGTGAGTAGAAAATCATTTAGTGAGACACCTTTCACCTTTCCTGCGCAATCGAATACTAACCTTAGCTTTCCAGGTTTATTAGGGTTCTGTACACCAAAGTGTGACAGATACCAAATGTGACCAGCCGAGGGTTCGTTCTCATTTAGTTCTCGGGCATAGCCGTGATCGAATAGCTTCTCAATCTCCTTCCGATACCTATCCGCGTAAGTACTATCTGTCTGAAATTTTTTCATAATACCTGTTAGACGGGAACGTGCATACTCATATGTGTCCGGCATACTAAATTCATCCTTAACAAACGGTAAACCTACCTCCCATTGATTTCCGATGTGACGCGCTGTCTCGTCTAATATACGTACCGCTCTCAAATGGGCCGTATTCTCACGTCGTAAAGTCGAAACTCCTATGGAATCTAATTCAAACGATTGTCTAACTAACGAATTAAGTTCATCAATAGTGGATACCTGTGTACGCGCATCTGAGTGTGCGAGATGGAACGTGTGTCCATCCACGGGCGAGTGAGTGAGACCGCAACAACCATGAACGGACCATCCTAAACGGCACCTAGTAGCATAAGGCTCCTGTTTGTTGCCATGCAATATTTTTAAAGGGGCAATTAGATAATAATTATCTTCGCCTATCAATAAGCGAGGCACCACGCATTGTTTACAAACAATATCTTTTAAGGGCAATAAATGCTTACATTTTAAATTATTTATTGTAGATAGGTTTTGCTTAGGTAATTTTAATTTATCAACTTGTCTTAACGTTACATCATAATAATACTGTTTTTCGTGAAAGCCACGAATTTTTGTACATATCTTAGGGGCACATGATTGAAATACTTCAATACCAAATGCATCAGTAAATTTAATAGGGTTCGATTCCGAAGTTGAAAGACCTAACTCATGCACTAGATTTGTATCGATCATCGAGATCGAAGCACCATCGTCTAATAAAGCATAAGTACTCACGATACCTTTGGGTCCACTTAAATTCACTTTTACCACTTTAAGTAACACATCACTTTGCGTGGCGGGGGGTGGGCGGTGCGGTGCGCCACCGCGGCCGCGCTGCCCGCGCTGCTCGCTGCCATCACTCGTAGCCAGGGCGAGTGCTACGGTCTCGCCGCGTTCTGATGAATCACCGTCTGGTCCCGTCGTCGTCGCCGGCGTTAGCTCGTCTCGCTCGTCGCTCGCTGGTATAACGTTGGGCTTTTTGTAATGCAATAAGCGGTGATGTGCGAGCCCGCAGTTATCTATATCGCACGTTGGTGCCGGGCATTTATTTACCTCGTGCCTCTCTAGTAGACAACAGAAACACAAATGCTTCAATTTAACGAAACGCCATCTATCCTTTCTCATAGCTCTTTTAAATATTCTACACTCGGGTAATAAATGGGCAGATTTTTTGCAATAGATGCAATGTTTCGTAGCAGTTTCCGTAGCTGTAGTGAGTATAGGTTTATGGTAGCCGCTCGGGCGAGGCTTATCATCCGATTTTCTGGTTGTTTGTATGGTATCGGGCTTCTTATAATCTCGCAAGTGAGTAACACCTACAATCGAAACCATTTCGGCTTCTCTCTTGAGAAATGAAGCAAGTAGTTGAAGTTTCGGTGTATTTGACGATAGCTTGGTGTAGGCGTACTCTGTCCACTTACTTACTAGTATACTAGGTAGCTTTGAGATTATAGCGTTTGACAGCTCAGGACTACGCAGATAATCGTGTTGATTTAATGAAAATAATGTTGCAACACAGTTGTTGACTTTCGTATAAAAACCAATGAGGTCGTGTTGATAGTTAGTAGGTAATGGAGATAACTTTTTCATATTTGTGGTGAGGTGTTGGATAATTAAATCGGAATTGCCAAACCTCAGTTCTAACGCCTCCATCACAACAGTTGGTGAGGTGTTACCGATAAGCAGGTCAGTCACTGCTTCTTTGGCCTCACTCTTGAGGGCTCGACGGAGTCTCCATAGGTTCTCAGCGTCACTGAAACGGCATACACGAGTAGACTCCTCAAATGCACTCTTAAAATGTAGCCACTCAATACAATCTCCACTAAAGGTAGGTAACTCTCGTGGTGTCGACAATCTAGTGAGCAAGCGCTCATCCTGCTGGGACGGCGACTTCGTCATGATGTCTTTAAGGGTATGGGCTAGCTGCAGTATGCTGTCGACAGGAGGGCCCTGGGCTTGTGCGTGATCTAAAATATCATTAGGTGACCGCGCTGCCTCCGTCGCTATAGGTGCTGCTGCCTCTGGTAACGGTGACTGCTGTTCAGCGTTCCGCTCCATCCATTCGTTCACGATAGCTTTGCTACTATGAGTCTTGTTCGTCTTGGAGTGACATTTTGAAGCACGATTCATATCTATTTCCGCTTCGAAGCTATCGAGTGCCAAATTATACTGTAGTTTCTTTTCAATTAACTCCATCTGAATCCTTGCCTTGGCCTCTGCGGCTTCCAGCTCCAGTTGCTTTCGCCTAACAAGTAATGATGACGTCGACGCTGCCGAAGCTGCGCCCGATGGTAATGTCTCATTTTTCACAACTGATTTCGCTTCAGTAGGCATTTTAGACACCGATTGATATTCACTCACTTTAGATACTTGACTTTGCGGAATATTTTGTGCACTATTCACTCCACTAACCACACTTTTAGTCTCGCGGTCCGCCGCAAGCACATGGCCGGACGCGCATTCTAATCGTTCAGTCAGTCTTTCTCGACTTTTTAAGGACCTAAGTCTATCACGTGGAGGAGTATTATACATAGTCCTGGTAAGATATGGTTCGAAGGATCAAAATTGTTGGTGATAGAAATGAAACGAGAGGATTTCGACTAACTGATCGCGCCCGGGTAGCTCCGCGAGGTGCAGTGGTGTACACGCGACTGACTGATTGGCCAATATAGGGCTCATATTTAAATAAGAAATATTGAATGTCGGGGCGCAGGTAATGAGATTCACCGGGCGCGCTCGTATTTATTAAAAAGTAAACAAGCGTAAATATTGCTAATTATAGAAAACAAGCTTAGTCTTAAATAGTACATTTAAAAGTACAACAATAACAAAGTATATTATAGTTTTGTGGTGCGTCGCCTACAGCCACAAAACTAAATTAATAAATATAATAATAATAATATAATTGTTATTTCAAAAGCCATTGTGCCAAACAAAAACGGGACGGTAAAAAAAAAAACATACTAAAAAAAGAAAAAAAAATGGTTTCCTAATCTCCGAATTCTATACAAAGGTTGTCTATGTTAATAAGTTAAATAAACATGTTTAATATAGACTTTATCACTATCAGAATAAGGTTCAAATTTTGTTTTGTCGGCTTGTCGCTTACACCCTTTGAAGTTAAAGTCGATATGAAGTTCGTGAGCCGTTGTTTGTACAGTACGATACGTTTTGATACTTTAATATTATTTATATTTATAAATAAATATCCTGGGACATACTTAAAAGCTGAAAATTCATAAAACTATCAATGATTTTGTATGATTTGATCTATTTTCTTTATTTTAACATAAGATATGGAAAAATCATAAACAACATGAGCACATTCAGTACTTTCATGACTATATTCTTAATTTGGGTGGACATATAATAATTTGAATTAAATATCCATACATCATTACATATTATGAAGCAGTCGCTTTCCGCTGTCTGTCCCTATGTCTTCTTAAATCTTTAAAACTACACAACGGATTTTGATGCGATTGTTTTTAATAGATAAAGTGATTCAATAGGAAGGTTTTTATATACAATACATGCATAATATGTTAGAGAAACACTGACAATTTTGGAGGTTTCTAATGTGATGTATAAGCATTGCACCCGTGCGACGCCGGGGCGGGTCGCTGGTTAATTTATAATCAAAACACGAGTAAAACCGCAGTAAACAACATGCAAAGTCAACAAATTACGCAACCAACAAGTATCAAGACGGTTGAGTCGCGCTCGCCGACCCCACTCGCATCTTTCACTGCTTTCCGCCAGACATGCACTCGGGTTCTATTATTATTTGTATATATTATTTAATATAATAGTAATAATAGATTTCATTTATATTACTTTCTTGGTTCAAAATATTTCTATTCAAATAAGTGCCTTAAGCATTAAAGTCAGTGACGTTAATGCTTGTTTTTTTTTAAATATTTTTACATAGTATATATATATATAATATATATATACATACATATTACAACTTCGTTAGCGTCACTTTCTCGTTTTAGCAAAAATGTTTGATTGATGCTCCGCTTCTATTTTCTGTAGCGTAATGCCTTATGATATAGCCTGCAGCCTTCCTCTATAAATGGGCTATCTAACACTGAAATATTTCTTCAAATCGGACCAGTAGTTCCTGAAATTAGCGCGTTCAACCAAACAAACTCTTCAGCTGTATAATATTAGTATAGATTTATTGAAATAATATAATAATATTAGCGTTAAATTAAATCACAATTTAAATTAATTTTATTAATTAATTCACACATTTACATTTTAAATCAGATACATATGTGAATGGCATATGAAATACATATAGTTAATAATATGCAAACGAACATAACTTATAGGCATTTCACGTATTAACCACGAATACATAATGTTTTCATAAAATCTCTACTAATATTATGAATTCGAAAGTAACTCTGTTTGTCTGTTACGCTTTAATGCCTAAATCAACGACGTTGATGAAATTTAGTACAGATATAGACTAGAGCTTGGAAAAGATAAAAAATTACTTTTTATCCCCATCGGGAGAGCGAGTGAAACTGCGGACCGGAAGCTAGTAATACATAGATTTCATAATATTCTCTGTTTATACTAATCTCTACATAGTATAAACCAAAGTCTCTATCCGCCGTTTGTCTGTCCCTATGTATGCTTAGATCTTTAAAACTACGCAACGGATTTTGATGCGGTTTTTTTAATAGATAAAGTAATTCTTAAGGAAGGTTTTTGCTGTATAAATCATTACGCTATGACGAATAGGAGCGGAGAATCAATCAAAACTGTTGCAAAAACGGGCAGGTGTCGTTAACGAAGTTGCGCGGGTCAACTAGTATTATATAAAGGCGTGTAAGTATTATTATAATCAAAAGAATTTACAGAAAACCACGTTATTTATTTAGATTATTAATAATATTTGTTTTTTTTTAATAAATTACTGGGTTTCGACTTTCTAAAACGCCTCTTAAAAATATTCGATCTAAATAAAAACGCCGTTGATAAATTGCTACTTACTAATGAAACTAGTTTTTATTTCATTTTTAATAACTACTTAATATTAACTGAGGCATTTCTCAAATATGGCATGTTATTAAAATGGAAATGTATTAAAAAAATAAAAACTAAAATTCAATAAATATTTAGTAGTAACATGTTTTATAATAATTTATAGTGTAAAAAACGATAAATATATATTCTATAATCTAGTCCATTCATAAGAATTGGTTTTGAGAAGTCATTAGCTACACATAAAAATATAAACGGGATAAATGTTGTTAACATTAATTTCAAATAGTGACTCCCCGGAGTTTCACCCGCATCCCAGGAGATCTTCCATCTACCCGGGATAAAAAGTAGCTTGTGTCATTTCTCAAGCTGTAGACTATTGTGTACCAAATGTCATTTACATCGGTTCTGTAGTTTTAGCGCGAAAGCGAGGCAGACAGACAAACAGATTTACTTTTGCATTTATAACATTAGGATAAGTAATACTGCGGCATAATATTAAGTAAATATTTGACTTGTTAATATAATATTAACAATAATGTAAATTTATTTGTCGTTAAGGAAAATATTACGACATTACAAGACATCACGAGCATTCATTTATATTTTAAGTAGTGTGAATTTAAAATATATAATAATATGAAACTTAAATACCCTAGAAATAGAAGAAAACGAAAAGGAACACTAAAATAATAATAATAATAAATACATTATCTACACTAATATTTTAAAGAGGAAAGATTTGTATTATTGTATGTAACGAATAAACTCAAAAAGTACTGGACCGATTTTAATCATTCTTTTTTATTAGATAGCTACATTATCACTGAGTAACATAGGCTATATTTTATCCCTGTATTCCCACGGGAACGGGAACTATGCGGGTAAAACCGCACGGAGCCAGCTACTATATAATAATATGAAACTTAAATACCCTAGAAATTGGAGAAAACGAAAAGGAACACTAAAATAATAATAAATACATTACATAATATTAATATGCCTGGTGAGTGGTGACCTGTAGTACAGTCTCTCACATAATATATAAGAACTGTCCTAACATAACTTGCTCATTGTATTATATAAAAAAAAAACAAATATAATATATGAATAATAATACGGCCCCAGTGCGTCCCTGGCGTCCCCCCCCTCTCCCGCCGCCGCCATTTCGTGTTATTGAGAATTTATGTCGATAAGGACGCGTTCATATTGCTACGGTATTATTTTTGGCATAAAATTATGTTATTTTAGATTTATTTATACTATTAGTAGGACATTTTAAAAAGATTTGCCGAAATTGAACCTAAAAATATGTCTGCTTATTTTTTACGTAACTTAAGTTGTAAAGAAACTGAAATTTATTGTTTTATTATTATTTTTGATGATAATGTTTAATAAAGCGACCAAATAGGTATAATGAGTAATTTTTTTTATTTACACTAATGTTATATAAAGGATAGATTTGATTTAATATTTTCTTATCTATAATATAATTTTTTATTGTAAATTTGCTCCGAAACTATTAGACCGATTTACACTATTCTATTTCCGAATTCTATTTTTATTATTATGCCGAATATAATTTCTATTTAATTTGTTATTTCTATTATATTGCCGATATTTCATCCCTAAAAAAAGTCTTATAATTTTAGTTAAAATTAAATCAATCTATACTAATATTATAAAGAGGAAAGATTTGTTTGTTTGTTTGTTTGTAATGAATAGGCTCCGAAACTACTGGACCGATTTCAAAAATTCTTTCACCTTTGGAAAGCTACATTATCCCCGAGTAACATAGGCTATATTTTATCCCTGTATTCCCACGGGAACGGGAACTACGCGGGTTAAACCGCGAGGAGGAAATTACAATATGCAGTAAATAATTTTGACAATAATTCTCTTTTTTTAATATTATACAAAATTCTCTTATTTCTATATAAATAATAATAATATCGATATATATATGTCGGTTTGTGCCCTCAGCCCTATCCAAGGGGCGTTGCACCGAATAGATCCGCCGCTATCAATTCACTGTGCGCGTCTGTACGTGTGTGCGTGCAATACTCCTGTCCGTGTGTCACATGTCGTTATGTATAGGATGTTTGTTTACATAAAATATAAAATATTATATATTACTATATTAAAAAAGAAGAAACAGGGGTTTTAGAATGTGTTTTTGTTACTCTATGAAAAAATATACGCTAATAAATAAATATCCTGGGACATTAACACATGGGCAATCTGATTCCAAACTTAGCAGAGCTTGTGACATTCACACGCGGCCAATCTGATTCCAAAGTAAGCTTGAAAGTGAGCTTGTGATATAGTAACCAGATAGCTGATATACTACATAAAATACTTTTAATTATAATACATATATACTTACTTATATAGATAATTACATCCAGACACAGATATATTGATTCAAATTGTTACAGTTATTGTTTATATTATTGCAATATATTATTAAATAAATAAATGTTTGTCCTGGGTCTAGCTTGTGAAGCCAGGTTATAAACTATCCATATATCATCACATTTTTCAAAATATCGACGAAATCCGTTCCGTTGTTTTTTCGTGAAAGAGTAACAAACATCCATACTCACAAACTTTCGTATTTATAATATTAGAAGAATATTAAGAGAATTCTTTGTCCATGCAAAATATTACAAAAAACATCATCCTATAATATTTTACCTTGTTTCCGAACCCACACACACACACAAACACACATGTTTACAGAAACACAATAAACATGCGTTTTGAATGTGTGCGTAACACACACAGATGTAGGAAAGGCAAGTTTATACATTCATGGTAAACTAGCTTTGCACCGCGGTTTTACCTGTAGTTACCGTTCACAGGAATACAGGGATAAAATATAGCCCATGTTACTCAGTGATAATGTAGCTTTCTAATGAAAAAGAATTACTAAAATCGGTCCAGTACTTTTTGAGTTTAATCGTTACATACAAAAATACAAATCTTTCCTCTTTATAATATTAGTATAGATTCATACCCTTAGAAGGGTGGGTAGAAATTACTTTAAAACATTCACACAAAATGGCCATCCGTTAAATTAGGTCGCTTATTCTGGAATTATACTAGTTAAGGACCGCGGCGTCTCTTGTGAAATTTGAACTAATATTATAAATTTGAGTGAGAATGTATGTACCTATGTTACTCTTTATAATATTTATAATAGTGTTGATTTTAGATACATAACTGTTTAATAATAACACAGTAAAATACGGGTATTTTTACTTTTATGTAATGCACTAGTGGCTCCCCGCGGTTTCACCAGCGTACCCGGAAAATATTCCATTATCCTGGGATAAAAACTACCCTATGTCCTTTCTCAGGCTCTAGAAGCCTAGACTATCTGTGTTGTGTACCAAATTTAATTGAAATCGGTTTTGTAGTTTTAGCGTGAAAGAGAGACAGGCTGAGGTACTTTCGTATTTATAATATTAGTTACGATTTCAGACTTTTTTACTTAATATTACACCATAATACTTATTGATATCAATATCATTAATCACATATACAAATACTAGTGGCTCCCCGCGGTTTCACCCGCGTACCCGGGAGGTCTTCCATTTTCCCGGGATAAAAAGTAGCCTATATGTTAATCCAGGTTATAAGCTATCTTTATTCCAAATTTCATTCAAATCCATTCAGTAGTTTTTACGTGAAAGAGTAACAAACATCCATACATCCATACTTACAAACTTTCGCCTTTATAATATTAGTAGGATACTTAGAATTAACAAATAATTTTCATGTCGAAACGATAACGAAACGTGATTGTAACGAGATCGCAAAACGTTTCCACAATACGCGGCCATCTTGGTTACTTATTTGAAAGCAATTTTAGTTCCCCCCTCCCCCCCCAGTGGGTATGGTAAGGGACGTACTAAGGAACGGGCTTTGCATTATCCTACTCACTACATATTATACTAGCTGCCTCCGCGTTGTTTTACCCGCGTAGTTCCCGTTCCCGTAGGAATACAGGGATAAAATATAGCCTATGTTACTCAGTGATAATGTAGCTTTCTAATGGTGAAATTATTTTTGAAATCGATACAGTTTTTGAGTTTATTCGTTACATACAAAAATACAAATCTTTCCTCTAGAAAACAAAGTCGCTTTCCGCTGTCTGTCCCTATGTCTTCTTAAATCTATAAAACTACGCAACGGTATTTGATGCTTTTAATAGATAGAGTGATTCAAGAGGAAGGTTTTTATATACAATACATGCATAATATGTTAGAGAAACACTGACAATTTTGGAGGTTTCTAATGTGATGTATAAGCATTGCACCCGTGCGAAGCTGGGGCGGGGGGGTAATATTATTAATGCGAAAGTTTGTGAGTATTGATGTATGTTTGTAGCCCCTACACGCCAAAACGGCTGAAGGGATTTGGATGAAATTTTAGACATAGTTTACTAGTTGATTCGCACCACTTCGTTAGCGTCACTTGCCCGTTTTTGCAACATTTTTCATTGATACTTCGCTTCTTATCGTCGTAGCGTGATGATCTATAGCCTTCCTCGATAAATGGACTATCTAAAACTAAAATAATACTAGGTCTATTGTGATGGCCACATTAACTAGATTTCACTGCCAAGACCTGCTGCTGTGAAACACCGCACTATGTTCTTGACAGGAATTGAATTTACCTCATCTGGGTTTAATATAAGTATGTATTTAAAAGTAGTATATGTAGTATATCAGCTATCTGGTTACAGTACAAGTTTTCTTAGTTTGGAATCAGATTAGCCGCGTGTGAATGTCCCGGGATATTTATTTATAGGTGTTTCCCAGTGGGTATTATCTTAGGGCGATGTAAAATAATATATCATACGTTTAGCCCAAATTTAATCCTGAATTCGTCCCCGCGCCGCCCCCACCTAAACGCCCACTACTGCCGAGCAATTTCCCAGGGTTGTCGCTTTCCGTTTTTTTATATATTTCATTATTTATATTATAAGAATATTAATTTTATTTGGTGTTAGTTTTTAAATATCAGAATTTAATAGTTTATTCTAATCGGTTTCGTAAGATTGATGGTATTTTAAACATAAACAGCATAATTCTTACTTATCTACACTAATATTATAAAGAGGAAAGATTTGATTGTTTTTTTGTTTGCGTTGAATAGGCTCCGAAACTACTTGATTTGAAAAAAATTATAAATATCCCGCGAATTTTTTCACACACGGCCAATCTGATTCCAAACTAAGCAGAGATGTGTTGCAACCAGATACCTGATATACTACTTTGAAATACATACCTACTTATATAGATATTTACATAAAGCAATACCTAATCATATAATATCACTTTAATATCCTCAAACATTTATGATTCTTTGAATTTTAGCCTTAAATATATTTTTAAGGCTAAAATTTGTATGGCTTATTTTTCAGAATACAGTAATGTATGTTAAGTTTAACTATCTAGAACACATTTTTTGGGGTTATAATTATAATCAAGCAACTTTGTATTCTATATTTTAAGAATTCTAGATTTAACCTGTTTTGTGTTTAATAAAATGAAAATCACAAGTTGACATTTTAGCTTCCAGGCTGCAGTTTTATCCACGTTCCCGGGAGAATGCTAAATTTCACCAAAATTTTTTGAGCTGTTACAGACAGAGTTAGTTTTACATTTATTTTTGATTGGAATTCGATTGACCGTGTGTGGAAAAATTCCCAGGATATCCTACTAATATTATAAATGCGAAAGTTTGTATGTATGGATGTTTGTTACTCTTTCACGCTCCAACGGCTGAAGGGATCTGCTTGAAATTTGGCACAGAGCTAGAATATGTTCTGGAATAACACATAGGCTACTTTTTATCCCGGGAACGCGGGTGAAACCGCGGGGAGCCACTAGTTTATAATATTAGTTGTTGAGAATATATTATATAATAAGTAAGGATTATAATGTTTAAAATAATAAGCGTAAAATAAATAAATAAATTTATGATATTAGTATAGATGTAATCTTAAGTTGACAACCCTACGGTTGACTGGCGAGTAATTTCCCAGGGCTGCGTCTCGGCCACTCAGATTTATTTGGTCGCTATTTAATTATTTACAATAATACTCTTCGTACGTATCCATACTAATATTATAAATGCGAAAGTAACTCTGTCTATCTGTCTGTCTGTTACGCATTCACGCTAAAACTACTGAACCGATTTAAATGACATTTGGTACACAGATAATCTAGAGCCTGAGAAAGGACATAGGCTACTTTTTATCCCGGGAAAATTTAAGATCCACTTGTATATATATAAATCAAAGTCCCCGCCACCTCTGTCTGTCTGTCTGAACGCGATGAACACAAAAACAACTGAACAGATTTTCATGCGGTTTTCACCAAATTACGGAGTATTTCATGGGGAAGGTTTTTGTATAATATCAATTCGGTGCGGGTAGGTGGCGCTGGTGGGCAGAACGAAGTCTGCCGGCTCCGCTAGTGTATATATATAGTTACTAGCTGCCTCCGCGCGGTGTTACCCGCGTAGTTCCCGTTCCCGTGGGAATACAGGGATAAAATATAGCCTATGTTACTCAGTGATAATGTAGCTTTCTAATAAAAAAAGAATTATTAAAATCGGTCCAGTACTTTTGAGTTTATTCGTTACATACAAAAATACAAATCTTTCCTCTTTATAATATTAGTGTAGATATTAATGTGTAATGTTTGCTTGTCCTACTAATATTACAAATGCGAAAGTTTGTGAGTATGGATGTGTTTGTTACTCTTTCACGCAACAACGGCTGAAGGGATCGCGATGGATCTGGGAACCATAGCATAAGCTCTGCTTACTTAGTTTGGAATCAGATTGGCCGTGTGTGATAAATGTTCCAGGATATTTATTTATTTATGACGGTGTTTTGAAGCCGTGCGAAGCCGAGGTGGGACGCTAGTGTATCTATTCTCCGAAAGGTCATAGTTCAATGACTTTAGACGCTTGAGTTAAACTGATTTTAATTGAAAAAATGTCTTTCTAAGTACGAATTATTTTAGCTCTTTCATAGAATAATACTAGTTGACCCGCGCAACTTCGTTAGCGTTACTGGGCCGTTTTTGCTACAGTTTTAATTGATACTGCGCTCCTATTTGTTTTTTTTTTTATACCACAAGGGTGGCAAACAGGCATACGGTCCCACCTGATGGGAAGCGGTACCGTAGCCTATGGACGCTTGCAACACCAGAGGCGTCACTCACGCGTTGCCGACCCTATAAATAAGGGAGCAACTGTATAGGCAGTGAAAGGCGCAGTGAAAAATTTGTTGTAGCGTGATGATAGCCTTGCTCGATAAATGAGCTATCTAACACTGAAATATTTTTTCAAATCGGACCAGTAGTTCCTTAGATAAGCGCGGTCAAACGAACAAACGCTTTTTTTATATATAAGTGCAGACCAGGTTTCATCTATCCGTCTATCAACACTTTTGCATTAACAATATATACTAGCTTCCGCCGTGCTTTATCCGCGTAGTTCCCGTTCCCGTAGGAATACGGCAAAAAAATAATGTAGCCTATAGCCTATACAACATCGAAATATTTTTTCAAATCCGACCAGAAGTTTTAAGATTAGCCTGTTGAGCGCCAAACAAACTCTTCAGCTTTATATATTAGTACTAGTGGACCCAGCAGACTTTGTTCTGCCCACCAGCGCCACCTACCGGCTCCAAGTATATGTAAGCTATCCCATCTTTCAAGTTGCATCAAACTGCAATTCTAGTTTAGGAGTCCATCGCGGACAAACAACGTGACATAGGTAATTGACACGTAATTTATATATATCAGTAGCTGCCACCCCGTGGTTTCACCCGCGTGGTGGGAGCTACTGATAGTTCAAAATCGCAAATCAAAATAAGGTAAGGGTATCAAAAATAGATAGTAGCCGATTCTCAGACCTACTGAATATGCATATAAAAATCGGTCTATCCGTTTCGGAGGAGTATGATAACTAACATTGAGACACGAGAATTTTATATATAAGACTAGCTGCCGCCCCGCGGTTACACCCGCGTAGTTCCCGTTTCCGTAATCAACTAACATTGTCACACGAGAATTTTATATTTAAGACTAAGAAGATAACATAGATCTAACAATACTAACATATATACCTCTCCCCCCAGGACGAAGTGCTAGCAATCAACGATAAAGTAGTCGTCCGGGCCGAAGACCTCCTCAGCTGGGTATCAGACGGTTCCAACTGGACGTGGGGGCTTCACGCCGTGTGGCGTGGGGCTTGTGCCCCACCCGCAGACCCAAGGCACACTGCCCCGTTACACCATACGAAACTGGACTTTAGTGATGTTGAGAGAGAGAAGAGCACTATTGGTGAGTGATTATGTTGGCTTTTGTGTCTGATGGCGCCCTTTTTGTGTCTGGTTGGGTCCTTTATGTGTCTAGCCGTGGCGTATATGTGTTAATAAAAAATAATTATTTTGACTAACCTCGACGTTTCCATCAAGTTGCATTTATCGTGGAAGACACAGTAATTTAAAACTTATTGTTGTTCTTTCCAGCAGCCGACTCGGACTATCCAGGTGTTGTGGTCTTCTCATACCCTCGATACTGCCGATATAGAGCATTACTGGCGAGGCTCGAGGGCATACAGGCGGATTGGCTCAGGGACTCGCTTGTAGCCGCTTTGGGAGGGTATGCAGCACCCACGAAGAATACAAGGATCTTGTACTGCAAGGTTGGTGTTGGAATATGTGTCTTATTACTAGTGTATTAGATTTGTTTATTTGTTTTTATGTATTTTTTCTCAGTTCATAGAATTAGTAATTTGTGCTCAGTAAAGCCAAGTGAATATCACATGGGGTTTGTTCAAAACTATTTGGGAAATCTGTGTGGTGTTAGTTTTGGTTGATTTGCAAGAATTTCAAGACAATTCTGCAAGTATTACGGCTGTAGTAAAAGAGAAACATGAGATTGTCCATGTATAAGAAAAATATTCAGAGACATTTTGTCGACGTTTCATAAGTGTCTATAAAGGCTTATTTGAATTAACAAACATGTTTTATTAATTTTAATTAATTCCCCAGGATACCTTCGAATACCCCGAGCTAGAAGGCCACGAGTTCGTTTGCAACCACCTGGCTCCTCGCCTAAAGGGACGTCCAAGAGGAAGACGGCGGAGGGCGGCTCGCTCCCGGTCTAGATCTCCATCGAGATCCCCGTCTAGTTCTCATTCACATTCACGATCTAGTGATAGTGATAGAGATGCAAGGGATGCAAGGACTAGGGGTGATCCTATGGTGAGTAACAGTTTGCAACCTCTAGCTCCTAGACTCAAGGGTCGTCCAAGGGGGGATGGAGGGCGGCTCGCTCCCGGTCTAGATCCATAGTGATGGTAGAGATGCAAGGACTAGAGATCCTATGGTGAGTAACAGTTTGCAACCCCTAGCTCCTAGACTCAAGGGTCGTCCAAGGGGGGATGGAGGGCGGCTCACTCCCGGTCTAGATCCATAGTGATGGTAGAGATGCAAGGACTAGTGATCCTATGGTAAGCAACAGTTTGTGACCCCTAGCTCCTAGACTCGAGGGTCGTCCAAGGGGGGATGGAGGGCGGCTCGCTCCCGGTCTAGATCCATAGTGATGGTAGAGATGCAAGGACTAGTGATCCTATGGTGAGTGTCAGTTTGCAACCCCTAGCTCCTAGACTCAAGGGTCGTCCAAGGGGGAGATGGAGGGCGGCTCGCTCCCGGTCTAGATCCATAGTGATGGTAGAGATGCAAGGACTAGTGATCCTATGGTGAGTGTCAGTTTGCAACCCCTAGCTCCTAGACTCAAGGGTCGTCCAAGGGGGAGATGGAGGGCGGCTCGCTCCCGGTCTAGATCCATAGTGATGGTAGAGATGCAAGGACTAGTGATCCTATGGTGAGTGTCAGTTTGCAACCTCTAGCTCCTAGACTCAAGGGTCGTCCAAGGGAGGATGGAGGGCGGCTCGCTCTCGGTCTAGATCCATAGTGATGGTAGAGATGCAAGGACTAGTGATCCTATGGTGAGTGTCAGTTTGCAACCCCTAGCTCCTAGACTCAAGGGTCGTCCAAGGGGGAGATGGAGGGCGGCTCGCTCCCGGTCTAGATCCATAGTGATGGTAGAGATGCAAGGACTAGTGATCCTATGGTGAGTGTCAGTTTGCAACCCCTAGCTCCTAGACTCAAGGGTCGTCCAAGGGAGGATGGAGGGCGGCTCGCTCCCGGTCTAGATCCATAGTGATGGTAGAGATGCAAGGACTAGTGATCCTATGGTGAGTGTCAGTTTGCAACCTCTAGCTCCTAGACTCAAGGGTCGTCCAAGGGAGGATGGAGGGCGGCTCGCTCTCGGTCTAGATCCATAGTGATGGTAGAGATGCAAGGACTAGTGATCCTATGGTGAGTGTCAGTTTGCAACCTCTAGCTCCTAGACTCAAGGGTCGTCCAAGGGGGAGATGGAGGGCGGCTCGCTCCCGGTCTAGATCCATAGTGATGGTAGAGATGCAAGGACTAGTGATCCTATGGTGAGTGTCAGTTTGCAACCCCTAGCTCCTAGACTCAAGGGTCGTCCAAGGGGGAGATGGAGGGCGGCTCGCTCCCGGTCTAGATCCATAGTGATGGTAGAGATGCAAGGACTAGTGATCCTATGGTGAGTGTCAGTTTGCAACCCCTAGCTCCTAGACTCAAGGGTCGTCCAAGGGGGAGATGGAGGGCGGCTCGCTCCCGGTCTAGATCCATAGTGATGGTAGAGATGCAAGGACTAGTGATCCTATGGTGAGTGTCAGTTTGCAACCCCTAGCTCCTAGACTCAAGGGTCGTCCAAGGGGGAGATGGAGGGCGGCTCGCTCCCGGTCTAGATCCATAGTGATGGTAGAGATGCAAGGACTAGTGATCCTATGGTGAGTTACAGTTTGCAACCCCTAGCTCATAGACTCAAGGGTCGTCCAAGGGGGAGATGGAGGGCGGCTCGCTCCCGGTCTAGATCCATAGTGATGGTAGAGATGCAAGGACTAGTGATCCTATGGTGAGTAACAGTTTGCAACCCCTAGCTCCTAGACTCAAGGGTCGTCCAAGGGGGAGATGGAGGGCGGCTCGCTCCCGGTCTAGATCCATAGTGATGGTAGAGATGCAAGGACTAGTGATCCTATGGTGAGTAACAGTTTGCAACCCCTAGCTCCTAGACTCAAGGGTCGTCCAAGGGGGAGATGGAGGGCGGCTCGCTCCCGGTCTAGATCCATAGTGATGGTAGAGATGCAAGGACTAGTGATCCTATGGTGAGTAACAGTTTGCAACCCCTAGCTCCTAGACTCAAGGGTCGTCCAAGGGGGAGATGGAGGGCGGCTCGCTCCCGGTCTAGATCCATAGTGATGGTAGAGATGCAAGGACTAGTGATCCTATGGTGAGTAACAGTTTGCAACCCCTAGCTCCTAGACTCAAGGGTCGTCCAAGGGGGAGATGGAGGGCGGCTCGCTCCCGGTCTAGATCCATAGTGATGGTAGAGATGCAAGGACTAGTGATCCTATGGTAGTGATGGGATTCTTCCCGGGAAAGAACCCAAAATGGGAAGATTGAGGGAAAGAACCCGAGGAAGATTCCCAAATGGGAAAGTATTCGGGTTTTTTCATTTTTAGCAATGTAACAAATAGGTAATGTGTAGATACATGTATATATCAAATAGTACGTACTATTTAAGTACTATTACCACTTGTTTGAGCTAATTTAACTTTGTTTATTTCCATAATTCAATAAATACGTTATACAGTCTAAGCCGTTTACTGCGACATCTTTTAGAACAATATACCTGTTATATTAACTTAGAACAAAGGTCCCGGCTGAATGCTATATGACCGCCTAATCAAAAACATTCCTTTTTCCGACATTGCTATTGACGACATACCTCATTAAACGACCACATTTAACAATTATTTCGGAGAATTAGATCTGTTAATAGTAGAAAATTGTATAAAACTACTGGAACCTATAACAGATACTATTTTCAAACTCGAAGGCAGTGAAATACTAATAAATGAAGTTTATATGGCCTTCAAAGATATTAAGTCCACATTTAACTTTGCATTTCCGGACATCATCATCATCATCAACAGCTTATATACGTCTCCACCGAGGAGCTCGACCCTCCCCTAACATCAAGGGGGTGTAGGCCATAGTCCACCACGCGGGCCTAGTGCGGATTGGCGGACTTCACATGCCTTTAATTGTGACATCTCGGGCATGCCGGTTTCCTCACGATGTTTTCCTTCACCGAAAGCCAGTGGTGTGAATCCGTATGTAAGTTTTTTTTATAAACTCAGAGGTACGGGCCAGGGATTTGAACCGGCACTCTCGTGATCGTGAGTCGGTGCGCTCGCAACTGAGCCACCACGGCTATCCGGACATTTCCGGACATATCCATTCTAAATGAGCATCACAAACAAGATTTTAAAAATGCTGTAATTAGCTGAACAAATAAATGTTTGACACCCATTCATTATGCTGCTTATTTATTGGATCCAAGATAGCAAGGCATTGAATTAGAAGAAGAACACGAAGTGGATGGAGTGTATACACGACGATAACCAATCGCACAATATTGTCGTTAGTGTTGATTTATCCAATTATAGAGCTAAATAGGGTTTATAGAGTAGACCATTTATATGGAAGGATGTCACCGAAATGGACCCAGTTGTTTGGTCGAGAGGACTCTGCAGTTCCAAATTGCTGAGTAGGGTTGCAGTACGGATTCTAACTGCTCCCTGTACTTCAGCAGCCACAGAACGATTGTTTAGCACGCACGTCCATATACATAGTCGCAAAAAAAACAGGGCAGCAAAAATACCTTTTATTTCATACAATTGGAACCTGTTTCATAAACACAAAGATCATGACAATGACGATGATGACGAGCAAATATCTACGAGGTCTGCACTAAAAGTATGGGAATGGAATATTTCCACAATTCCTGTCATATTAAAATTTTTTAAATTGAAAACTCTTTGGTTATAAAAATCGAATACCATTTATTTATTTAAAAAACGATTCTCGGTCTTGTCATAAGGTTTTGTCAAACTTGTTTAGTCGTTGAGAAAATGGAGAAAATGGACTCGAGAAAATTTAAGAACGATGATTTATTATGACTTTCGAAGTGGTTTAACACAAAAACAGTGTGTTGACCGGATGATTTCTGCATTTGGTGATGAAGCCCCATCCAAAACCACAATTCATCGCTGGTTTGCTGAATTTCAACGTGGACGTATCAAGTTCAGTGATGATCCTCGTCAAGGTCGTCCAAAAACCGCAGTCACCCAAGAAAACGTTGATGCTGAGCGTAAGCTGATTGAAGAAGATCGACATGTGATATACCACGAAATTCAGGCAACTTTAGACATTGAGATGAGTCAAATACAAATAATCTTGCATGAACAATTAGGTGTAAAATATTTGTTTTCCCGATGGATACCACATTCGCTCTATAAAGAGCAAAAGGCGGCTCGTGTCACTTGGTGCGTCAGAACTTTCGAAAGACACGCAGGATCCTCAAATGCTATATAAAACATCGCATCAGGTAACGAATCCTGGATATACGCGTACGAACCCGAAACAAAAACCAGTCTCGAGTTTGTGTGTTCGAAAATGAGTAAAGCCAACAAAAATTGTTCGTTCACGGAGTGTTGCAAAAAAATGGTGGCTACGTTTGTCTCCAAAACTGGCCATGTTGCGACTATTCCTCTTGAGGGACAAAGAACGGTAAATGCAGAACGGTATGCTAGCATTTATTTGCCACAGTTCGTTTCTGAACTCCGTCCTCAGTTTTTTCGATGGACCAAGCTGCGGCTCAGCATCTGATCAGCTTTCTGAATTGAACATCAGTGTGAGAACTGGAGAAGGAAGGGGTGTTAATGTCGGCGGTTCATCGTCAAAGTCATTTTTATTTATTCATTCTGAGAGCCCCATTACGTTGCTCTTAGTCTCTCCAGAACAATAAAAGCACACTGCAGAACATTTCAGCACTGCTTTTCGACATCCAGACATCGCTCCACAAAAAGAAACGGTTTTCTCGAGTTTCTGAACATTTTCACTTATAACTTTTTCATTTATAGTTCTACGACAAAAAGTTACTGAACCAAAGTTGTAGAGAATTTAATTTGCAACAAAAAATGTTACCAATTTTTTTTAATCAAATGAATAGTTTAAGAGATATATCGTATAAACCATTTCAATTGAAAAAACCCGTCTATTGGGTTTCTTCCCACGTAAACACCCGGTTCTTTCCCATTTGGGAATAAACCCGGGTTTATTCCTTTCGGGTTTATTCCCACCGCCCATCTCTATCCTATGGTGAGTAACAGTTTGCAACCCCTAGCTCCTAGACTCAAGGGTCGTCCAAGGGGGAGATGGAGGGCGGCTCGCTCCCGGTCTAGATCCATAGTGATGGTAGAGATGCAAGGACTAGTGATCCTATGGTGAGTAACAGTTTGCAACCCCTAGCTCCTAGACTCAAGGGTCGTCCAAGGGGGAGATGGAGGGCGGCTCGCTCCCGGTCTAGATCCATAGTGATGGTAGAGATGCAAGGACTAGAGATCCTATGGTGAGTAACAGTTTGCAACCTCTAGCTCATAGACTCAAGAGACGTCCAAGGGGGAGATGGATGGTCCTCGCTCCCGGTCTAGTCCAGAAGTTTTTTTTTACCGCAATAATTAATCCTCTGATTGGATGGATATCTTGTTAAGGAACAAAAAAAAATTTTTTTTTATTTATATATATTTTGACTTTGACTTTAATAGGGGGGACAAAAGGCCCCCTTTTGTATCAAAGGGGCCCAGAGCTGCAGCACAAAAAGACCCTATATAGAACCGCCCATGACAAGTGGCAACTTATATAAGAACCTTCTTTTGATAAAACAAACACAACAAAAAAATTATTAACGAAATCGGTCCAGCTGTTCACGCGTGATGCCGTGACCAAGGGAAATAAGGATTCATTTTTATTTGACAGTCCGGTTGGCTTTGTGGTTAGTGACCCTGACTCTCAAGCCGCGGGTCGTGGGTTCGATTCCCACCCAGGACAAACATTTGTATGCATGAATATGTCTGTTTGTCCTGTGTCTGGATGTATATATCTATATAAGTATGTATTTAAAAGTAGTATATGTAGTATATCAGCTATCTGATTACCATAACACAAGCTCTGCTTAGTTTGGAATCAGATTGGCCGTGTGTGAAAAATGTCCCAGGATATTTTATAAAAAAAAAATATATATATATAGGTATATTACCAGGAGAAGGTTCTTATCAAAATAAATAATTTGAAAAGTCGCAGAAAATAAGAATTTTTTGATTGGTCGTGTGTGAATGTCCCATGATATATATTATTTGAATAAAAAAATCTAAATATTTTTTATGTTGATTTCAGACCCCCCGAAGGCTATCCCTTCGCAACGGTGCCCCCCCTCGGGAGCCCCCAACGCCACCCGAGGCCACCTCGCCCCTCGCCACGGCCGAGGATAAGGCCTTCCTAGTCCACCTGAGACACTTCTACACGCAAAGGAACCTACATCTTAACACACAGCATACTCTTAAACACTGTAAGTATTATTAGACGTATACTAGCTGCCGCCCCGCGGTTTCACCCGCGTAGTTCCCGTTCCAGTGATCACTGGGGTATCAAAAATAGATAGTAGCCGATTCTCAGACCTACTGAATATGCACACAAAATTTCATAATAATCGGTCAAGTCGTATCGGAGGAGTTTAATCACAAACACGGCGACACGAGAATTTTATATATTAGATAAGCCTAGTCTTAATACTACATTAAAAGTACAACTATAACTAATTATATATTAGTTTTGTGGTGCGTCGCCTACAGTGATGATGTTGTTGTTGATAGTGATGTTAGCGATGATGGTGATGTTGATAGTGATAATGACGATGTTGATGATGATTGTGATAATGATGATGTTGATAGTGATGACGTTGTTGATGATGATGGAGTTAATGATGATGTTGATGATGATGTTAGCGATGTTGGCGAAAGCCCGGTTGTCTTTGTGGTTAGTGACCCTGACTCTCAAGCCGGCGGTCGTGTCGAATCCCATCTAGGACTAACATTTGTATGCAGCAATATGTCTGTTTGTTTTGTGTTGCGATGTCAATATCTATATAAGTATTCAAAGTAGTATATGTAGTATATCAGCTATCTGATGTTAGTGATGACGTTGTTGATGATTGTGTTTATGATGATGTTGACGATGATGTTATTGATGATGATGTTGATGACGTTGTTGATGAGGTTGTCGCGGTATTGCAGGGTCCCTCCTCGGGCTGTACCGGCAGGTGTGCGCGCGCGGCGGCTACGAGGCCGTGAGCCGCGCGCGCGCCTGGCCCAGCCTCAGTGCACAGCCGGCCAGGACGCGGAGACACTATGAGAGGTACATATATATACAGCTCCCACCTGGTGTAGTGTAGTGTACAGCCTCGTGCTCCTCGATGATGGCTGTACCGGCCGACCCTCAGTGCGCAGCCGGCCAGGACGCGGAGACACTACGAGAGGTACATATATATACAGCTCCCACCTGGTGTAGTGTAGGGTACAGCCTCGTGCTCCTCGAGGATGCTGTTGATGGCGATGATGGCTGTAGCGGCCGACCCTCAGTGCACAGCCGGCCAGGACGAGGAGACACTACGAGAGGTACATATATATACAGCTCCCACCTGATGTAGTGTAGGGTACAGCCTCGTGCTCCTCGATGATGCTGGTAAGGGTCCCCGCAGGCTGTAGCGGCCGACCCTCAGTGCACAGCCGGCCAGGACGAGGAGACACTACGAGAGGTACATATATATACAGCTCCCACCTGATGTAGTGTAGGGTACAGCCTCGTGCTCCTCGATGATGCTGGTAAGGGTCCCCGCAGGCTGTAGCGGCCGACCCTCAGTGCACAGCCGGCCAGGACGAGGAGACACTACGAGAGGTACATATATATACAGCTCCCACCTGATGTAGTGTAGTGTACAGGCTTGTGCTCCTCGATGATGCTGTTGATGGCGATGATGGCTGTAGCGGCCGACCCTCAGTGCACAGCCGGCCAGGACGCGGAGACACTACGAGAGGTACGTATATATACAGCTCCCACCTGGTGTAGTGTAGGGTACAGGCTTGTGCTCCTCGATGATGCTGTTGATGGCGATGATGGCTGTAGCGGCCGACCCTCAGTGCACAGCCGGCCAGGACGAGGAGACACTACGAGAGGTACGTATATATACAGCTCCCACCTGGTGTAGTGTAGGGTACAGCCTCGTGCTCCTCGATGATGCTGTTGATGGCGATGATGGTAAGGGTCCCCGCAGGCTATACCGGCCGACCCTCAGTGCACAACCGGCCAGGACACTATGAGAGGTACATATACATGACATATAGGTCCCACCTGATGGGAAGCGGTTACCGTAGCGCGCAATACCAGGAGGGTTGCACAGAAAAGGGAGAAACTGTATAGGTAGTGAAAGGGACAAAGCACAGTGTTTCGTCGAAGGACTAAACAGGTATCACTCCTGCATACCCCTACGACGCTACTCCACCCCTGGTCCCCCACTGCCGCTACAGCGTCTCCTCATGGAGCTCTGGCTACCTTACTCACAGCAGTACTACTACGATACTTTACAAGTCTTGAGTGAGATATTTGAAAAGATTATTTTAAAGCAGCTACTCGCTCTTTTTAATGCTAATTAACTTTTGCATGGTGAACAACACGGTTTCACAAAAGGTCGTTTAACAATTGATGCAGGTGCACTTTAGAACTTTTAACGGTTGGGAGCTGTTCAAGTATTACATAAGCAGATTTAGTACAATTATTAACCCCCCCATCCCCCCCATCACCCTTGTCAGCAAATGTAAGCAAAGTTCTTCCCTCCCCCCCCCAATGCTGACAATTTTCAATTACTGTTCTAAGCTAGTGCCTAAACGTATGCATTATTTTTGGCAATCCCCGAAAATTCGATTTATTTTCAAGCAGTCCTTGCTTGTGCGGGTTGCCATATGTGTAAAAAAGTAAATCCTTACCCCCCCTGTCATTCAAAATAAGCAAAGGAAAGACCCCCCCCCCCATAATGCTTACGTAATACTTGAACGGCCCCTTAGGAGGATTCACTGAAAGGTAACTTCTATTGGGGTGTTTTGTGATTTATCCAAGGCATTTGATTGTGTTGACCACCAAACTCTTATACGTAAACTAGATTATTATTGAGTTAAAGGTATAGCACTTGATTTGATGAGACCCTACCTTAGTGAGAGGACTCAAATTGTAGATGTCAACGGAATTAAATCGTCTGGTTCTCCTGTGCATATGGGTGTGCCTCAGGGCTCAATATTGGTACCTTTACTATTTTTTATTTATATTGATGATCTTCCGTTCTATGTTAAGAATACCTGTGGAATTGTACTGTTTGCCGATGATATCTCACTGATTCCAAAGTGAGCTTGTGTTATGGTAAACAGATAGCTGATATACTAAATATAATACTTTTTTTTTAAACATACATATTATAGATATTTACATCCATTTATATATCTATCATTTAATTTCAGATTCCTACTACAGTACGAGAACCACGAGCGACGCAACGGGATACTTAAAATTAACGGGAAAACCGACGAACCCCACACAATAGCGACCATAGACATGACAGACTCCCCCCTCAGGGACATAGACAATAGAGGAAGTGACGTACAAGACAAAGTACTACGTACACCATCGCCAAAACACGAGAATAACATAGACAACGAAACGGGAGAAGTGAAAGAAGAATTAAACATTACATCGAAACCAGCAGAAGAATTGAATAGAGAGTTTTTAGATTCTCTTCCAAAGGGAGAAGATAAATTCAAAATATCAGTGAAACCTGTCGAAAAATTGATTGAACCAAAAATAGTGAAATTGTTTGAACAAAATAGTGCACTAATCAGCGAATTGGTGTCTAAACACAATTTGAGCGATTCGAGTAAAGTGATAGCCGAATTGGGGAGCAAACAGCTGAGTCGGGATAGTACAGTGTTCCTGAGCGAACTCGCTGAGAAATTGGATTTGAGTGAGTATCTATACTAATATTATAAATAATAATAATAATAAATAATAATAAAATTTATTTTCAGTAACTTAGTTTAGGTAACATGGGGTTTTAGCTAAGATAAGCATAAATGAAAGACTTGTTTATATGTTTGTTATGAATAGCCTCCGAAACTACTGGACCGATCTGAATAATTCGTTCACCAATACAAAGCTACTATACTATAATATTACTAGCTGCCGCCTCGCGGTTTTACCCGCGTAGTTCCCGTTCCCGGGATCACAGGAGTATCAAAAATAGATAGTAGCCGATTCTCAGACCTACTACTAAACGGGTTTGGATGAAATTTGGAGCAGATATAGTTTATAACCCGGATTGTCGAACAGGCAACTTTTTTTTTCACGGGATAATTGAAGATCCCCGGGAACGCGGAAAGCCACTAGTAATAAATATAAAAACTAATTGTGAAGAGGAAAAAATTGTATTTTTGTGTGTTTATCTATACTAATATTATAAAGAGGAATGATTTGTTTGTTTGTAATGAAAAGGCTCCGAAACTACTGGACCGATTTCAACAATTCTTTCACCTTTGGAAAGCTACATTATCTCCGAGTAACATAGGCTATATTTTATCCCTGTATTCCCACGGGAACGGGAACTACGCGGGTAAAACCGCGCGGAGGCAGCTAGTAATGTATAAACTTAAAAACTACTGTGCTGATTTCAAATATTGTTTCACAACATAGGCTATATTTTATCCCTGTGCGTGGAGGCAGCTATTTTACATATACAGGTAGGCCCGCATGGTGGACTGTACCGTGGACTGCACCATCTAGAGTAGTTAGTATATGGTGTTGTTCCAGGTACCTCGGACGGACAGAAGCAGTTCCCGGACGGCGGACTCGCCACCATCACAGTCTCGGACAAGTCCCTCAACGGACACGAACATGCCGCTTTGCAAGGACAACAGGTAAGCATAGACAAGAAACGGGTTGCTTACATTCCTAAAATATGCCGAAGAAGGCGATGGCTGCCACATATGTCAAATAATATATGAAATCTATACTAATATTATAAAGAGGAAAGATTTGTATGTTTGTTTGTTTGTAATGAATAGGCTCCGAAACTACTGGACCAATTTCAAAAATTCTTTCACCTTTGGAAAGCTACATTATCCCCGAGTAACATAGGCTATATTTTATCCCTGTATTCCCACGGGAACGGTTACGGAGCGGGTAAAACTGCGGGGAGGCGGCTAGTATATAGATAAGATAAGATAAATATCCTGGGACATTTTTCATACACGGCCAATCTGATTCCAAATTAAGCATCATAGTGAGCTTGTGTTATGGTAACCAAATAGCTGATATAAATCTAAGATTGTTTTGAAGAGAGTAATAGCCGAGTTTATTGGTTACTCTTCTCACAACTGACAGCTCGGTTGGCTTTGTGGTTAGTGACCCTGACTCTCAAGCTGCGGGTCCTGGGCTCGAAGGACCAGGACTAACATTTGTATGCATGAATATGTCTGTTTGTCCTGTGTCTGGATGTAAATATCTATATAAGTATGTATTTAAAAGTATTATATGTAGTATATTAGCTGTCTGGTTACCACAACACAAGTTTCATTTGAAGTTTACTTTGGAATTAGATTGGCCGTGTGTGAAAAATGTCCCAGGATATAACCAATTACCAAATGAAATGTAGGAATGTGAAAGCTTAGGTACATTTAAATTCAAACTTAAGAAATATGTTTGTACACTGTAATTATTTATTATTAGTGGAGTAAATGAAGCATTATGGGTCCGTTTTTTTTTACTGTGAACCGAATTGCATACAATTTTGGAATTAGGTTCATCTTAACCTTAACTTTAAAAGTGAAAATGATTTGAACTCCGCAACCACCCTGGGTGTGGTTGCCACCCCTTCTCGGGGGTGAATTTCTTTTTTTTCAAAATTGCCTCGGATATCAATAGAAGGCCTAATTTTAAGCAAAAATCATCTATAAAGTTTTTCAAAAAATCCAATACTTTTCAAGTTATTGGCAATTGAAAATTCGCAATTTTTTCACGGTTTTCATCGGTTTTTTGCAAATATTTCAAAAAATATACGTTTATCGAAAATTTTATCAAGAACAAAGTTGTAGCAGGTAAAACAATGAACAATTTGGTATTTAATAAAGTATTCTAAGTGCAATATTAAGCTAGATATGAAAGATCAAAGCCGTGTTTTATTTTGTCTGAAATTTAATGGATGTGGTCAATGCCATCTAGTGGCGAGCAGATGCATTTTATGCATTCTAATACAAAAGGGATTTGTAGCTCATAAAATAAGCTTTAAAATGAGCACTATTTAAAGTCTTTTGCACGTAAAATAAGTGAGCTGCATTGCAAATAAGGGGAGCATCTAATGTTTTTTCTTTTAAATCAATGGGTTTCATAAGTGCCATTTCCACCATAATTAAAATTAATCGTATTCCGCCAAGAATTAACTTTATTATGAAGAGTTTGATGGATAGTATCAGTTTGGCTGCTTCAGGACACATATTTTTCAAAAAATTCATGATTATATAAAAAACAAACTTTCAAATATTTATAAAATTCCACCCTATTTTTCATAATATCTCAAAAAGGACGACAGATACGTATAAAAGTGTGGAAATAAAAAAAATGATAATTTTCTGACAAACAATTTGGATGTTTTGGTTTTTCTGTGAAACAAAAATTGACGGAGTTATGATTGTTTAACCCTTTCAGACCTACCGTGCACAATTGAGGACATTACATTTTTGTAAAATTATTCTAATAAAATAAAATTTTACATAACTAAAAACTGTTGTCATCGCTTGCGAACATTATAAAGCTCTAAAAAACATACCCCTAACGCCATCTATTAATACGTGTATGAAATAATTGGTGTTTTTCGATCAGCCGCCAGCGAAAGTTTGAAGTATGTAGGTAAGTGATTTATTTCCTTTATAATTTTCATGTTATTTAGTAAGGTATGCCTTGAAATAAATATATATCGATAAGTTATGTTACAAAGGCAATGAATATGGTATTTTAGAAACAATTATATAGTATTTTGTATAATAAATTGCGAATATACGTTATGTCTACAAACGAGGACAATAGGTTTTGCTTGGATATTTTTTTCCAAACATTCATAGACATTTAGTGAATACCTACCTACAGTTTTATTTATTTTCAAAAAGGTTATTATTTGAAAAAACGTCTAAAACAATCATATAATAAATTTTGCATCTTATAAGGTTTTTTTACAGGCGTATTTATGGTCAAAAATCGTGTTCTCGAGGAGCGTTTTGAAACTTTTGGAACATGGACACCTGTCGGACTTGGAGTTGTCTTCGGATGATGAGGAAGGCGGAAATAATAGTAATATCCCGTGTACGAGACATGTTCAATTGGTTGCTGATGTGATAACACAGAACCAAAGATAGTACACCCCACCTGACCCCTTCCATGAACATCAAGACGAAAACGAAGATCGGTGAGAATTTCGATCTTCTTACACCAAAACCGAACATCAAATGGAGGCTCAGACAAATACATAACACCATACCGACGAATTTCCTATCACCAATAGCATTTGATTCAGTTGTGCAAGACCCTCTTGGTTATTGTTATAAATGTGTTGCTAAACAGCTTTTCGGCGTATTCCTTACGGATAAAATCAGAAATGAGGATATTCGTAAGAGAACTAAAGTAACTGACATAGCTCGCAGGATCAGCAAGCTGAAGTAGCAATTGGCCGCCCACGTCAGTTGTAGGAGTCGTAGGACCGATGTTCGTTGGAGCAAACAAGTCCTAGAGTGGAAACCGCGTCTCGGCAAACGGACTGGAGAACGCCCTCCAGCCCGGTGGTCCGAAGACCTGCGGATGGTTGCCAGGAAGGACTAGATGAGAAGGGCGGAGGACCGGGATAAATGGCGCGAATTAGGGGAGGCCTACGTCCAGCAGTAGACTAATTAGGCTGAAGGCGACGAAACAGCTTTTGATACTGATGGCTGAAATGACAAATTTATATGCAGTCAGGAAAAGCCAGGTATAAGTCTACGTCCAGCAATGAAATAGGTATATAATTTGGCTTACACCTGGACACCGAAGTGTTAAATTTTTAAGTTTTTCATTATTTTAGAAGATATATTTTTTGTTATGAAGAAGTTGAATTTAATTTTGTAAAACTTTTTCTTATTTTTTCTAATAAAAACGTTATAAAATGATCATATAATTATTTATTTACATATAGCCCCTACATTCGTTGTTATAATCACTTTGGCCGAATGTTCACTTTTGAGGACATAAAAAAAACATCAATTTTCTCGGAAAATTATGAAAAAAATTCAGTTTTTGCAGTATTTCCATACTCAATAGAACCTAATTAACCATGAATAAAATCGGTTCTCAAAAATTCCCTCAAACAAAAAATCAGGTCTGAAAGGGTTAAAGAGCGCGTGGCAGCGGAATCACAGCCTCTCTTAAGCCCTTTAACCCTTCACCGTTTCAGAAAAAGGTTTGTTACTATATATTGCAATAAAGGATGTTGTAGCTCTTTTAATTACCTTTACAATGGTGTTTTATAACTTGTGATAGCATGAAAATTGAAGGAGTTATGGTCCAAAAACTTAACATATTTTTATCTACTTAGTAACTGAAAATTTCGGAGTGTGAATATTTGGAGCAATGTGAAAGTACGCAGTATAATAGAGACCCACAACTATTGTAATGTGTATATATGTTACCAGAAATGTATGAAATCAAGGGATTGAATACAAATCCTAGGAAATGTGTACAGTTCCGATACTATTTAGGAAATGTATAAAATATTGTTTGAAAAACTATTTAATGCATAGATATCCTAGGAAATGTATAAATTTCCTTGGAATTATATGGAATACCTGCTGGTCCACCGGCAATGTGTAGAATAACTGTATTTGGGCGTAGTAATCAATGTTATGTTAGGACAGTAAGTCTTTGTCACCTTTTTTGTGTTCATTTCAGAACATTTAAACGTTCGAGGCTTAAGGGTGGCCCAAGGGCCACCCCCGCCGCACCCTAACCTATATTAATAATATATTATGGCGATAATACACAAATATTATCGCCATAATATATTTATATGGTATATATTTATACCATACTATGACACATTTGCAAGGGTTGTAAGATTTGCAAGGGGTTGAAAATGATTTTAATATGAGGTAATTATGTAAGAAAATACTTTACAATTTCACCATTTGCTATTAGACATGTTTTCTAGCGATAAAATGGCTCAATGTAATTTTTTCCATGTAGGAGTGTAAACCACCCCTTAAAAATGATAGGCGGAGTTCAGATCATTTTCACTTTTAAAGTTAAGGGTAAGATGAGCCTAATTCCAAAATTTCATCCAAATCGGTTCACAGTAAAAAAATTCGGAGGTAAGACCGTATTTTTCGCTTCGTTTCCTGGACTATATTCAATCTATCTACTATTTTATTCTGCTAGCTTCAGACGTAAACTTATTAATGTAAAACCACTTGTATTTCATTTTATGTAAACTGTAATGTTTTTATAAGAAACTAGCTGCCTCCCCGCGGTTTTACCCGCGTAGTTCCCGTTCCCGTGGGAATACAGGGATAAAATATAGCCTATGTTACTCGGGGATAATGTAGCTTTCCAAAGGTGAAAGAATTTTTGAAATCGGTCCAGTAGTTTCGGAGCCTATTCATTACAAACAAACAAACAAACAAATCTTTCCTCTTTATAATATTAGTATAGATAAATTCTTTAAATCTAAGAAATTATTTGTCCTTTATCCTCCCGAACGTGATGCCCTAGGCAATTGCTTAACTTGTTTAATCCCTATATGAATCACTGTATGTTTGTTCGTGTTGTTAACAGAAGAGTCGTCCAGCGGGTCGGAGTTCTCTTCGAGCCGTGCGAGTGAAGCCGGCGAGAGGGACGCATGTACACCCGCACTCTTCGCACACTCACACTCACACACAGGCTACTACGCGTGAGTATACCTTCTTCATCATCAGCTCATATACTCATATACCTCTCCCTGCAGCACGAGACTCTACCGAGGTGGTGTAGCCATAAGCCCGATGTTAATAATCTATCTCCTATCCGAGAGTAAAACCAACGAGTTGTCAAAATGGACGGATAGCTTATTGGCAAGCAAAAACTATCATTTTCGAACAGATTCGATCGATCGTATATCGAAGATGGATTGATTTTAAAGCTTCACCCTGAAAATGGATTGATATATCAATCTTAGATAGCAGAAAATGTATCAGGATTGATTATTGACATCGGGCGTTAGTCCACCACGCGGGCCTAGTGCGGCGGCGGACTTCACATGCCTTCAATAGTGACATCTCGGGCATGCAGGTTCCCTCACGATGTTTTTCTTCACCGAAAGCCAGTGGTGTGAATCCGTATGTAAGTTTTTATAAACTCAGAGGTACGGGCCGGGGTTAGAACCTGCACCCTCATGATCGTGAGTCGGTGCGTTACCCACTGAGCCACCACGGATCCCCTGGTTATGTTATTATTACATCGAGCATGTAACCAATAGAGTGGAACTGTTAACAGTTTTGTTAGAAAACAAAATACGCCAAAACGCTGCGCCGGCCCCTGTGTTCTGATTGGCCGACTCAAGGTCAAGTGTTGCACTAGACGTACACACAGGTCTCTTATTGGTCGGGTACTGTTTTAGTTCGAGCGTGGCTTGTTAGTTATATGTGACAAAGCATTGATGCGTTGCTAAACAAATGCCTCACTATTGCTACTCTATTGGTTACATGCTCAATGTTTTATTTTATTTATTTCCACCATCAGCGCCAGTAACAGGTCCTCGGCCCGACTCCGGTTCTTCATCACCTCCGTCGGTTCCTCTCAACAACTTTGGCATTCATCACCCGCCCCTGGTGAAGAGTTCAACACCCTTGAGTGATGATGAAATTGTAGAGGTAACATATTTATATACTAGCCCCTTAGTACACGCGTAGTTCCCGTAGGAATACGGGGATAAAATATAGCCTATGACACTCACAAATAACGTAGCTTTGTATTGGTGAAAGAATTGTTCAGATTGGTCCAGTAGTTTTCAGTTTATTCATTACTAGCTGCCTCCGCGCGGTTTTACCAGCATAGTTCCCGGTCCCGTGGGAATACAGGGATAAAATATAGCCTATGTTACTCGGGGATAATGTAGCTTTCGAATAGTGAAAGAATTTTTGAAATCGGTCCAGTACTTTTTGAGTTTATTCTTTACATATAAAAATACAAATCTTTCCTCTTTATAATATTAATGTAGATCAGTTATCTGGTTACAGTACAAGTTTTACTTTAGAATAAAATTGTCAATGTACATGATACGGCAATCTGTGTAATGCAGGTATTCTATAAAATACCTAGGTAATGTATAGAGCACCTAAGGACTCTAGGCAATGTGTAAAATAACTATATTTGGGCCAATCAATGTTATATAAGTTAGTAAGGAAGTCTTTGTCAACTTTTGAAATGATGATTAAGACATGATCGCGGCTCAGACACTAACCTATATTTGTGTATTATCGCCATAATATATTTATTTTAACGTTGGGCACATCATAAAATAATCGACCAAATGACGAAATGCTGGTTACAATATACTCAGGCAGATCTAGATCGGCCCAGTTTAGCGATTTGCACATGACATATATATGCTGGGATATTAATCATAACATCTCTCCACAGGTCCCCTACAAGCCAAAAACACCAGAAATCATCGACCTAGACGAATATCCAGAAAGCCCGCAGTCAGTAAAGAAGAAAAAACTAGATATACTTAAGGAAAGAGGGTTGGAAGTCACGGCATTACCCACTGCCAATTGGACGCAACCCCCACTCAACCCCGCCCAACCCCTCCTAACCCCCCCAATGATATTAAACCCCGCCATGCAACACCAAATTATGACCCAAGCGCAACTCTTCCAAATGTACAATATCATACCACCAAACTACTCCAACGGGATTCAACCGCCGAAAGTAATACAGGGAACAAGTATTTTTGGGTCCGCCGGCCCCGAAAAGACTGTATATGGCAACCCCAAAGACCCTTTCATGCCCCCACCACACATACTCCTTGGCACCCCGGTTAAGTCCCAAAGGAACATTCCCCAAACTTCAAACACACCCCCCCAAGACGTCCTAGATCTCACATGCAGAGATGCATCCCCACAAAAACCTGCCGTAGAAATCGTAAGGGTTTCAACCCCATCAAAAACATCACAGAATCTAGCGAAAAACTACACTTTGATCGACGGCAAAGCGGTTGTCGGCTCAAATTTAGAGATAACATTAGTCAATAAATCCCATCAGAGTCAGTCGAAAAATCGTCCGCCACAAAAGCGTTCTTCTAACGGGAAATTTATGTCGACAAAAACCCCGACTCCCCCCAAAGAGTACCCCAAACCGACCCCCTCTGGGGTGCAAAAAAAGCCTCAGATAATCGTCCCTAATTACCAAATAAATAGAGATGATATTTCCCCAACCTCCTCCAGCGGCTCGACGAACAGTCAAAGCAGTCTATTGCCAAACTACAAGACCAACTTATCACAGATAATGGAGATGCAAAAGTCTGTACCAATGGCTTCGTTTATGGACCCTTACATGGCTTTATATAGCAGTCTTGCAGGCCAAATGGACCAAAGACAATTAGCTGCTTATAGAGATCTAATGACTAATCAAATTAGAGGTTATTCGGGACTTTTGCACTTGGGAGCTGTCGCCAACACTCCAACAACGAAAAATTAAATCTAGTCCATAATTATTTTTGTGATATGACAACATTACTCTTAGTTTATGGGATGTGTCTTTGTTTGGGGACCGATTTTGATGTGCTACTTAAGTTTAAAACAACGTACTGATATATATTGTTTTTTCGAGGTTTCGTCCGCGAAGTTGCAGCCATACGGGGATAAAATATAGCCTATTCCATTGGTTAAAGAATTATTCGGAAATGTCCAGTTTTGGAGCCTATTCGTTACAGACAAACAAAATATCAAATTTTCAACCACTTAGTTCCCGTAGGAATACGGGGATAAAATATAGCCTATGTTTGACAATGTAGCTTTGTAACTCAAGAAAAAATCAGTTTCTGACCTTATTCGTTGCAAACAAACAAATTCCTCTTTATATATTAGTGTAGATTAAAATCGGTTTGCCCATTTAATATCTTCATGGATCTGTCTGCTCCTAGTGTAATAGGCGTAAAGATGTTTTCTTAAATACGTTTTTTTTAATCCAAACTTAGACACAAAAATCCCTTAAGATCTCGAGTTTAAAAACTAAAGCTAAAACTATAAATGTGTAAGTTTGTTTGTCCTCGTCAACGAGATGAGTTTGCGTCCACGGATAGATGGTAATATGGAGAAAAGCTGAATGCATTCCAAACAAAACCAAGAGGGCGAAAGCTAGCTAATTATGAAACTTACGAAAATGTGGGAACAAATTTAAAAGAAGATTAAATGTGAGAAAATGATTCGAGAAATTCGATTTTTCTTTCCAAAAAAACTTTGTAAATATTAGTTATAAATTTTTCAAATTCCTATTAAGGGTTAAGTTGGTGATTACAGTGAAGGTCACCCATCCGTTGGCTGGCCTCGGTGATCGACTGCTTAACCTGTTAGCCGATAATTAGATGAATTAGTAGTTTATAATTTTAAATAAATACAATTCTTTGGATATTTTTACCCTTGTTTGAAACATTACTGATTTTGCCTTTACGTCTTTGATTTTGTTTAAAACTAGTGGGAAAATTGAAGATCCCCGGGAACGGCTCCCCCGTTCCCGGGGATCTTCAATTTTCCCGGGATAAATAATCCAATGTCCGTCTCCTAGTTCTAAGCTACCTCCCCACAAATTTTCAGCCAAATCGCTTCAGCCGTTCTTGAGTTATAAATAGTGTAACTAACACGACTTTCTTTTATATATATAGATTATCGACCTATCCGTAGAACAAAGTTCCAGCCATATCCCTACTTTAGAGAAGAGTGATTTGAAGTTTGATTTGCACATATTTTACCATTTTTCTTAATGGGTTTAGAGAATTGATACTTTTACCAACATATTAAAACACTAGCTGCCTCCCCGCGGTTTTACCCGCGTAGTTCCCGTTCCCGTGGGAATACAGGGATAAAATATAGCCTATGTTACTCGGGGATAATGTAGCTTTCCAAAGGTGAAATAATTTTTGAAATCGGTCCAGTAGTTTCGGAGCCTATTCATTACAAACAAACAAACAAACAAACAAACAAACAAATCTTTCCTCTTTATAATATTAGTATAGATTACTATCCGTTTAGTAAATACTAGTTGCCTCCTGTTCCCGTGGGAATACGGGGATAAAATATAGCCTATGTTACTCAGTGATAATGCAGCTTTCTAATGAAAAAAGAATTATTAAAATCGGTCCAGTACTTTTTGAGTTTATTCGTTACATACAAAAATACAAATCTTTCCTCTTTATAATATTAGAAAGGAAGAGAAGGTAATAGTTGTTGTCAGACAAGGGTAGAAAATCACTAAATTTTATTAGTTATAAACGTTTTCTAATTGGCGAATTTGTATATATATAAAGTCTAAGCATCTTGTATGTTTGTGCGTCCGCACTGTATGTTACAGATTGCTGTACGAATAAAAGTGATGAAAATTTTCTTGAGTTTTCTTTTTTATATTTACATATATGTATATTATAATGTGTCTGGATGTAAATAACTATATAAGTATGTATTTAAAATTAGTATATCAGCTACCTGATTACCATAACACAAGCTCACTTTGAAGCTTACTTTGGAATCAGATTGGCCGTGTGTGAAAAATGTCCCAGGATAGTTATTTATTATACCTCAGGGTTATATTTTATCCGGTCGCAACATTAATCATCAATCCTCCACTCCTATTTGTCGTAGCGTGATGTTAAACAGCCTATAGCGTCCTCGATAAATGAGCTATCCAAAACTAAAACCATTTTTCGATTCCAGCTAGTTTCTGGGAATAGCGAGTTCAAACAAACATACTCTAAGCTTTATAATATTAATATTGATGTATTTGTTCTGGGATAAATAATACAATAGAGTATTTGTGAAAATAAAAACAAACATTTTTAATATAAACGAATTTTATTTTTCATTAAAGCGCCATCTAGTGAGTTTTTGAGGTAACATTGTTACAAATAAGAAGTTTACATACTAGTACCGCAAAACTCTAACAGATGGCGTTACAATAAACTTAAGACTATATCAAAATATTTTTTCTCACAATATTCTCAATTATGTACTTATTAGGTTACAAAAAAATTAAGAAAGTTACTTATATACATCGAAAACATTTCTATCAATTTATTACAATTAAACAGACTCTTATAGTCCAGAATAGTATTATAATGGAAAAACGAAATAAATTAACCATTTCTCAATCACATTATTGCCATTTTTCAAAAAAACAAGCTGCTATTAATGCTGAAAAATCATGAAATTTAGTTTTGTAAGATTTGCTCTCGATATAAGATATGCAAAAATCATAAACAATATGACCACATTCTGTACTTTCATGAATATATTCGTAATCTGAGCTTAAAACATAAAATTGCGATGATGTATAGGGGGAAAAAAACAATAGGTATAACTTTTATAGAGTTGTTTAATAAATTATATAAAATTAAGATAAATCAGGCGCCCACAGTTTAAATGTTCTATCATATGAACAAGTAGCTATGTATTTATTATCATATGAGATATCCGAACTCATTACCTGAAAATAAAAATTAAATTTTACATTTTATTATGACTGATTTTACTTAGGGAATCTTAATATTCCCGGGATAAAAACTAGCCTATGTGTTATTCCAGAACATATTCTAACTCTGTGCCAAATTTTATTTAAATCGGTTGTAGTTTTAGCGTGAGACAGACAGACAGAGTTACTTTCGCATTTATATACAACTAGCGGAGCCGGCAGACTTCGTTCTGCCCACCAGCGCCACCTACCGGCTCCAAATTGATGTATTATACATAAAAACCTGCCCCATGAAATACTCCGTAATTTGGTGAAAACCGCATGAAAATCTGTTCATTGTTTTCAGACAGACAGACAGAGGCTGCAGGGACTTTGTTTTATATATATAGAAGTAAATACCTTATTATCATGACCAGATAGTGTCCTTAAAGGATGCCAAGCAGGATTAGACCACAATTTCGCAGTTTTATCATATGAAGATGTCAATAAGAAGTGTCCGTTGCTCCTTTGGTATCTTACATCTGAAACAAAAAATATCCCGGGACATTTATATATGAGCAATCTGATTCCAAACTAAGTAAACTTGTACTGTAACCAGATAGCTGATATACTACATATACTACGTTTTAAATACACACTTATATAGACATGTAACATCGCGACACAGAACAAACAGACATATTGCTGCATACAAATGTTAGTCCTGGGTGGGATTCGACACGACCGCCGGCTTGAGAGTCAGGGTCACTAACCACAAAGCATCGAGCATGTAACCAATAGAGTAGCAATAGTGAGCCATTTGTTTAGCAACGCATCAATGATTTGTCACGTATAACTAACAAGCCACGCTCGAACTAAAACAGTACCCGACCAATAAGAGACCTGTGTGTACGTCTAGTGCAACACTTGACCTTGAGTCGGCCAATCAGAACACAGGGGCCGGCGCAGCGTTTTGGCGTATTTTGTTTTCTAACAAAACTGTTAACAGTTCTACTGTATTGGTTACATGCTCGATGCCACAAAGCCAACCGGCCTGTCAAAATAATCGGCCTGTCGTTTACGTAGTATAATAATTAGTAGGTACTAAGATTTTAAAAAATTATTATTTAAACTCACCACTGATGAGATGTGTATGAGCAGGGATTGTATATAGAGACGCTCTCCTCCGGAGGTCCCAGACCTTTGCCTGTAATTTAAATAAATAATGTTATATCACTTTTTAATCTTTCAATCTATATCTAATATATACAATTCTCGTGTCGCGGTGTTTGTGATTAAACTCCTCCGAAACGGCTTGACCGATTTTTATGAAATTTTATATTCATATTCTATGCATATTGGTAGGTCTGACAATCGGCTAACATCTATTTTTCATACCCCTAAGCGATTACGAGAACGAGAACGGGAACTACGCGGGTGAAACCGCGGGGCGGCAGCTAGTATATATATATATGTGTCACTAAGTATGTGTCTGGAGTTTATGTGTAAATTCAAGTTATAAGTTGTTTGTGTTTCAAATTTCATTTAAATTTGTCGAGTAGTTTATGCGTGAAAGAGTAACAAACATACATCCATACTAGGGTTGTAACGGAACATCACCTCCGCCTCCGTTACTGCGGAAGTTCCGCAAGAAATCGTACCTTCGCCTCCGCTTCCGCCTCCGCACAATTTTTGCTTAGTTGTAACGGAGTTTTATTTACGTAATCATATAATAAGACTAGCTGCCTCCGCGCGGTTTTACCCGCGTAGTTCCCGTTCCCGTGGGAATACAGGGATAAAATATAGCCTATGTTACTCGGGGATAATATAGCTTTCCAAAGGTAAAATAATTTTTGAAATCGGTCCAGTAGTTGCGGAGCCTATTCATTACAAACAAACAAACAAATCTTTCCTCTTTATAATATTATAGTATAGATAAAAGTCAAAAAAGTTAACTTAAAATTTTATGTTTTAAATGTTTACTTAAGTGTTAAGTATTTAATATAAAAACTTTTGCACCCTAAATTACTATTTTATTTACATCCACTTTCACCTTCGCCTCCGCATCCGCGGAGGTGAAACTCATCGCCTTCGCATCCGCCTCCGTTAAGAAGGCCTGCGTTACAACCCTAATCCATACTAACAAAATTTTCGAAACTACTCAACGCATTTGGATGATATTTAGAACACAGATCTTCACATAGGCTACTTTTTTGGGTAAAATAAAGATCCCAAGAGAACGCAGACTGTTCATATCTAAGAGCTTGTAAAGCCCTATATGAACAAAAAATTTCAAAATTTCTGAATTTTTTTTAGACCTCGATTATCAGTGTCAGCTTCAGTTTACATTTAACTTAATTTATTAATAACTCATTGACTATTAATTTAATTTTGAGGTTAGCAACATCGCTTGATGTTGCTTTCTGAGGGTATAAATACTGCTCCGTCACAGAGAAACGCTTAAGTCCGCGTAACGGTGTAAAAGCCATTCTGAGGCTGTCACCTTCTAGTCCATTCAAAAAAAAAAAAAAAAAAAGAGAAACGCTTAGTCCGTCGTCGGCTGTCCGAGCGGTAACAACTATATTTGTGGTGTACCCTCGTAAATATATTTCTAAGGAATATATTATGTAAGTGCTGTTGAAATGTAAGTATGTAAAAAGTATTTAAATAAAACCTGTATAAATAAATAGATAGATTGGCGACCCGACAATTTCATTATAATTTATATTTGTCATAAAACCACGGCCTCCTAACAATAGACTATATTTGATCCCTGTATTCCCGCGGGAGGGTGTGGGTGTGTGGGGGTGGTACCTGATGGTCCGCGGCGGCGGTGGCCAGGTGGTGGCCCTGGGGCGCCCAGTCGGCCCCGAGCAGCGGCCCCAGGTGGCCCTCCAGGAACATGACGCAGCGCCCCGTGCGCACGTCCCACACGCGACCGAACGCGTCCATGCCGCTGGAGTATCGAATTCGTATAGTATAAATATGGGTGTGGTATAAAAATGGGTGTAGTATAAAAATGGGTGTAGTATAAATATGGGTGTAGTATAAAAATGGGTGTAGTATAAAAATGGGTGTAGTATAAATATGGGTGTAGTATAAATATGGGTGTGGTAAAAAAATGGGTGTGGTATAAAAATGGGTGTATTATAAATATGGGTGTGGTATAAAAATGGGTGTATTATAAATATGGTGTGGTATAAAAATGGGTATAGTATAAATTAGAGATGCACCGAAGAGTGATTTCACCGAATAACCGAATACCGAATATTATTTGGTTCAACCTTTGCCGGACCGGATATTCGGCCGAATTATTCGGTTAACCATTACTTTGTTTCTTATCTCTATTACACGATGATCACCTGTGTCAGGTGGAAAGCTATCTGGTTACCATAACACAAGCTCATTTTGATGCTTAGCTTGGTATATGTTTATAATGTATCTATGTCTGCCTCCTTATATCTCTATTCTTTCTCTTCTTTCAAGATAAAATTTAAGTCCTTCCTAGTTTTATATCAACAAAATCTTCCCATTGGTAGCCGAACTGCTCCTTCTTATCTATAGTAAATACATTTATTATTATCTTTATACGCCATCTATTTTTTCTTTATTTTTTATTTTTTTTTGTGTTCCACAACACTATTATAAAATTAGATTTATTTATTTATTTCCAGCCACATGTATATTAACATTCCCGCATAAAAATCATTATTTATTATATACTTAATTAATTATTATAATCTCACTTATTTATTCATCTGCATTCCTTATTTCACATCTTTGATACTTACATTTTACACATATAAATTGTATGTATATATTTAAAAAGCACTCCGCGAGCGAGCTTCGCAGTACTAACAGGGCCCCACTGAAAATCGGTGCTGATGGTGTCCCTCACCACAGCATATGCCGAGTGGAGTCCTTTTTGGCATCGCACCACAGAATATCTCCAAATATTCTTCCTTATCTGTATAATTATATCACTATTTTTTGTATCTATAATGTTGCATACTTGTTTTTTTTTTTTTTTTTTCTGTTTCTTGTTACCGTTTTTAATTTACCTATTATAATTGTAAAACTTTGTAATCTATTTCTGTTTTGTGATGTCAAATAAAGATATGTCTATTGTCTATAATAATGATGCCAATATACCACTCAAGTGTATTGATTAATGTAAATATTTTTCAGTTTTTTTGAGGTGGGAACGAAATGGTTAAAAGTCGTATTGTGTTCATTTTAGGATGTTTTTTTAGGATTTTATGTTTCAACTTTGTCGACGCTGTTAATATCTACTACCATACCAAATTACAGCTCTGTAGTATCAACCGTCTCTGAGATTACCCGCGGACGGACGGACATGGCGAAACTTATATTTTTTATTTTTATTGAAAGGCACAGTAACAGATTAAAAAACACACATAAAACAGAGAAGAAAAAAAAGAGATTACATAAATCTGCTACCCAATAATAACTGCACACAACTTACACTAATTACATATTTCACAGCTCGAACTAAATTATAAACTACTAGCTGCCTCCCCGCGGTTTTACCCGCGTAGTTCCCGTTCCCGTGGGAATACAGGGATAAAATATAGCCTATGTTACTCGGGGATAATGTAGCTTTCCAAAGGTGAAAGAATTTTTGAAATCGGTCCAGTAGTTTCGGAGCCTATTCATTACAAACAAACAAACAAACAAACAAACAAACAAACAAATCTTTCCTCTTTATAATATTAGTATAGACTAGCTGCCTCCGCGTGGTTTTACCCGCGTAGTTCCCGTTCCCGTGGGAATAAAGGGATAAAATATAGCCTATGTTACTCGGGGATAATGTAGCTTTCCAAAGGTGAAAGAATTTTTGTAATCGGTCCAGTAGTTTCGGAGCCTATTAATTACAAACAAACAAATCTTTCCTCTTTATAATATTAGTATATAAGTATAGACTACATAGCCTTATGCTGAGTCGGGACCTTTTCCTGGCACACATTACATTTCTGTTTTTATTTTATTTTCTTTGTGTGTTTTGTACACTGCTGTATTTTGTAGCTTGTAATGTTGTGTGTTGTCTGGAATAAATGTATTTTCTTTCTTCTTTTTCTTTCAAACTATAAGGGTTCGTAGTTTACTAGTCAGTAGTTAGGAATTTTCTTTGACGTAAATCTTACAAGAAGTGCTTTCTTTTAAACAGACTTCCCAAACAGGAGGAGGAGGTTCTCAATTTGGCCGGTATTTTTTATGTATGTACTCGTACATCGATTACGTCGCGGTTAATGGACCGATTCGCGTGATTCTTTTTTTGTTCGACGCGAAATAGCTGCCAGATGGTCCCATAAAAATTTCTTTCAGTTTGGTTCAGTAGTTTTTATTTTATAAGCATTATTGTTATTTGGACGATGTCATTTTGACGATACTTTGTATATTAGTATGTCGATAACTTTAACATTTCTAATCCGATTTGCGTAATTCTTTTTTTGTTCGTTAGGGTACATATTCCAGTTGGTACCCTGGTCATCTAGTCAGCATATGATGATGGGATCCCAAGGAAATCGAGAAGAACACTCAATTTATAAGCATATAACTGTTACGTTTCAGACAATATCATACAGTTTGTTCAATTATTTGCGTTTGATGATGATTTCCTATGGATGATGATGGAAGGTACAACCCCTCAAAGGTCCTAACCTTTGAGGGGTTGTACCTTCCATCATCAAAGTTCAGAGAAAATTCTTTCAAAATTATACGTACATATGGATAGAGAATAATATTCCTTGAGGCTATTAGGTTGACCTTGAAGGTAAATCTCATTAACGTTTTAATACGGTTTAATAGTGTTAAATGATGTTCAGTGATTATTAAATAAATAATAAGTAGAATAGAATAGAATATATAGTGCCAAGAATATAGAAATGATTGAACCGAATATATTCAACAAAATCGAATAATTCGGCCGAATACAAATAGTGAAAAAGATGCCGAATACCGAATACGAAACGAATATTAGGCGCATCTCTAGTATAAATATGGTGTGGTATAAAAATGGGTATAGTATAAATATAGTGTGGTATAAAAATGGGTGTGGTATAAAATGGATATAGTAAAAAGGGGTTGTAATGGGTTATAATATAAGGGTTATAACTCCGTGGCAAATCATTGTACAAGCTTCTTAATTACAACAAATTAAAGGGCATTAAATATCCTAAAAAAGGATTTGAGAAAAACAATAAAAAAAACATTTTTGAAGCCCATAGACCTTTTTTTAGATGACAAAAAATTTGTATTTTTTTTCCTTGGTAGTTAGTTTCCATAGAATTTCTCCAGATCCAAACATGATACAAAAAAATTATGACCATATCCAAAAACTAGACTCTTGAAGCTACAGTTTGGTTTTCTATTTTTTGCTGTACGATTATTTTCCTCGGAGTTACAGCTCGTTGAAAATCGCCCAAAAATTTCGAATTTTATTTATATCCCTAACTTTTTGTGTCTAGTGTATATACATATTTGATATTATTATTATGTGATAATTTAACACAGATATAGTGTAAAAGAAATATAGCAAAGAAAATTTTAAGTTTATAAAAGAATTGTACACTAAAAATATATATTCTAAAAGGCTATATAACCTAGTATAAGATATATACTCACCCAGTAACGACCAGAGATCCGTCATCTTGAAAGGCGATGCAATACACAGGTTTCGCGTGCCCCTCTTGATGCAACACTTCTTTAGCTGGAAATAAATAAATAATCAAATAAAAATAAATAATATTTTAGATGACTTGATACACACTTTTGTAGAATGTTTTTACTTCTCCCCTAGTTATTAGGGTCTAACTCCTCAGTGGAGACGTATATGAGCTGATGATGATGATTTTACTTCCCCCCCCCCCTCCCTTTATTAGGGTCTAGCTCCTCGGTGGAGACGTATATGAGCTGATGATGATATTTACATCCCCCCTCGCTATTAGGGTCTAACTCCTCGGTGGAGACGTATATGAGCTGATGATGATCATGTTTTTACTTCCCCCTTCGTTATTAGGCTCTAACTCCTCGGTGGAGACGTATATGAGCTGATGATGATGATTTGACTTCCCCCCTCGATATTAGGGTCTAACTCCTCAGTGAAGACTTATATGAGCTGATGATTATCTCTACTTCCCCCTTTATAAGGGTCTAACTCCTCAATGGAGACGTATATGAGCTGATGATGATCATGTTTTTACTTCCCCCTTCGTTATTAGGCTCTAGCTCCTCAGTGGAGACGTATTTGAGCTGATGATGATGACAATACTTACTGGTCTCCAAATCCCAAAGTCTCCAGGAGTTGTCGAAGACTGTGGTGGCGAGGAACCGGCCTGAAGGGTGGAACTCTACCCGGGATACTCGAGAAGGGCTGTGCCCCTCCAGGGACGCTATGGGGGACTCGCTGGAATGATAATTATGATATAAATAAATATCCTGGGACATTTTTTATGGGCAATCGGATTTTAAAGTAAGTAGAGCTTGTATCGTTTTATAGATGATATAACTATGTATTTAAAAGTAGTATATATAGTATAACAGCTATCTGGTTACCATAACAGAAGCTCTACTTAGTTTGGAATCAGATTGGCCGTGTGTGAAAAATTTCCCAAGATATATTATTAAATTATTCATTCCAAAGTAACTTAGAAACATTTCCTTGCAAAACTATATAATTTATTTGACCAGAAACCCTATATTCTTCCTCCCCCTCCCTGTTTTCTCTTTCCTTTAATTTACCTGATAAAATTCCACAGATAAACAGATCCGTCGTAGGCACAAGACGCCATGGTGCACTCCGTAGACGCATCATTAGGCACCTCCATAGCTTCTACTTTCTCATCACTGTCTGTTGCTATTCGAATCTGAAATAACATGAAATTGTATAAAGAAACCGTCTGCTCACAGTTTTATCTGCGTTCCCGGGGGATCTTCAATTTTCCCGGGACAAAAAGTAGCGTATATGTTAATCCAGGGTGTCGGCTAACTCCATACCAAATTTTAGTAAAATCGCTCTTGAAGTTTAGACGTGAGGAAGTAACAAACATACACACTCACAAACTTTCGCCTTTATAATATTAGTAGCATAAGGATTAATGTATGGAGGAAAGATTTGTTTGTTTGTAATGAATAGGCTCCGAAACTACTGGACCGATTTTAAAAATTCTTTCACCTTTGAAAAGCTACATTATCCCCGAGTAACATAGGCTATATTTTATCCCTGTATTCCTACGGGAACGGGAACTACGCGGGTAAAACCGCGGGGAGGCAGCTAGTAAGGTGTATTCTTATGTAGTTTTAAGGAATTCAAGTAAAAATGGCTTCAATATTAATTTAATTTTGTTCTGGAAATAAACCATTTGTATTTATGTGACTTAATGTATTATGACATACATTTTTTTTTTAATAATGTGTTATTGTATATTATTGGGTGTAAAAATGAGTTTTAGGGTGTAATAATGTGTTGTAGGGTATATAATTGTGTATTAATGAAAATCAGGTTGATTTAATTTGTCGAAAAGGTGTGTTAAAGGGTGTAAAAATGAGTTGTAGGGTGTAAAAATGAGTTGTAGGGTGTAATAATGAGTTGTATAGTATATTAAAGTTTATTAATGTCTTCATGGGTGATTTAATTTGTTGAAAAGTTGTGTTTAGGTATGTTATTGGGTTTAAAGACAAGTTGTAGGGTGTATCAATTTCTTGAATGGAGATCTTGAAAAATATTGCCTTAAAGCGTAGTGATTAAAAAGTTATGTGATCCGCGTGATTTCTCCCGCGTAGTTCCTGTGTCCGTGGGAATACATGGATAAAATATAGCCTATGTTACTCCCTCATAATATGAAAGAAAGAAATATTTGATATATTTTATCTCTCTTTATAATATTAGTTTAGATTAGTGTAGATACCATACCTTATCTAAAAAATGTTGGGGCATCACAGCTTGTCTCCTAAAGACTGCAGCAGAGACATTACAAGTGTGACCTTTCAGTTCGTGGAGCGGGGCGCATCCCGGAACAGACCACACCTTGGAATAAATCATATAATTTATATGATGACATTTTAACATATCGTCCCTTAGCTTACAACACCGCTCAAGTCAAAAATTGGCAGCTTCTACATTTTAATGCCGTTGGATAGAGCTGCTCATTGCGCGTCGAACCTGCGCTCACATGATGTAGATTTCAATCAAGAAGAGGCATTAATTCAAAAAGTAGTAACAGCGTGCAAGTCGGTTGGCCTCAAAGTTGGTAAAAATGACTTATGCGGTGTCGTAAGCTAAGGGACGATATATAATTTAGATGATAATATTATATACTTTTATATATATTAAACTAGTGGCTCCCCGCGGTTTTACCCGCGTTCCCGGGGATCTTAAATTTTCCTGGGATAAAAAAAAATATATGTATGTATTTAAAAGTAGTATATGTAGTATATCAGCTATCTGGTTACCATAACACAAGCTCACTTTGCAGCTTACTTTGGAACCCGATTGGCTGTGTGTGAAAATTGTCCCAGAATATCATTTATAAGTAGTACATGTAGTATATCAGCTATCTGGTTACAGTACAAGTTTACTTAGTTTGGAATCAGATTGGCCGCGTGTGAATGTCCCGGGATATTTATATTGTACCTTGCTTAGTCCAGACCAGCTAGCTGTGAGAAGCATAGAACTGTCCCCGCTGAATCTGCAGTAGCTTATAGGACGGGTGTCTCCTATCTGAAAAATACAAAATCTATGTATCTTCTATATATATAGAACAAAGTCCCCGCTGCCTCTGCCTGTCTATTACATGTCTGTACGTGCACTCCTGAACAGATTTTCATAAGGTTTTCACCTATTTCCGGAGTATTTCATGGGGAAGGTTTTTATGTATATATAATACATCAATTTGGAGCCGGTAGGTGGCGCTGGTGGGCAGAACGAGGTCAGGTCCGCTAGTCTTATATATAATCTACTAGTGGCTCCCCGCTGTTTCACCCACGTACCCGGGAGATCTTAAATTTTCCCGGGATAAAAAGTAGCCTATGTCCTTTCTCTGGCTCTAGATTATCTGTGTACGAAATTTCATTGAAATCGAATCAGTAGTTTTTGCGTGAAAGCGAGACAGACAGACCTATATATAAAAGTCACCATACTCGAATCGACAGATTTTTATGAAAATTTATATGCATATTCAGTAGGTCTGAGAATCGGCTATATATTTTTGATACCCCTGTGATCACGCGGGTGAAACCGCTAGTATTATATAGTATACTAGCTGCCTCCCCGCGGTTTTACCCGCGTAGTTCCCGTTCCCGTGGGAATACAGGGATAAAATATAGCCTATGTTACTCGGGGATAATTTAGCTTTCCAAAAGTGAAAGAATTTTTGAAATCGGTCCAGTAGTTTCGGAGCCTATTCATTACAAACAAACAAACAAACAAATCTTTCCTCTTTATAATATTAGTATAGATAGAATGGATGATTATGAACGATATGGGTTAGGGGGGGTAAAATAATTATATGTAAGATACCTGACTGCAATATATAGACATGGCGGAGGCCTTCCTCTGCGACTCCTGCTTGGCGGCCGCCCTCACACTACCCGGCAGCTTTAACTCTTCACGAGCCTTGTTCAACCTGGTAACACATTTATATTAATATCTTTAGTCAACCCATAATAATATATATCTATACTAATATATATGACATATAGACAGACTGGTTAATGACCCTGACCCACTAGTACTTATATAAACTAGCTGCCTCCGCGCGGTTTGACCCGCGTAGTTCCCGTTCCCGTGGGATTACTGGGATAAAATATAGCCTATTTTCACCGGGGATAGTGTAGCTTCCCAACAATGCCCAATAATTTCCCAACAACAAAAAAAAATTCAAAATTTTCAAATGATCAAGTTGTTTCGGAGCCTATTCAATGCAATCAAACAAACAAAAATACAATTCTTCCTTATAATATAAGTGCAGATTACATCCATACACAGAACTTACAAACATATTCGTACAGAAGTCTTATTACAGTATAAACGAATATATTAATGATGAGGAGGCATGGGTATAGCGCTCGTTCTATCAGGACTAATATTATTATTGTTAAAACTTGTTTTGATAAGAGTAATTGCTGAGTTTATTGGCGGCTCTTCTCACAACAACCTTCCGAACTGAGCGTTAGAGTTAGTTTCATAAGTGCCTGTGAAGGCCTATTTAAATTAATAAATTTAATTTCATTTCAATATATTAAGGCATATAAATGTTTGTCCTAGTTGTGATTCCAACCCACGTTTCATAGACTCACCGTCTCTTAGCCCGGGGCAGTGAGTAGCGCGCTATCCATAGCCTGGCGTCCCTGAGCGCGGGTGGCCCCTCGTGGTACCAGGTGCCCTCCCTGCCTCTGTCCCTCTCTATGCGAGCCTCTTCCTCCTCTAGCTTCTTGTGGATTGCATCCTCTCCTAAACTGTAAAGATATAGTTACATAAATTATCTATACTAATATTATAAATGCGAAAGTAACTCTGTCTGTCTCGATTTCACACTAAAACTACTGAACTGATATAAATAAAAATTGGTATACAGATAGCCTGAGAAAGGACATAGGCTACTTTTTATCAAGGGAAAATGAAAGATCTCCCGGGTACGCGGGTGAAACCGGGGGAGCCACTAGTAGGCTATATTTTATCCCCATATTACTACAGAGTCTGGTTGCACACAGATTAAACCTTTATAAGGAACAAAAATTATGTGTTACAGTACTTACTAGCTGAGTAGATCTCTCAGACGGACCCTCCTCTCTGCTGGTCCCTCCCCGAAGAGGCAGACTGGCTCTCCCAATTGTCTTAGACTTCGGCGTACCTGAGTATATTAGAAATAGACTTTGGTTACAACTTATATCAAAAATTTTGATTTAGAACACAGTTTATGACTTGGATTAAACACATACATACACATATCTTATCCTCAGAAAACTTGACAAAAGCGTGAAAGCGAGACAGACAGAGTTGCTTTCGCATTTATAATATTAGTTAGGATTTAAGGCTTTGATCATAATTTTGTCCCTAAGCTTACAACACCGCTCAAGTCGAAAATTGGCAGTTTCTACATTTTAATGCCGTTGGATAGAGCTGCTCATTGCGCGTCGAACCTGCGCTCACATGATATAGATTTCAGTCAATAAGAGGCTGTAATTCAAAAAGTAGTATCAGCGCGCAAGTTGGTTGGCCTTTGAAAATAAACAGTTTATTTTTGTCTCCTTAAAAGTTGGTAAAAATTACTTGTGCGGTGTTGTAAGCTAAGGGAAGATTTGCTTTCTACTATATCCATTCTCATAACTAAAGATATAGATAGAATACTAACCTCATCATCATCCGTGGATACATTCAGCTGCCGAGCTTTACGGCGTCTCTCAAACTCTTCCAGCAGGGCCTTCTTGTCTCTGGACATCTCTTCCTCCAACTCCATGTATTCTGGAAGACATTGTCAGGGTTTTTATATTATAAATAAATGAGCGACCCGCCCCAGCTTCTCACGGGTGCAATGCTTATACACATCACATTAGAAACCTACAAAATTGTCAGTGTTTCTCTAACATATTATGCATGTATTGTATATAAAAACCTGGTTGAATCACTCTAGCTATTAATAAAAACTGCATCAAAATCCGTTGCATAGTTTTAAAGATTTAAGAAGACATAGGGACAGACTGCCACTAAAGCCAAAAATTTTTTAATAGAAGTATATATAGTATATCAGCTATCTGGTTACCATAGCACAAGCTCTGGTTAGCTTCGAATTAGATTGGCGATGTTTGAAAAATGTTCCTAGATATTTTTAAATTTACGCTGAATCAATTGACATGAAATGAAATTATTTATTAATTCCTATAGGCCTTTACAGGCTCTTATGAAACTTTAACTCTATGCTCGGTTCGGAAGGTTATTGTGAGAAGTGTCGCCAATAAACTCAGCAATTAGACTTTTGAAACAAGTTTTAACAATAATAATTAGTGACAGTTTACTCTTCAGTCAAATTCCGTCAAAATTATAGAAAATACGAAGGTAGCATACCGCTAGAAATCTGTATATCTCCCAAGTCTTTCCCGCCATTGTCGTCGACGCCCTCCCGCACTGCGGCCGCCAGGGCAGCCAGTCGGGCCTTCTCCTGCTCCTCCAAGGACCCATAGTGCACCTGCTTGCTTTTCTTCACCAGAATAACATCATCATCGTCAGACATTTTGAGGTTATGTTTTTATTAAGTAAGAAACTTTTTTGATTGTTATTCGTAGGAAATGTGTCGGTTTTACAGTATGATTTAACTGTTTCTGATGTTAAATAGGGCGAAATATCCACACAATTTATGAAAATTAAGATTCTTTAACGGACGCGTCTTACTTGTCACTTGTAAATAAAATACGTTTCTGTTTACGCAACATTCAAACTGACAAAAACAATCGATGCTTGGTGTAAAATGAAATCAAGATAATTCACTTATCTTATATACTTATTATCACACCAAGAGAGGGAGCCAGGAGACTCATAGCACAGGGAAACCTAGTTTGGGCTCCTGTCTTCCACAACTAAATGTACCTACCTGTTAATTTATAAATGTTGTATTTTTTATATGTGGGAGAAAATAAACGATATTATTATTATTATTATTATTACTTCAAACTCTTAATTTAACTTGTGAAAGGTAATAAAGTTTAGAACTGACTGAACTTTTACTTTACAACAACGTATAGATGTTAAGCGTATCATATGTACGTAACGTATTACGTAAATTGAAACTTTAACTATAAACAATAATGATGCCATATAAAACGATTCTTTTTAATTATTATTTTACTCCATTTCATCTTAATTAAAATAACATTGCGTTCAACTATTTAATGTTTTTATCATGCATTTCTGTTCTTCTTTGCAAGATAAAAAGTTCACGCATCCCTATATTATATTCAATTATTTATTTTTAACTGAGCAACACACACCAACCAAGCATTATCTATGCTCCTTGTTTACGTCAGTGAACGCAAAAATCGCAATTATTTACAAAATTCTCAAAATACAATCAAAATGTATAAATTCAATATGAATAAAATAAACTAAAAGATATTTTTATGCCAAATAAGTGTCATCTGAGTCATATTATAATAAGAATACAGTGTATTGTGAAAATATAACCTCAAAAAGATTCGTACTTGATTTACGCATTTTATATTGTAAATCGTGGTGGTGAAGCGACGATGGCGCTGCAGCTATCACGGCGGGAGGTGGAGGAGCTCCGCTCGTCGTTAGACCGCGCCATTTATAGAACAATCGGAAAATCTGATAGCTCTTTACTATCAACCGTTTCCTCTTGCTTGTCGAACGGGTATGTATTTTTGCCACTAATGATTGACGGATTAACCCTTAAACAAATTAAGCAATCGCCTAGGGCATCACATCTGGGGAAGCACCAGAAGAAGCACAAAACAATTCCATCCTTAGGACACCTCTCACTCTCACGTCACCAAAAACCGCACTGAAAATGGTTTAAAGACCGATTCTAGTTGACATAAGGATAGGGGCCATGGGAGTGAATTGCTTAGGGCATCAAAAAGTCTTAATCCGTCACTGCTACTAATCTATTACTCTGACTGTCCCTTATATACATCCATCCGTCCATCCATCCCTAGATATGGGATATATTACTCACTTCACAATGCCAAAATCATTGACTTTTCCATGGAACCATAAACAGTGCCGGATTAACCGCGTATTAGGAGAAGCAAATGCTACGCATCCCTTAGCATACAACACCGCTCAAGTCGAAAATTTGTAGTTTCTACATTTTAATGCCGTTGGATAGAGCTGCTCATTGTGCGTCGAACCATGGCTCACATGATATAGATTTCAGTCAATAAAAGGCTTTAATTACCTACCACCCAGAGTTCTTCCACCTAGAAGTCCAGGCTCCCGTGACATCTCAAACATACAGATACAATTCCTATTTCTAACACATCTTTTCCAGATATGAACGCCGTAAGATCATAGATCGTCTATCATCACACATAGACTCTAAAAAGGCTAGTAAGCTAGCCGACAAGGTGATAGCGTTGGCTCAGGAGCTGATCTCCACATCTAAAACACAGAAACGGAAGCATGAGTCCAGTGATAAAGATAAAGAGGTCAAAAGGTCCAGACATGATGAGAGGGAGTTACGTGAGGAGAAGGAGTCACGGCAGGTTGGGATAATGTCAATTTTTATCATGTTAAAATTTTTTTGGTTTAATTTTAATGTTATATTGGCTACTAGTGGATCCCAGCGGTTTCACCCGCGTTGCCACGGATCTTAAATTTTCCCGGTTTTAAATGTATGGTATGCGTTAATCGGCCGTGGTGGCTCAGTTGGGAACGCATTGACTCACGATCATGCAGGTGCCGGTTCAACGTACGGATTCACACCACTGGCTTTCGGTGAAGGAAAACATCGTGAGGAAACCTGCATGCCTGAGATGTCACGATTAAAGGCATGTGAAGTCCGCCAATCCGTACTAGGCCCGCATGGTAGACTATGGCTTAAAAACCCCGATGTTAGGGGAGGCTCGAGCTCCGAGCGTGGAGACGTATATGAGCTGTTGATGATGATGCGTTAATCCAGGTTATAAACTATCTGTGTTCCATATTTCATTCGAATCCGTTTTGTAGTTTTTGGATGAAAAAATAACAAACATCTATATAAACTTTTGTGTTATAATATGTGTATAACAGAGTTATCATCATACTACGACCAATAGGAGCGGACCAATAGGTCCAGTAGTTTCAGCAAAAACAAAATATCATATCTTTCATTATAATAATACAACATACTTTTTACAGGAAAAAGAAGATACAAAAGATAAAGATATGAAAATAGCCAACGGGATGGAGTTACCCCTGATAATGCCTGAAGGTGGTGAGACTGTTGGGTCCAAGATATCAGTTCTCAGCGCTGACAGGATTAAGGTAAGGGACATATTTCACACGCGGCCAATCTGATTCCAAACTAAGTAAACTTGTACTGTAACCAGATAGCTGATATACTACACAGTATAAAACAAAGTCGTTTTCTCTGTCCCTATATCCCTATGTATGCTTAAATCTTTAAAACTACGCAACGGATTTTGATGTGTTTTATTAAAAGATAGAGTGATTCAAGAGGAAGGTTTTTATATACAATACATGCATAATATGTTACAGAAACACTGTCAATTTTGGTGGTTTCTAATGTGATATATAAGCATTGCACCCGTGCGAAGCCGGGGACGGTCGCTAGTATTACATATACTACTTTTAAATACAAACTAACAAGGTCGTCCTGACCCCAAAAGTAATGTATCTACCTATATGTGATTTATGACTTTTTGTATGATATAAATCCATTTATGTAATTTTATGTTTTAGATGACTTGAAACACTTTTGTAGAATGTTAAATATAAAAATATATCAAAATATTTGTTTACGACTTTTTGTGGGTTGACACATTATTACTTATCAGCATCTACACTAATATTATAAATAGGAAAGATTTGTATTTTTGTATGTAACAAATAAACTCAAAAAGTACTTGACCGATTTTAATAATTCTTTGTTCATTAGAAAGCTACATTATCACTGAGTAACATAGGCTATATTTTATCCCTGTATTCCCACGGGAACGGGAACTACGCGGGTAAAACCGCGTGGAGGTAGCTATTTATAATATTTGCAATATGAATCCAAGGGACTCCCTACGAGATACATTCAAAAATATTAATATTTTGACTGTACCCTCACAATATATTTATGAAAATTTATTGTATGTACGTAAAAATTTACATCTTTTTCCAAAAAATAGCGACACTCATAGTATTAGCACCAGAAATAAGCACAAACTCGCTATTCCTGTAACTAGACTTACTAAAGTCAAAAATTCATTTAAGGGGCAATGTATACGCTTCTTCAACAAACTACCTAAAGATATTCAGGATTTACCTATCTATAAATTTAAGCAGGTAGTGAAGAAAACTTTATATCAAAAGGGTTTTTATAGTGTATCAGATTACTTGTTAGAAAAAGACCCTTGGCAGTGAAATGCTCGCTACAAGCTATTTCACATTTTGTAATAAACACTGTTGTATTAGATGTAAGTTGGTTTTTGAAAAGAGTAATTACTGAGTTTATTGCCGGCTCTTCTCAGTAAAAACTACTATCAGAACCGAGCTTTAATAGTGACTATTCATAAGTGCTTTATTGAGGCCTATTTGAATAAAAAAGATTTTGATTTGATTTGATTTGCATTAAGTAAACTTTTTTTCATAATAATTCCGTCTCCCTCTAACAGCTGATGATGGCAAACGCCCAGAAGGAGATAGAAGAACGCAAGAAGGCCCTCATAGCGATGAAAGGTGAAACCAAGCCAGGAGTCAACGCTGCTGTGGCCGCAGCTCAACATATCAAAGTGCAGATGCAGCAGAACAACTCGATACCACCTCCTAGTGTTATCAAACCAGTACTGTATTCTAAGCCTGGTGAGTTTCTCTATCTATATCTATACTAATATTATAAAGAGGAAAGATTTGTTTGTTTGTTTGTTTGTAATGAATAGGCTCCGAAACTACTGGACCGATTTCAAAAATTCTTTCACCTTTGGAAAGCTACATTATCCCCGAGTAACATAGGCTATATTTTATCCCTGTATTCTCACGGGAACGGGAACTACGCGGGTAAAACCGCGGGGAGGCAGCTAGTATAATATATAAAACAAAGTCCCTACCTGCTGTTAATCCAGACTATTGACAGCCCGGTTGGCTTTGTGGTTAGTGGCTCTGACTCTCAAGCCGGCGGTCGTGTCGAATCCCACCCAGGACTAACATTTGTATGCATCAATATGTCTGTTTGTCTTATGTCTGGATGTAAATATCTATATAAGTATGTATTTAAAAGTAGTATATGTAGTATATCAGCTGTCTGGTTACCATAACACAAGCTTCATTTGAAGCTTACTTTAAAATCAGATTGCCCATGTCTGAATGTTCCAGGATATTTATTTCCTAATTATCGTTTCCAGTAGCTGCACCCCTCACTCATGAGGAGTTGGAGAAGCAGAGGAAGATAGCTGAACTCCAAGCGAGGATCCAAAGGAAATTGGCAGGTTTGTCTTCACCTACACTAATATTATAAAGAGGAAAGATTTGTTTTTTTGTATGTAACGAATGAACTCAAAAAGTACTGGACCGATTTTAATAATTCTTCTTTCATTAGAAAGCTACATTATCACTGAGTAACATAGGCTATATTTTATCCCTGTATTCCCACGGGAACGGTTACGGAGCGGATAAAACCGCGCGGAGGCAGTTAGTACTTTATATTTATCTATTCTTCCTGCCTTTATCCCGCCTAAGCAGGGACGGCAAAACATGTGTTTTTCCTCCATTCCTCTCTGTCAGCCAACATTTCAGTCATCCCTTCTGACACATATCTCCTTTACAATCCATACATATTACATCTATCTGTCCATCCATTTATATATATAGACAGGCCGGTTGTCTTTGTGGTTAGTGTCCCTGACTCTCAAGCCGGCGGTCGTGTCGAATCCCACCCAGGACTAACATTTGTATGCAGCAATATGTCTGTTTGTTCTGTGTCGCGATGTAAATATATATAAGTATGTATTAAAAAGTAGTAAATGTAGTATATCAGCTATCTGCTTACCATAACACAAGCTCTGCTTAGTTTGGAATCAGATTGGCCGTGTGTGAAAAATGTCCCAGGATATTTATAAATAAATTTATTTCATTTCGTATCCTAGGTGGAGCCCTAGCCAGTGCGGGAGGCTCTGGGCCTGCGCCCCTCATCCTGGATCGGGAAGGCAGAACTGTAGATACTACAGGCAAGAGAGTTCAACTAACTCATGTAGCACCAACGCTAAAGGTAAATATGTACTAAAATATCTAGTTTCACCCGCGTACCCGGGGAGATCTTCCATTTTTCCGGGATAAAAAGTAGCCTATCGGTCGTAGCGTAATGCTATATAGCCTTCGATAAATAGGCTATATATGTAATTGTAAAAATACGTTTTTTTTTAAATGACTTGATTGATATTTTAATTTTTAGTTTGTTTGGTATTTATTGTCTTTTTCCTTTCCTAATGACTTACTTGAAAAATATATCAATTTTATGTCATACTTACCATCTTATTTTCTGTTGATTTTTCTTCAAAAAAATTATTTTTTCAACTTTTCAACCCAAAAGTTTCAACCTTTCACCCTTTAACCTTTTCAACCCAGGCCAACATAAGGGCGAAGCGCCGCGAGGAGTTCAAAGCTCAGTTATCCGGGGCTGCTACATCAGAGCCAATAGCGGAGGCACCCTGGCAGGACCCTCGAGTAGCGGCTAAGCCTCCTCAGAGGGCCCGTAGAGCATTGCGCTTCCATGAGCCTGGGAAGTTCAGACAAATGGCTGAGAGGCTGAGGATGAAGGTAAATACCCCCGGAATTGTGATTTTCCTAGGAAAAATTGTCTTTATGGTTAGGTAAATACCCCGGGAATTGTGTTTTTCCCAGGAAAATTTGTCTTTATGGTTAGTGAGTGCCTTGCATGTATGAATATGTTATGTGTATGTAAGTAAATATCTATATAGTTAGTGACCCTGACTTTCAAGCCGCTGGCTGTAGGTTCGAATTCCAAGACAAATATTTGTGTGTATGAATGTCTGTTTGTTCTGTGTCTGGATGTAATTATCTATATAAGTATGTATTTAAAAGTAGTATATGTAGTATATCAGCTATCTGGTTACCATAACACAAGCTCACTTTGAAGCTTTGGAATCAGATTGGCCGTGTGTGAAAAATGTCCCAGAATATTTGGATGCTGATAAGCGATAATGTGTCAACCCACAAAAGGTCGAAATCAAAGGTTTTGATATATTTTTACAATGCATAGCGTATTTAACATTCTACAGAAGTGTTTCAAGTCATCTAAAACATAAAAGTACTATTATATTCTAAAAGTAGATACAAAATGGATTTATATCATACAAAAAGTCGTAAATCTCATAGACATTATAATCTTTGAACGTCATTTTCTCAAAATCAAGTTTATGAGGGTTAACACATTATTGCTTATCAGCATCCATTTATTTATTTCTTTATATTCCCTGCAGGCACAATTGGAGAAGTTGCAAAATGAAATATCCCAGATTGCAAGAAAGACTGGTATATCTTCTGCCACTAAGCTGGCCCTTCTCGCAGCTGATACTCCTGACTCCGATAGAGTACCAGACATTGAATGGTGAGTAAACTACCTACCGACGGTTTCACCCGCGTTATTCCCGTTCCCGTGGGAATACAGGGATAAAATATAGCCTATGTTACTCGTGGATAATGTAGCTTTGTATTGGTGAAAGAGTTTTTGAAATCGGTCCAGTAGTTTTTAAGTTTAAGTTATATACAAAAGTAAAAAAAAAACCTTTGCTCCTTGTATATCGTAATACGAGTATACTAGTAGCTCCTCGCGGTTTCACCCGTGTTCCCGGGGGATCTTCAATTTTCCCGGGATATAAAGTAGCCTATGTCCTTTCTCATGCTCTAGACTTTCTGTGTACCAAATTTCATTTAAATAATTTCTGTAGTTTTAGCGTGAAAGCGAGACAGACAGAGTTACTTTCGCATTTATAATATTAGTTAGAATTAAGGGGGGGTGCAAAGTTAGTATGAAATTTCTCAGATTTTCAAAGTTATTATTTATATAAAACTAGCTGCCTCCGCGCGGTTTTACCCGCGTAGTTCCCGTACCCGTGGGAATACAGGGATAAAATATAGCCTATGTTACTCAGTGATAATGTAGCTTTCTAATGAAAAATGAATTATTAAAATCGGTCCAGTACTTTTTGAGTTTATTCGTTACATACAAAAATACAAATCTTTCCTCTTTATAATATTAGTGTAGATGTTATTTATGGGTTGGTGGGACGGGTACAATATTTCATGATTACTTGTATAAGCAATAATGTGTTAACCCTCATAAACTTGGTTTTGAGAAAATGGCGTCTTAATATGTTATGTAAATGTGATTTACGACTTTTTGTATGATATAAATCCATTTATGTACTTTTATGTTTTAGATGATTTGAAACACTTTTGTAGAATGTTAAATACGTGATGCATTACAAAAATGTATCAAAATCTTTGTTTTTGACTTGTGGGTCGACACATTATTACTTATCAGTATTCATTTAATCTAATATATAAAATTCTCGTGTCACAGTTTTCGTTGCCATACTCCTCCGAAACGGCTTGACCGATTTTTATGAAATTTTATATGCATATTCAGTAGGTCTGAGAATCGGCTACTATCTTATTTTTGATACACCTGTGTATCACGGGAACGGGAACTACGCGGGTGAAACCGCGGGGCGGCAGCTAGTTTTACGATATAAATCCATTTTTATGTACTTTTATGTTTTAGATGACTTGAAAAACTTGTAGAATGTTTAATACACGATGCATTGTTTTTGACTTTTTGTGGGTCGACACATTATTACTTATCAGTAACCATTTAATACTTAAATAAAATTTTTTTTTAGGTGGGACAGTGTGATATTACTAACAGCGGAAGAGCGAGAAGGCAAGCGTCGTTCCCTCTCCCTCGGCGAGCCATCAGACGACAGGAGCCCGACACAAAGGGTGGACGACTGCAACACAGGCCCCGAGGACATTGTGGGGAACCTCAACGAGGACGCCATCACGAATCTGGTGGAGCATCCCCAGCAGTTGAGGCCCCCGAGTGAGTATGGGGGGTTTGGGAGGGTTTCTCCTGAACGTGATCTATCGTTTTGGTTGATTTTATCGGGGATTGTGCAGCCGTTTTGAGGGTTGCTCTTGTTATGTTAGGTTCGAGCTTCTGCGGTCATTAAAATGGGGATTGGTAGTTTTCCCGCATTGATAAGTAAGTTTATATCAAGTAAGTAAGCAAGTTTATATTGTACTAGTGTCTCCCCGCGGTTTCACCCGCGTTCCAGGGAGATTTTAAATTTTCCCGGGAGATTTAAACTTTTCCCGGGAGATTTACTATTTCCCCGGGATCGATAGTAGCCTCTAAGTGCGTAAGAGCGAGAAGGCAAGCGTCGTGCCCTCTCCCTCGGCGAGCCATCAGACGACAGGAGCCCGACACAAAGGGTGGACGACTGCAACACAGGACCCGAGGACATTGTAGGGAACCTCAACGAGGACGCCATCACGAACCTGGTGGAGCATCCCCAGCAGTTGAGGCCCCCGAGTGAGTGTGGGGGATTTGGGAGGGTTTCTCCTGAACGTGATCTATCGTTTTGGTTGATTTTATCGGGAATTGTGCAGCCGTTGTTGGGATGGGGATCGGCAGTTTTCCCGCAATAAGTATGTATATATAAAAATTATTTATTTATTTATATAAGTAAGTTTATGTCAAGTTTAGTTGTTATTGAACATCATATAGTATTGAAATCAGTTGATCAACTAAATTTTATTATTTAGATTTTTTAAAACTAGAAATATAGGTTTTAAATAAAATTCTCCAGTTAATTTTAATTAGTTTATTTATTTACATAAGCTTAAAAAGTTAAAAATAGTTTAGTTTAAATATAAACGTTTCAAAACTACTCCGCTCCTATTAGTCGTAGCGTGATGATAGACTATAGTCTTCCTCGTTAAATGGGCTATCTGAACACTGAAATTTTATTTCAAATCGGACCAGCAGTTCCTGAGATTAGCGCCTCCAAGCAAACAAACTCTTCAGCTTTATAATATTAGTATAGCATGTTTTGTAAAGAGTAATTGCTGAGTTTATTGTCGGCTCTTCTCAGTAAAAGCAACTTTCAGAACCGAGCATTAATAGTGACTGTTCATAAGTGCAAGTAAAGGCCTATTTGTATAAAAAATATTTACATTTTTTGATTTAGATATAAATATTAATAATAATAATAATAAATTTCCCGGGACATTTTTCACACACGGCCAATCTGATTCCAAAGTAAGCTTCAAATGAAGCTTGTGTTATGGTAACCAGATAGCTGATATACTACATATAATACTTTTAAATACATACTTATATAGATAATAACATCCAGACATAGAACAAACAGACATATTCATGCATACAAATGTTTGTCCTGGGTGGGATTCGAACCCACGACCCGCGGCTTGAGAGTCAGGGTCACTGACCACAAAGCCAACCGGGCTGTCAAATCCATCATTCATCGTCATCATCATCATCATCATCATCATCATCATCATCATCATCATTTTCCGGTACACAATTGATACCCATTCTCCTAAAGAAATCAGGACACCCAATATTGCATATAAAACACGCTGTCTGTATCTTTGGCGTTGTAGTTATAACCGTTACGTTATCACTCATAACTGTAACGTTATGGTTATACAGGGTATTGTTATTAACGTTGAAATATCTCGTCGAGTTATATGATTGATAACCATTGGTTGAGTTGTTTCTGTTATAAATGTTGTTTGGATTACCATTGTTGTACGTGTTATATGGATTTATAGCTGTCCTATTATATCCTTGGTTATTTCCATTATTATAACCGTTGGTTGGATAATTATTGCTTGGATAACCGTTGGTTGGATAACCGTTGGTTGGATAACCGTAATTTGGATAATTATTGATTGGATAACCATTGTAGTTATATGTCGAATTATATCCATTATTAAATGGATTAACAGTATTTCTGTTATAATTTGAATTGTATCCTTGACTGTTAACATTTGAATAACCGTTGTTTGGATAACCCTTGTTATAATTTGTCGTGTTATATGGGTTGTTGGCAGATCTGTTATGGATTGGGTTATAACCTTCATAATTCATATTATTATAACCGCTATTTGGATAACCGTTGGTTGGATAACCATTGTTATATGGATTTATAGCAGTCCTGTTATAATTTGGGTTATATCCTTGATTATTAGCGTTATTATAACCGTTATTTGGATAACCATTATTGTTATATGTCGAGTTATATCTATTATATGGATTTATAGCAGTTCTGTTATAATTTGGGTTATAACCGTTATTTGTATAACCGTTGCTGGTATAACCCATGTTATTAGTCAAGTTATATCCATAACCAGTACTTGTAGAGCTTCTATTATTGTTCAGATTATATCCTGGATTACTATACGGGTAAAAAATATTTGTTATATTATTCCTCTGTCCGTATGTCGGTCGATCGGTGACTGTATAACTGTTATATCCGTTATCGTTATAACCGTTATGGTTATATTGATTGCTTCTTCTCGTTCTCTTCTTACTGTCGTCTGCTATAGATTTGAAATAGCTTTTCAACTCGATTTTCTCATTCAAAATTTGTTTCAATGAATACTGATCCTTAATGTCGTTAAAATGAGGTTTAGAATTGATCTCACGACGTACTCTTATGTCGAAATCTGGGTTTTTAGGTACATCTATATTGTAATTATTGTTTCTTGCAAGAATATTTATTAGTCCCACTATGGCGAATACTGGTAACATCATTTTGGAGGTTTTCTGAAAGTTTTTAATATGATTGTTAGTTTTCTATACTAATATTATAAAGAGGAAAGATTTGTTTGTTTGTTTGTAATGAATAGGCTCCGAAACTACTCGACCGATTTCAAAAGTTCTTTCACCTTTGGAAAGCTACATTGTCCCCGAATAACATAGGCTATATTTTATCCCTGTATTCCCACGGGAACGGGAACTACGCGGGTAAAACCGCGCGGAGGCAGCTAGTTAGTTTTAATTTAATATAATACTAGTGGTTTCCATCTTCAATTATCCCAGGATAAAAAGTAGCCTATGTTTTATATTGGCGATAGCCCGGTTGACTTTGTGGTTAGTGACCCTGACTCTCAAGCCGCGGGTCGTGGGTTCGAATCCCACCCAGGACAAACATTTGTATGCAGCAATATGTCTGTTTGTTCTGTGTCTGGATGTAAATATCTATAAAAAGTATGTATTTAAAAGTAGTATATGTAGTATATCAGCTATCTGGTTACAGTACAAGGCCAGCTCAGTTTGTAATCAGATTGGGGTTTTGACCAACATCTTCCTTTGTAGCTCCGCTCCTACCAGTCGTAGCGTGATGATATATATCCTATAGCCTTCCTCGATAAATGGGCTATCTAATACTGAATTTTATTTCAATTCGGACCAGTAGTTTTTGAGATTAGCGCCTCAAAACAAACTGTTCAGCTTTAAATTCTCGTGTCACAATGTTAGTTACCATACTCCTCCGAAACTTGACCGATTTTTATGAAATTTTGTATGCATATTCAGTAGGTCTGAGAATCGGCTACTATCTATTTTTGATACCGCTGTGATCACGGGAACGGGAACTACGCGGAAACCGCTTGACGGCAGCTAGTATTAGTATTGATGTAATATTTAAGTAAATACTTACATTTTAATATAATATGTATATATATTTTTATAACATATAACACTTTTAATATTTTATTTATAATATAAATAGAAACGTGTTCTCTAGTACATAAATCAAATAGTACTGAATTTAAATTTTGCCTTTTATTATTGTCAATTATTTATCTAAGTTCATATTGAATAACTATATATAAACAAAATATGTTTGTCTGTATTATTGTAAGAAGGTCGAATTTATATCCTGTGACATTTTTCACACACGGCCAATCTGATTCCAAACTAAGTAAACTTGTACTGTAACCAGATAGCCGATATCTATACTAATATTATAAACTAGCTGCCTCCGCGTGGTTTTACCCGCGTAGTTCCCGTTCCCGTGGGAATACAGGGATTAAAATATAGCCTATGTTACTCGCGGATAATGTAGCTTTCTAATGAAAAAAGAATTATTAAAATCGGTCCAGTACTTTTTGAGTTTATTCGTTACATACAAAAGTACAAATCTTTCCTCTTTATAATATTAGTGTAGAAGTCGGAATTTTTACAGGCAAATCGGAGTGCAATAACTAGTTTACGGTTATCGTTAAAAGGTTATCGTTTCCTTGTAATGTTATTACTATATACTATTTATTGTTTATTTCCAAGAATATGCATTATTCACTCTATTTATATAGAAGTAAGATTGATATTTCAATGACATATAATTTGGCTTAATCATTTTTTTATTTATTTCAAGATTTTAAGTAAGTCTCGTAATATTTAGTGGTTTTGTTTTGCGATTCGAGTTTAAAGATGTCTGTCGTGGGCTCGACTCCCAGTCGTGCCAAAGTTTGAGGTTCAATAAAAGAAACAAATATGTGATTTTTTGTCGAGTAATAGTAATGCCTTAAATAGACTAGAACTTAGCAGAGGACATAACTGAAGGGATGAAATTTGGCACAGAATTAGAATTAAGTTCGGGAATAACACATAGGCTAGGTACTTTATATGCCGAGAAAATTAACCTCCCGGGAATGCGGGTAAAACCGCGGGGACCCACTATTAGTTAATAATTAAGATAATTAACTTCTACACACATAGACAGCTTTTGAAATATAATACAAATAAATATCCTGGGACATTTTTCACACACGGCCAATCTGATTCCAAACTAAGCAGAGCTTGTGATATTGTAACCAGATAGCTAATATACTACTTTTAAATACATACTTATATAGATATATACATCGCGACACAGAACAAACAGACATATTGATGCATACAGATGTTAGTCCTGGGTGGGATTCGACTCCGCCGGCTTGAGAGTCAGGAACACTAACCACAAAGACAACCAACCTGTCAATTCACGCTAAAACCAACAATTTATTTATATATTTTCATGTTTAGCGGAACAACTAAAACCGACATACATGCCGGTATTCCTCACGAAGAAGGAACGGAAGAAGCTTCGCCGTCAGAGCCGTAGAGAAGCGTGGAAGGAAGAACAGGAGAAGGTTCGTCTAGGGTTGGAAGCACCGCCGGAACCAAAGCTCAGGTGACGTATACACTTAAAAGACTCTTAAGTAATAATGTGTCAACCCACAAAAACTCGAAAACCAAGATTTTTATAACTAGCGGAGCCGGCAGACTTCGTTCTGCCCACCAGCGCCACCTACCGGCTCCAAATTGATGTATCTATACTAATATTATAAAGAGGAAAGATTTGTTTGTTTGTTTGTTTGTTTGTTTGTAATGAATAGGCTCCGAAAGTACTCGACCGATTTCAAAAATTCTTTCACCTTTGGAAAGCTACATTATCCCCGAGTAACATAGGCTATATTTTATCCCTGTATTCCCACGGGAACGGGAACTACGCGGGTAAAACCGCGGGGAGGCAGCTAGTTATACATAAAAACCTTCCCCATGAAATACTCAGTAATTTGGTGAAAACCGCATCTGTGCGGTAGTTTTTGTGTTCATCGCGTTTAGACAGACAGAGGCGGCGGGGACTTTGTTTTATATATATAGAAGATGCATCACGTATTTAACATTCAACAAAAGTGTTTCAAGTCATCTAAAACATAAAAGTACATAAAAAATGGATTTACATCATACTAAAAGTCGTAAATCACACATTAAAATCTTTAAACGACATTTTCTCAAAACCAAGTTTTTGAGGTTTAACACATTATTACTTATCAGCATCCACTTGTGCGATTTGTAAGATCATTTTTAAGGCGTGGTGCACGCTTTTATAATATACTAGTGGCTCCCTTCGGTTTCGCCCGCGTACCCGGGAGATCTTCCATTTTCCCGGTATAAAAGGTAGCCCATGTCCTTTCTCAGGCTCTAAACTATCTGTGTACCAAATTTCGTTTAAATCCTTTCAATAGTTTTTGCGTAAGAGGAACAAACATACTGACAAACTTTCGCATTTATAACACTAGTACATATTGTTTGTTTGTACGCGCACATCTCAGGAACTACTGGTCCAAATTTAAAAGCCGTATAGTGTTAAATAGCCCAATTATCGAGGAAGGCTTTAAGCTATGTAACTTTACGCTACGACAAACAGGAGCTGAGCATCATAGAAAAATGTTACGAAAACGGGTAAAATTTCCTTACAATCTATATTTAAAAGTAGTATATCGGCTATCTGGTTGCAGTACAAGTTTACTTAGTTTGGAATCAGATTGGCCACATATGAAAAATGTCCCAAGATATTTATTTTTCCGTTCTCCTTTCAGAATATCAAATCTAATGCGCGCCCTCGGCACGGAAGCCGTGCAAGATCCCACAGCAATAGAGGCGAAAGTCCGCGAGCAAATCGCCAAAAGGCAGAAAACACATTTGGAAGCGAACAAAGCCAGGGCGCTAACTAAAGAACAGAAAAGAGAGAAGGTAAGGAATAAAAAGTCTGTGTAGGCGTGTTTTTTTATAGATAATTTCGCCCGCTTTCCCGGAGGTTTTTCGATTTTCCCGGGATAAAAAGTAGTCTATATCTATTCTCGGGCTCTAGACTATATGTGTACCCAATTTCGTTTAGATCGGTTAAGAAGTTTCAGCGTGAAAGCGAAACAGAGTTACTTTCCATTTATAATTTTAGTTAGGATTTTGCCCGCATTCCCGAGGGATCTTCAATTTTCCCGGGATAAAAAGTAGCCTATGTGTTAATCCAGGGTATCAGCTAACTCCATACCAAATTTTATTATAATCGCTCCTACCGTTTAGACGTGAAGAAGTAGCAAACATACACACTCACAAACTTTCGCCTTTATAATATTAGTGTGATTATTGCTGAAATGTTAACTCAGCAATATTCTATAGTTACTATATAATAACGCTTTACTATCATATTGCTGAAATATGCACAGATTGCTAAGATACAGACGGATTAAGATTGTTTCTTGCTTAGTTTTGGGCGATCATTTTTTTAAATAAAAAATTGCTGAAATGTGAACCCATCAAAGTTCCATAGCTATACTATCATATTGCTGAAATATGCACAGATTGCTGAGATGCAGACGGATTAAGAATTTCTTTTGATCCACCATCTTTTTTTATATTATTACTGAAATGTTAACTCAGCAATGTTCTATAGTAACTATATAATAACGCTTTACTATTGCTGAAATATGCACAGATTACTGTGATGCAGACGGATTAAGATTTACTTTTAATTCGCCATTTTTTTTAAATCATTTTTTTTATATACAGGTTGATCGAAAAATCAGGGAAGATACTACTATGGGTGTACATGTAGCTGTATATAGGTAAGTTTTTAAATTAAATAATAATAAATATCCCGGGACATTTTTCACACAGGGCCAATCTGATTCCAAACTAAGCTTAGCTTGTAATATGGTAACCAGATAGCTGATATACTACATATAGTACTCGTAAATACATACTTATATAGAAATTTGCATCCAGACACGAAACAAACAGACATATTCATGCATACAAATGTTTGTCCTGGGTGGGATTCGAACCCACGACCCGCGGCTTGAGAGTCAGGGTCACTAATCACAAAGCCAACCGGGCTTTCAAATTAATAACTTTTCTGAGTTTCTTCCTAGTTCTTCTCAGTTGAAGGCTTATCGAAGTAGTAGCTTCAGCAGTAAACCTTTATAAGTGTCCTTTTAGGTATTAAAGTTAATAAATATCCTGGGAGATTTTCCACACGCGGACAATCTGATTCCAAACTAAGTAAACTTGTACTGTAACCAGATAGCTGATATACTACATAATTACTACTCTTAAATACATACTTATATAGATATTTACATCCAGACACAGCAAACAGACATGGATCACTAACCGTTTGGAACATTTTACATGTTTCTCTGCTCCTAATGGTCTTAGCGTGATGTTATGTAGCCTATAGCCTTCCTCGATAAATAAGCTATCTAACACTAAAATATTAATTGAAATTGGACCACTAGTTCTTGAGATTAGCGCCTTCAAACAAACTCTTCACCTTATAACCTATTCAATGCAAATAAATTTATATTTTCCTCTTTATATATTCGTGTAGATATTATAAAGCTGAAGAGTTGTTTGAATGCGCTAATCTCAGTAACTACTCGTCCTATTTGAAAAATTCTTCCAGTGCCAAATAGCCCATTTATCGAGGAAGCTTCCAAGCTAAATATCATCACGCCACAACCAATAGGAGCTGAGCATCAATCACAAACGTTTACGTTACATTCCTTGCAGAGTCAAAGACCTATTTGAGTGTGCATCAGCCAAGTTTAAAGTGGAAGTGAATGCTGTACAGCTTCACATGACAGGATGTGTTGTCCTCCATAGAGGATGTTGTGTGGTCGTTGTAGAAGGGGGGCCAAAGCAGCACGAGAAATATAAAAGGTTAGTGTTGTTAGTGTAAAGAATCTGTGATTATTTTCAGGGACTAAAGAAAATGCCTTATATACTGGACTAGCAACAATTTGGTCTGCGATTTTTTTGCAAATTTTGATTGAGTCATGTTTAGTTACCTATATATAGACTATTGAGCCTCACTCAAACTTTTTGACGGTAAAAAAGGCGTTCAAATACAACAAATGCATTCCTTGCTTTCCTTTTAAACTTTCCTGGACTTTCACAAATAATTCACAATTAAATTTAGCTAAATCAGTCCAGTCGTTCTCGAGTTTTAGCGAGACTAACGAACAATTGATTTTATATATATAGATAGGTCTACCCATCGAGCATGTAACCAATAGAGTAGAACTGTTAACAGTTTTGTTTGAAAACAAAATACGCCAAAACGCTGCGCCGGCCCCTGTGTTCTGATTGGCCGACTCAAGGTCAAGTGTTGCACTAGACGTTCACACAGGTCTCTTATTGGTCGGGTACTGTTTTAGTTCGAGCGTGGTTTGTTAGTTATACCAGTTATACGTGACAAATCATTGATGCGTTGCTAAACAAATGGCTCATTATTGCTACTCTATTGGTTACATGCTCGATGGGTCTACCTTACATTTTTAGCAGGAGTACTGCTTATCCTAATCTACAGGGTTTTACCCTATTTTAGGAAGTAAATTCTCATATTTTTTATGTACTTTTGTAAAAAATGGCTTCAATGTTAATTTAATTTTTTTGGAAATATGTAAACCATTCTGTATTTGTACCTTTACCAAATTTTCCCCTTTAGAGTCTCAACTGAATAAATGACTTGAAATTTAGATTATTAAAATTGTTTTTTGTTATAGATTAATGATGCAGCGTATAAAATGGGAAGAAGATTTGGTTAAAGATGGAGATGGGAATGACGTACCTAACACATGTCATTTAGTATGGGAGGGAGTCACTAAACAGAGGGCTTTTGGAGACATCAAGTTTAAGGTATGAATTCAAAATAATGATAAATATGTAGGACTTTACGTGGCCAAACTGAGCCAAAGTAAAGTTGTTCTGTAACCAGATAGCTGATATACTACGTTTAAAATACATACTTATATAGATACTAGTGGCTCTCCGCGGTTTCACCCGCGTACCCGGGATCATCAATTTTCCCGGGATAAAAGAACCCCATGTCCTTTCTCAGGCTCTAGACTATCTGTGTACCAAATTTACTAGACTAGCTGCCTCCGCGCGGTACACTCGCATAGTTCCCGTTCCCGTTTGAATACGGGAATAAAATATAGCCTATGTCACTTCCTGATAATGTAGCTTACACAGCACACAAAAATACTAAATTTTTCTCTTTATAATATTAGTGTAGATTAGGGATTTTAGAGCCATTTTTAACGTTTTCTAAACTAATATTAGAAAGAGGAAAGATTTGATTGTTTGTTTGTTTGCATTGAATAAGCTCCGTAACTACTCGACCGATTTGAAAAATTGTTTCACTATTGCAAAGCTACACTATCTCCGGTGAATATAGGCTATATTTTATCCCCGTTTCTCACGGGTGCTAGTTTAGCTAGTTTATTATTATCCCTACCCAAAGAGTAAAAACGGGACCCATTACTGAGACTACGCTGTCCGTCCGTCTGTCACCAGGCTATATCTCAAGAACGGTGATAGCTAGGCTGTTGAAATTTTCATAGATGATGTGTTTCTATTTTTTACTACCCGACAGACGTTGTCTTGTCAAAATTATGAATTTTAAATCATATAGGTTAAAATCTGAGCCATTCCTACCCCACCTACCTTACCTACCCTACCTTCCCAACCTTTTAAACTTTCTCTGGACTTTTACAAATAACTCAAGACCAAAATAAGCCAAATCTGTCAAGCCGTTCTCGTGTTTTAGCGAGACTAACAAACAGCAATTCATTTTTATATATATAGATAGATAGATAGATAGATTATTTTTGTTTATAGGTAATGCCAATAGAGAAACAGGCTCGGGAACATTTTCAGAAGCACTCGGTGGAACATTATTGGGACCTCGCCTACAGCGGCGCCGTGCTCGGAGGCTCCGAGGCGGAGCCCTAGGCCTCCACATGTACTACATACTTATAATAAATATATATGATATGGTGACAAAAATTTAGTTTTATTTTAATCCTAATGGCGGTTTCTAGTTCCCAGGGGGGAATTTTCCCGGGGTAAAAAGTAGTAGTCCTTTTTTTATACCACAAAGGTGGCAAACAGGCATACGGTCCGCCTGATGGGAAGCGGTTACCGTAGCCTATGGACGCCTGCAACACTAGGGGGGTTACTCACGCGTTGCCGACCCTGTAAAAATCCTTTCTCAGGGTCTAGAGTATTTGTGTACTAAATGTCATTTAAATCGGTCTTGTAGTTTTAGCGTGGAAGCGAGACAGACCGACAGAGTTACTTTCGCACTCATATTAATTCTAGTGGCCCGTGGTTTCACCTGCGTTCCCGGGAGATCTTCCATTTTCCCGGGATAAAATGTAGTCTATCTCCTTTCTCAGGGTCTAGACTATCTGTGTAGATACTAAATTTCTAATAAATCGGTTTAATATTAGCGTGAAAGCGAGACAGACTTTAATAATTACTTTCGCATTTATAGTATTAGTTAGGCTAGTAGGAATTTACAAAACAGTCATGTTTGTCCTGTGTGGGATTCGAAACCACGATCAGCAGTTTCATAATTAAGCACGTTTGAAAACTAATGTGAAACAAATGTGTAGTCAATGGGGGAGGTCTATGTTCAGCAGTGGACTTCCTACAACTGATATGATGATGATGAAATTCATCATCAACTGCTCATATACGTCTCCACGCTCGTTCGAGCTCGAGCCTCCCCTAACATCGAGGAGGTTTAGGCCATAGTCCACCACGCGGGCCTAGTGCGGTGCGACTTCCCATGCCTTTAATAGTGACATCTCAGGCATGCAGGTTTCCTCACGATGTTTTTCTTCACCGAAAGCCAGTGGTGTGAATCCGTATGTAAGTTTTTTATAAACTCAGAGGTACGGGCCAGGGATTTGAACCGGCACCCTCATGATCGTGAGTCGGTGCGTTTCCAACTGAGCCACCACGGCTTGATGATGAAATTAATAAAAGGAAATTCAAAGACTTCATTTATTTCAGGAATTAAAATTTTATTTAACTTTTGAAAATTTTGAAATTTACAATATTGAGTATAGTAATTATACTCTAGTTTTGGTTAAATAGTAGCTTATGTGCTATTCCAGAACATATTCTAACTCTGTGCCAAATTTCATTCAAATCCCTTTAGCTGTTGTTGTGTGAAAGAGTAACAAACATTCTCACAAGCTAGTATTTATAATATTAGTAGAATATTGATAAAAACTTTTTTGTAAAGAGTAATTGCTGAGTTTATTGGCCGCTCTTCTCACAACAACCATCCGAACCGAGCGTTAGAGTTAGTATCATAAGTGCCTGTGAAGGCCTATTTGAATTAATAAATATATTTCTAATTATGACTAGGTATAATACAATTATAGTATAGATCAATCTGATTCTAAACTAAGCACTTGTCCTGTAACCAGATAGCTGATATACTACACATACTACTTTAAATACATACTTATGTAACTAGTTGACCCACGCAACTTCGTTAGCGTCACTTGCACGTTTTTGCAACATTTTTAATTGAAGCTCCGCTCCTATTCATCGCAGCGTGATGATATATAACCTATAGCCTTCCTTGATAAATGGGCTATATTTCATAGGCTATATTTTATCCCCGTATTTCGACGGGAACTACGCGGGTATTTTAGAACTAGTTGACCCACGCAACTTCGTTAGCGTCTATTTGTAATAATATATATACATATATATAGCTAAGGCTATATATTATATCTAGTCTATAGCCTCCTCCAATAACTGGACTATCTAACACTGATATTTTTTTTCAAATCGGACCAGTAGTTCCTAAGATTAGCGCGTTCCAACAATTGTTTTAGCTTTATAAATTAGTATAGATTTTACCCAGACACAGAACAAACAGACATATTGCTGCATACAAATGTTAGTCCTGGGTGGGATTCGACACGACCGCCGGCTTGAGAGTCAGGGACACTAACCACAAAGCCAACCGGCTTGTCGAAAGTAAGTACTTTTATTAAAAAATTGTTATTTTAACGCATTTCTTTAGTACTTCTTATAGGTAAATGTTCTCCCAGAGGTACTCCATGGATTTTTAGTAAATGCTTCTTGACCGATCCCAGATTTTTGTACCTGCAACAATAAATAATATTAGATAGTTTTAGCGTGTAAGCTACTTTCACATTTATACTATTATTTAGGATTTAAAAGTACTATATGTAGTATATTATTGCTGAAATATTAACTCAGCCATGATCAGCGTAGCTACTGTCTCATAACGCTGTATTATAATATTGCTGAAATATACACAGATTGCTGAGATACAGACGGATTGAGATTTAATTTAAATCCGCCATTTTTTTATATTATTGCTGAAATGTTAACTCAGCAGAATCCTATAGCCACTCTCTCATAATGCTTTAAGTACTATAATAGAGATACAGACCGATTAAGATACAGTTTTTATCCGCCATATTTTTTTATATTATTGCAGACATATTGGAACGCACCGACTCACAATCATGAGGGAATTTCAAACCCTCGTACCTCTGAGTTTTAAAAACTTACGTACGGATTCACATTACTGGCTTTCGGTGAAGGAAAACATCGTGAGGGAACCTGCATGCCCGAGATGTCACAATCAAAGGCATGTGAAGTCCGCCTCCGCACTAGGCCCGCGTGGTGGACTATGGCCATCGAACATGTAACCAATAGAGTAGAACTGTTAACAGTTTTGTTAGAAAACAAAATACGCCATAACGCTGCGCCGGCCCCTGTGTTCTGATTGGCCGACTCAAGGTCAAGTGTTGCACTAGACGTACACACAGGTCTCTTATTGGTCGGGTACTGTTTTAGTTCGAGCGGGGTTTGTTAGTTATACCGGTTATACGTGACAAATCATTGATGCGTTGCTAAATAAATAGCTCACTATTGCTACTCTATTGGTTACATGCTCGATGACTATGGCCTACACCCCCTCGATGTTAGGGGAGACTCGAGTTCGGAGCGTGGAGACGTATATGAGCTGATGATGATGATCTGATATAAGTAAATTTTACTTACGTTTGAGGACACAAGTAGCAGTAAAACGTATAAACCATAAGATGGACTTTATTCCTGTGCCAGGAGAGTTCTGAACCGCTGCGAAACATTGCTGGGCAGCGTTCGCACTGAAATAAATAAATATAATAAGTAACCAGCGGAGCCGGCAGACTTCGTTCCGCCCACCAGCGCCACCTACCGGGTCCAAATTGATGTATTACACATAAAAACCTTCCCCATGAAATACTCCGGTGAAAACCGCATGAAAATCTGTTCTGCAGTTTGTGTGTCCATCGCATTCAGACAGACAGACAGAGGCGGCAAGGACTTTTTTTGACGTCTTATAATTCGATAGAGCCGGCTGCACGCACGATGACTCATGCGGCGTTACCTCGTCTGAGGCGTTCCATGTGGCGGCTTGAAGTGCAAGCGAGAGCGCGGAACGAGCGACAAAGAAGCACAATCGGCCTTTGCGTTCGGCAGCGGTCGACATCCGTCTCTCTCCTACTTGAGTGAGCGATCCAAGACGTTGTCACGTTCGACTATCGTCAGTAAACCGATTTTACAGAAAACCAATTTTTATTTATATAGATTAACTTACCTGCACATTTCTAACGCCGAAATGTCGTCGCATATGCTGTGCTATGGTGTTACGCATGCGGAAAGTGTCGCCGCATACGTCGCACACGTACGGACGTTCTCCTGTGTGGGCTGCTCTAGTGTGGTTCTGTACCGGGAACAAATATGTGCATGAACATGTTTGTTCTGTGTCTAGATGGTAATACAGTACAACCTCAATAAGTTAAAGTCCAAGGGAAACACAAAATATTTTAAGTTACTAGTGGACCAGGCAGACTCTGGTGTTGTTCTGCCCACCAGCGCCACCTACCGGGTCCAAGTATATGTAAGCTATCCTATCTCTCAAGTTGGATCGAACTGCACATGGTGTGCGAATTTTATTATAATCGGTTAAGTGGTTTAGGAGTCCATTGAGGACAAACATTGTGACACGAGATTTATATATATTAAGATAAGATAGAGGTTTTAAGTTATCAAGGGACTAATCAGTCTATGATATCTGATGGGAAGGGAACATATTCTTTTTTGAAGTAATAAGGGTTTTTAAGATATAGAGGTTCTACTGTGTATACTCGTGTATTCAGCATTAAAAGGTACCTAATAGGTAAAATCGTTAATAAAAGTCGAAGCAGCTGAAGCTACTAATAAATAGGTACCACAAATGCAAAAGTTAGTGAATATGTTTGTTACTTTTTCACGCAAAAACTACTTTACAGATTTAGATGAAATTTTATAACCTAAGTACTTAGTTTTAAACCGGAATCAATTCATAGGAATTTTTTAAGAAATAAAATGAAATTTAATATGTAATTAGTTTTATTAATTTTAAGATATTTTAAATAATTAGAAATTTTATTAATATTAATTAAATAATTCTCAAATTTCCTAGGATAAACTACTTAGTGTTATTCCAGAACATATTCTAACTCTGTGCCAAATTTCATCGCGATCCCTTCAGCCGTTGTTGCGTGAAAGAGTGACAAACATACATCCATAATTCACAAACTTTCGCAGTAAATACCACAAAGATAAAAAGTACCTATTTTAGTAGAAAAATTATAAATACCATTACATTATGATATGTCTAGCGATATTTTTAATCGAAAATATTGTACTGTGAACCAGGTAGCCGATATACTACATACTAAAAACATTCGCATTAAAATTTATAATATTAGTAGGGTTCAAAACTCTACATAGACTAGACCTTAGACTCTAGTCTCTAGAGTCTAGAGCATATAGGAAAGGATAAATGCTACTATTTGACCCGGGAATGTTGAAGTGGAACGGGGAACACGGGTGAAACCACTGAACATACCGTTAACCATAATAATAAATATCCCGGGACATGCACACGCGGATCTATTCTCTGAATCTGATTCCAAACTAAGTAAACTTGTACTTTTATATAGATATTTACATCCAGACATGTTCTTACATAATTACAAAATTTACTACCAATACCGTACCAATATAAAAGTACAGCTTTGCTTAGTTTGGAATCGGATTGTCCGTGTATATAGCGTCCAAGGATATAGTTACCTTATGATATAAACATTTACCATAAAGAACTAAGTATTTACTTAACTATTTTGTTGCAAGCAGAAATCTTAGCTTGTTCTACCTAAGTACAATTATTTAGACATTTAAACTACTTTATGACTGTTCTAGCCATAAAGTAGCTTTAAGCCCAAGCGCGCACTGACGGCCATATACAAAGCATACATTTCGATGACCACCGCCAGTGCGCGAATGGGCTAAGGGTGCGTTTCCACCAGAGATGTGCGAGGAATGTGTTTTTTAAGAACCAATAGAATCGCTTCATTGAGCTATACTAAGCGAGGCTAGGTCAATGAAGCGATTCTATTGGTTCTTAAAAAACACATTCCTCGCAACGCATCCTCGCACATCTCTGGTGGAAACGCACCCTTAGTCTTGAGAGATTTTTTTTGGTTATAATACCTTTTATAATGAACTAAGTTACCGTATACCTATAATCTAACTAGATAACGTGAGCACCCCAATTAGTATGAATTCCAACCGCGTCACTGTTCCTTTGACGTCCGAAGGCAACAACGGTCGATCGCGGACTGAGGGACGCCGTGGGAAGGCATTTTTGCTGGTTTTTAACACGCGAAGTACTATCGCGTCTAGTTAGATTATAGGCATGTACCTTACATAATATACCTTTTGCAAAGAATAATTGCTGAGTTTATTAGCACCTCTTACCACAACAACCTTCCGTACCGAGCGTTAGAGTCGACGCTTCATAAGTGCCTGTGAAGGCCTATTTGAATACCTTCATATACCATTTACCTTATACCATACCATCATCATCAGCTCATATACGTCTCCACTGAGGAGCTAGAGCCTCCTAACAACGAGGTGTCCATAGTCCACCCCGCCTAGTGCGGTGGCGGACTTCACATGCCTTCAATAGTGACATCTCGGGCATGCAGGTTCCCTCACGATGTTTTCCTTCACCGAAAGCCAGTGGTGGGAATCCTTAAGTTTTTGGGTTCCGTAGCAAAGTGGCAAAAAGGGAACCCTTAGTTTCGTCATGTCTGTCTGTCTGTATGTCACAACTCTTTTTTTTTAAGGTGGAAAATAGGCATACGGTCCCACCTGATGGGAAGCGGTTACCGAAGCCTATAGACGCTTGCAACACTAGGGGCGTCACACAAATCTCTTCACTCCCTTCTTGAAGAACCCCATACTGTACTCTTTTTATTTAAACTCAGAGGCAAAGTTTAAAGCCAGAACCTTCATGACCGTGAGTCAGTCCCCATTTACCTTTTTACCGTTGTTAGGAGGCTCGAGCTCCTCGGTGGAGACGTATATGAGCTGATGGTGATGATTTACCTTACCACAAAACCTATACCACAAAACTTATACCAAAAACCATACCACAACCACAAAACCTTAATCAAAAAAATCCGACATGAGTTTATGAAAAAATCTTAAGTCAAATTTTTTGACAGTTAAAAAGGGATTTTTAAATAAAAGACATAAATTTATTTATTTTTTGCTGTTCCAGGTTTCTTCATCTTCATCACATCTTCATAGTTATCTCTTTCTTCTTATCTTCGCCCCTCAAAGTTTTATTCAAATTCATGAAAAGCGTCCAAACACAACAAATGCATTCCCATATATATGTTCACACGACATCGTTTTTAAAACGCGACGCTTTATCGAGTGGAGTTGCGTTCAACTTTGGGCGTTGGAAGAGCATATTATGGTACTTGGAAATGCATTTGTTGTGTATGAACGCTTATTTAACGTCCGTTATAAAAAAACTCTTATGCGAACGAGGCTTTCCTAGAACCTAATAAAAAAATACACACAAAAAACACAATTCGATAGTCGTTCCGAAGTTGCGCATACATACAGACACATTTAAATTTATCTATACTTAATCTATACTAATATTATAAAGAGGAAAGATTTGTTTGTTTGTAATGAATAGGCTCCGAAACTACTGGACCGATTTCAAAAATTATTTCACCATTGGAAAGTTACATTATCCCCGAGTAACATAGGGTATATTTTATCCCTGTATTCCCACGGGAACGGGAACTACGCGGGTAAAACCGCGCAGAGGCAGCTAGTATATAGATAAAATTAACACTACATATGCCAACTACACTACTTTACCTTGCGATAAAAGCCAGGGTCGACAACTAGTTTTCCTACTAATATTATAAATGTGAAAGATTGAAGATGTATGTTTGTTACTCTTTCACGCAACAACGGCTGAAGGGATCGCGATGAAATTTGGCACAGAGTTAGAATATGTTCTGGAATACTAATATTATAAAGCAGATGAGTTTGTTTGTTTGAACGCGCTAATCTCAGAAACTATTAGTCCGAATTGAAAAATTATTTCAGTGTTAGATAGTCCATTTATCAAGGAAGGCTATATGCTATATATCATCACGCTACGATCAATAGGAGCGGAGCACCAATGAATATTATATAACAACTTCTTTAATTTTCCCGACATAAAAAGTCCTTTGTATTAATCCAGAACATATTGTAACTCTGTGCCAAATTCCATCGCGATCCCTTCAGCCGTTGTTGCGTGAGAGAGTAACAAACATACATCTTAAATCTTTCACATTTATAATATTAGTAGTATAATCATATATTCAGAGACTAGGGACTAAAGAAATAAAGATAAACTCCGGTCTTAGAACAGGAAGAATTTCGTACAATGACCTCTTCGCCTATAGACAGTGATCACAAACATTTTTGTATTAAGTGCAAAGATTATATTGGTCCTTCGAGGCTGACTATAAACACAAGACCTACACTAAAATTATAAAGAGGAAAGATTTGTATTTTTGTATGTAACGAATAAACTCAAAAAGTACTGGACCGATTTTAATAATTCTTTCACCATTCGAAAGCTACATTATCCACGAATAACATAGGCTATATTTTATCCCTGTATTCCCACGGGAACGGTTACGGAGCGGGTAAAACCGCGGTAGCTAGTCGCTTAACATGATTGTTGCATCCGTGCGAGCGGGACGTAACATAAGAATGAGAGAGACAGATTTATCTATACTAATATTATATAGCTGAAAATTTTGATTGAACGCGCTAATCTCAGAAACTATTAGACCGCTTTGAAAATTTATTTTAGTGTCATATAGCCCATTTATCGAGGAAGGCTATAGGTTATAAAACATCACGCTACGATCTATAGGAGCGGAGTATAAATAAAGAGTAATTACTGAGTTTATTGCCGGCTCTTCTCGGTAAAAACAACTTTCAGAACCGAGCATTAATAGTGACTATTCATAAGTGCTTGATTGACTGTCACTAAACTTTACAGTTAGGCGATTTTTTTTTTAATTGTAAATTGTTTAAGTAACTTTTTTAAAATAAATATAAATATCTAATATATAAAATTCTCGTGTCGCGGTGTTTGTGATTAAACTCCTCCGATACGGGTTGACCGATTTTTATGAAATTTTATATGCATATTCAGTAGGTCTGAGAATCGGCTACTATCTATTTTTGATGCTCCTGTGATCACGGGAACGGGAACTACGCGTGAAACTGCAGCTAGTATTATATACTATTTGAATAAAAAAGATTTTGATTTCAATCAGCGCTGCTGACTTCAGCAGCACATGCTGAGCTGGTCCCCTTTGGCAGCACTTCTACCATTGTATTATTTGGTTTTTTTATTTGCTATAATTAATAATTTCTTGTTTGTTTTTATTGCTATTGTTTTATTATTTTTCTGCTCTCAATAAAATTATATTCTATTATATTTGTTTGTTCCACAAATTCAGAAGATGAGACAGTGTAAGATATCCTTTCTGCTCCATGACCCTAATATAGAAATGAACTTACTATCAACTGCTGAGTGTCCACAGCTCTGTAGGTACATTGTGAACAGGCTAGGCGTTTTTTCTTCCCGTGAACCCTTTGTTGGTGGTACCGTAGAATACTGTTGAAGACAAATTTCTTGCCGCAGATCTGTGAAAAAAACTATATAATAAAAAAAAAAATCCTAGGAATAGTTATTTGTTATACAAGAGTGCAAAGTTGCTTTTTAACCGCGTGTTCAATTTTGATGACCGAGCAAGCGAAGGATTCTAAAATTGAATCACGAGCGCAGCGAGTGATTCAAAATTAGAATCCTGAGCGTTAGCGAGGGAATCAAAAGAGCACGAGGTGAAAAATCTTTGCACTCGAGTGCAACACGTAACTTTTCATTCCACCTCAGCGAGGAAATGACTAAATGCAAAAAAAAAAATGTTGTATGATATATTCGGCACCATAGAGGTAGCAGTAAATAGGTTTAATGTTTTTTTTTAATTCACAAACTTAGTGCACATGATGTTCCAAATTCAATTTACTTTATCCTCTAGAGAATAAAAACGGCTTTTCCACTCAGATATTGAAGATTAAAAATACTCTTTCCGAGATGGTGGGATGAAAAATATTTTGGACTCATATGATTGGCTAAGTAAACTTGTAGTGTAACTAGATAGCTGATATCTATTATTATTATTCGGATTAAGCTGCTATTTCAAGTCTTCTCAGAGCTTGCACTGCGACCATACTAGGTCTATTGTGATCGCCGCATTAACTAGATTTCACTGCTAATACCTGCAGCTTTGAAAAACCGCACTATGTTCTTGACAGCCGATATCTATACTAATATAGTGGACCAGGCAGACTTCGTTCTGCCCACCAGCGCCACCTACCGGGTCCAAGTATATGTAAGCTATCCTATCTCTCAAGTTGGATCGAACTGCACATGGTGTGCGAATTTTATTATAATCGGTTAAGTGGTTTAGGAGTCCATTGAGGACAAACATTGTGACACGAGATTTAAATATATTAAGATTATAAATGCGAAAGTAACTCTGTCTTTCTCTCGCTAAAACTACCGAACCAATTTAAATGATATTTGGTACACAGATAGTTTATAGCCTGAGATAGGACATAGGCTACTTTTTATTCAGGGAAAATGGCAGATCTCCGGATACGCGGGTGTAACCGCGGAGAGCCACAATGTATCTATATAAGTATGTATTTAAGTAGTATAATATATGTAGTATATCAGCTATCTAGTTACAGTACAAGTTTGGAATCAGATTGGTCGCGTGTCAATGTCCCGGGATAACATACCTCACAAGAGAATTCCGGTTCGAAATGCGTTTTAGCATGACATTTAAATATGCTTGCATTTTTCAACATTTTATTGCAGAGTTTGCATTTAATTGGTTTATTATTCTCGTAGGGTTGGACAGCTAGCGCCATGCACTTATTCGTTTCTGCCTAAAATCAATACATATGATAAAAATGTTATGGACCTCTGTCTGTAATAGTAGATATGTGAGAAAAATATTATATAAAAATTTGGCACTTTGAAAGAAATTAAGAATATGAGTAGCACATAAGCTATTTTGTTATTAGAAATAAATAAAAAGTTATAATTGAGTTTTCATTCATAAATATGACATTAAGCCCGCGTTCGCACGAGATTATTTACCGGATGTTAAAAAATCGTTCAAACACAACAAATGCATTTCCAAGTATGTACCAAAATATGCTCTATTTCGAACACCCAAAGTTAAAAATGCAACACCGCTCGATAAAAAAGCGTCGCGTTTTAAAAACGCTGTCATGTGAACATATACATGGGAATGCATTCGTGTATTTGAACATTTAACGTACGTTAAAAAAACTCGTGCGAATGAGTGCTAACTTCTTCAGCAAACAGATTAAAAATTTATCTCTGTCTTTGGGACCAAACTTTTTAAAACCTTTCCCCCCTAAACATACATAATAACATCGAGCATGTAACCAATAGAGTAGAACTGTTAACAGTTTTGTTAGACAACAAAATACGCCAAAACGCTGCGCCGGCCCCTGCGTTCTGATTGGCCGACTCAAGGTCAAGTGTTGCACTAGACGTACACACAGGTCTCTTATTGGTCGGGTACTGTTTAGTTCGGATTAACTTCAGATCATTGTGGTCAGAAAGTAGTGTTTTTAAATGAAATTATACTTAAACCGCAAAAAGTTACTTGTAGGCCTATAACTGTAAATCGTATGGCCAGATTCAAACATAATGTAAGTAAAAATATTACATTAATTAATATGACACAGGATGAACCAGATAGCCTATATAAAGAACTTTTTGATTTTATAAAATTTGAATTTGACAAAACGTTTAATCTTAAGTCTTTTAATAAAAGTAGTAAAGCAAAATTTAATGACTGGGCAACTGCTGGCATTTACAAAAGTAGAGCGAAGTTGTATGAGCTATATGGTATGAAAAAATTTAATCAAAATATCGTTTTTCTAGAATATGTAAAAAAATATTCAAAAGTTTTTAAAAAGACTTGTGCTTCAGCAAAGGCTATTCACCTTAGAAATAAAATAACACAATCAAGCAATAAAGTAAAAACTACTTGGAACATTATAAACGCAGAAAGAGGTAATACTAAAACCACCAATAAGAGCATTGAACTTAATATTAACGGCGAAAATGTTAGCGATAATGATCAAATTGCACATACTTTCAATAATTTTTTTACTGAGATACCTGTAGCTACAACTAGCTCCTTAGATTCCTCACCTAGAAATGCTGAATTAATACTGCAAACCAACGTATCGGAATGCCTAGAAGTTCTTAAGTTTAGGCACATTACACCTCTTGACATAATTAAAACATTTAAAAGTTTAAAAGTCAAACGTACTGGAGACTTATGGGATTTATCTGTTACTGTTTTCCAAAATATCATTGGAGACATAGCTCCTCATTTAGCCTTAATTTTTAATAAATGCGTAGATTGCGGTAAATTTCCAGATCTGATGAAATATAGTAAAGTCATTCCATTGTTTAAAGCCGGAGATCCTTCTGATCCAACTAATTATCGGCCTGTATCTATATTACCAGTCCTGAGTAAGATATTTGAAAAGATTATTTTAAAGCAGCTACTCGCTCATTTTAATTTTAATAAACTTTTGCATGGTGAACAATACGGTTTCACAAAAGGCTGTTCAACCATTGATGCAGGGGTAGCACTTCTGAAAAATATTTTTAACGGTTGGGAGGATTCACAGAACGTTATTGGGGTGTTTTGTGATTTATCTAAGGCATTTGATTGTGTTGACCACCCAACACTTATACGTAAACTAGATTATTATGGAGTTAAAGGTATAGCACTTGATTTGATGAGATCGTACCTTAGTGAGAGGACTCAAATTGTAGATGTCAACGGAGTTAAATCGTCTGGTTCTCCTGTGCATATGGGTGTGCCCCAGGGCTCAATTTTGGGACCTTTTCTATTTTTAATTTATATAAATGATCTTCCGTTCTATGTTAAGAATACCTGTGGAATTGTACTGTTTGCTGATGATACCTCACTGATTTTTGGTGTTGATAGACAGAAATTCAATTATGACGATGTAAACGGTGCATTATCTAAGGTATTAAATTGGTTTACTGTTAATAATCTAGTTTTGAATGCAAACAAAACAAAATGTATCAAATTTGCATTACCTAATGTAAAAAAATTGGCCTCTAATTTAATGTTAAATAATGAGGCCCTCAGTCTTGTTGAGTCAACAGTGTTTTTGGGTATCACGTTAGATTCGAAACTTCAATGGGGCACCCAAATATCATGTCTTGCGGGGAAGCTCAGCTCAGCTGCTTACGCGGTTAGAAAAATCAGACTACTTACGGATGTAGAAACAGCTAGATTAGTCTATTTCAGTTATTTTCATAGTGTTATGTCCTATGGTATCTTGCTTTGGGGCAGAGCAGCTGATATAGATACAATTTTTATTTTGCAAAAAAGAGCAGTCCGTGCTATTTATAATTTAAGCTCGCGAGCTTCCCTCAGAGATAAATTTAAGGAAATTAACATTCTCACAGTTGCATCACAGTACATTTATGCAAACATAATATTTGTCCGTCAAAACATTAGTCTTTTTGCTAAAAATTGTGATTTGCACTCCATTAATACTAGAAATAAGCATAAACTTGTAACATCTGCTTATAGACTACAGAAAGTGCAAGGATCATTTTTAGGACTTGGTGCACGGTTTTATAACAAAATCCCCACAAATATTTTAGAATTGCCTATGAATAAATTTAAGGAACGAGTTAAGTCAGCTTTGGTACAGAAAGCTTATTATAGTATAAATGATTATATTAATGATGACAAGGCATGGGTATAGCGCTCGTTCTATCAGGACTAATGTTATTATTGTTAAAGAAATTGTTAAAACTTGTTTTGAAAAGAGTAATTGCTGAGTTTATTGCCGGCTCTTCTCAGCAAAAGCAACCTTCCGAACCGAGCATTAGAGTCGACGTTTCATAAGTGCCTGTGAAGGCCTAGTTGAATTAATAAATTTATTTCATTTCATATTTCATTTCATTTCATTTCGAGCGTGGCTTGTTAGTTATACGTGACAAATCATTGATGCGTTGCTAAACAAATGGCTCACTATTGCTACTCTATTGGTTACATGCTCGATGCATAATAACGACCAATAGGAGAGGAGCGAATGTTGCCAGGACTGGAAAAAAAATTATACCTATGACGACGAAGTTTCACCTGTCAAATAATAAAAATAAATACCTGCACAGATATCATTTTCTTCTGCCGCTGTTTCCGCATTTTCTCCATATACATCTGCCTCCACGTACTATCCTCGTAAACCTTATCTTCCAGCTGCACATCATCATCTGAACTTTCTAGATCTTTTATTGTGTACCTTTTTTCTTTTTTATCTTTAATTTCATCACGTAAAGGCTCTAGTTCACATTGAACGATATTTTCTAATGTTGGCACGTCATTTTTGTAGTTCGGCATTGTGTCATTTAAGCTGTCATTTGATTCCAAATCCTCTATAGTTAACCTCTTTTCGTTCTTAAAATCTTCGTCAGATTCTAAATCTTTAAGATTTAAAGGGCTATGTGTACATTCATAACTATCGCTAGATTCTAAATCGGCAATAGTTAATGTTTGTGTAGTTCTAAGCCTATCTTCTGCCTCGGAACTCTGTTTACGTAATCTTAAAGCATCTTTGACTAAATTGTTGCATGTTGTACATATAAGTTGTGTTAAGCCGTCCTTGAAGAGTATCTAAAAAAAAATGATTTTGTTTTTTAAATTGTTGTGTGTGAATGCCACGCAGGATATATTAATGTGTGTGTTTGTTCTATGTTGGATATAAATATCTATATAGTATTTTTACAACCAAAAACATAATTATATGATTAATTATAAAAAAATTGTTGAGTTAAATTTATGTTGTTATTAAATTATACTTTTACTCCCAAAATGTATTGATATTTATCTAAATTACATTCTACTGTAGTCATCACACCTCGCAAAATATGAACCTATTGTTACTTTACTTTATTTTATAAATAATTATAAATTTTTTTTTAAGAATAGGCTCTAAATCTATAAAACTGCTCTAAATAATTATTTCACCAATAGAAAGCTTCTTAAGATATGTTTAGTAAGATTACAAAGAATACAGAATATACTTTGGATAGTCAGAGATATTTTTATATTACAAAAAATATGTTTTTTTTTCTAATTTTTTGTGACTTTCCTAGTACCTCAACCTAACTAGGCCCATAGCACTTTTTAATCCTTATTGGAAACAAAATCTATTTAGTCAATATTTTTTTTTCTAAAATGTCAATTTAATTATTTAAATAATTAGATACCTATAAAAACAATATAGAATTAAAGGCAGTCATTGGACTATAATCGCGTATTTTCAACCCTTAAGGTAGCAGATACTTTTCAAACCAACCCCTTCATAATGGCCACACCCAAATCGATTTTTTTTATTTGTTTTTTTTTTTATCCTCAATCTAATGTAGGTAGTTTTTTTTTCTACACAACATAGGTAAGGCACCTAGTTTACATTGCAATGCAAAAATTATAGAAAAAAAACCTACCTTAACTCCGGTGACCAAAAATAACTCTTCGCTTCGTTTATTTCTGTTAATTCCATCGTCAAATATTACTACTAACTGTTCTTTAGCTAAACATGTCCGACAAACGTGCATTTGAATACGTTTTACTAACAAATTATATTAAAACATCTATCGTATAAACTTGTATAGCTTTCAAAGGAGTATTGATTATTTTGACAGAACAGTGCTGCCAGCGCGACTAAATATTTCGAACGAAACGTGGCTACTTTTATTGCTCTTGATAAAAGTAGCGATTTTGGTTATTCTTTTTGTGTTTTTAGAAGTATATGCATTGTACGTTAAGCTAAACGTTTTATATGGGAAAAAATATGTCTCTGTCCGCGGCAATTTTAAATATCTGGCTAAGCTCTAAAAATGGGCAACGCCCATCTGGTCTGCATGGTAGTCGATGGGGGAGACCTATGTTTAGTAGTGGACGTCTACGACGATATAATGAAGATGATGATGACTTATGACCATATTTCGCGTATTCAACCTTTAATTTAGGTATCAGATACTTTTTAAACCACGCCCACCAAAGGCCACACCCATATCGATTTTTAAAATATTCCTTTTTTATTCCTCAAATATATTGTAGAAGTTTTTTATCTATATAGCATATGCAAAGGTAAGGCACAAAGTTTAAATTGCAATGCAAGTATTAAAGTAAAAAGACATACCTTCACTGCGGTGATCAAAGTACCTCGGCGCTGCGTTCATATCTATTAATTTCATCGTTAAATATTAATACTAATTATTGTTCATTAGCTATACATGTCCGGCAAACGTTAATTTTGATACGTTTTACTTTAAATATAATTTAAAATATTTTTCTTTACTATCGAGACATACGATGTAGTTCTTGAAACGTCTGTGAAAAACTGTACTCCGCCCTTACGAATAAATGTAAAGCGCGCAGGTGGCGCAGGTCCTCTCTATAGAGTATTGATTTTTTACCGCCCGAACAGTATTGCCAGCTAAACAGAATATTTCGGACACGTCATAGCTACTTTTAGCCCTCATTCGCACGAGAGCTTTTTAACTGACGTTAAAAAAGCGTTCAAATACAACAAATGCATTACCAAGTATATGTTCACACGACAGCGTTTTTAAAACGCGACGCTTTATTATCGAGTGGTGTTGCATTTCCAGCTTTGGGCGTTGGAAATAGAGCATATTATGGTACATACTTAGAAATGCATTTTTTGTATTTGAACGCTTTCTTAACGTCCGGTAAAAAAACTCTCGTGCGAATGGGGGCTTACGAATAAATGTGAAGCGCGCAGGTGGCGCAGGTCCTCTCTATAGAGTATTGATTTTCCTCCGCCCGAACAGTATTGCCAGCTAAACAAAATATTTCGTACACGTCGTGGCTACTTTTGTTGGACTTAAATGTTAGACCAAGCGATTTTTATTCCTTACTTTGTTTTCGGTTGTCTTATTTAGTTTTTTTTAGAAGCATATGCATGGCATGTTGAGGTAAATGTTGTTTTCATCCTTTAATTGGGAAATAATATTTTGAGCCAGCGCTAGTCTTAAATAAATATCTTGGTTCATTTTTCACATACAGGCAATCTGATTCTAAACTGAGCTGAGCTTATGCTGTGGTAACCAGATAGCTGATATACTACATATACTACTTTTAAATGCATACTTGTTTAGATATTTATATCCAGATACAGAACAAACACATATTCTGTTTTTTAAACAATTAACTAAATTCAATATTATCGAAATACTAGTGGCTCCCCGCTGCTTCACCAGCGTTGCCGGGGATCTTCAATTTTGCCGGGGTAAAAAGTAGCCTATGTCCTTTCTCGGGCTCTAGAGAATATGAGCACCAAATTTAATTTAAATCGTTTCAGTAGGTTTAGCGTGAGACCAAGACAGAGTTACTTTCCCATTTATAATACTAGTTAGGATAAATTATTTTGACTAAGCGCGACGTTTCGATCGAGTTGCATTGATCGTGGTCACGAGAAGACCTTGCCTGATCTGACCTGACCTTCTTCTGACGATATATACATCAATCATGAACTTAAGCATACAGTAAAAAAATATCGATTTGATTAAGACTACGTTTTTCTCTTTGTTCCAACCATTATACAATCCATACTAATACTATAAATGCGAAAGTTACTCTGTCTGTTACGCTTTCACGCTAAAACCAATGAACCAATTTAAATGAAATTTGGTACACAGATAATCCAGAGAAAGGACATAGGCTACTTTTTACCCCGGGAAAATTGAAGATCCCCGGCAACGCGGGTGAAGCAGCGGGGAGCCACTAGTTCAACATTAATTACAATTTAATAATATAATTACAATAATACATAAAAAAGATTTGCAATATGGATACTAGAGTTAAAAGACCTACCTTTACACCGGTGGCCAAAAATAACTCGTCGCTGCGTTTTTTTCTGTTTATCTCGTCATCGAATAGTTGTAGTAACTGGTTCTCACCTAAACATGTCCGGCAGACGTCCATTTTAAAACGTTTTTCTCACAAATATAATTCAAAACAACTTACGAATGTGAAGCGTGCAGGTTTCTTCTATTGAGTATTGATTTTCAACGCCCAAATAGTATTGCCAGATTGACAGAATATTTCGTATAGGTACGTCGTGGCTACTTTTGACAAAACCGTATTAATATAGTGATGTTGTAAGAAAATGTTAAATGTTTAAAATGGCAAATAATTGTTTTAATTTTAAATATTGTTATTGAGTTGGCTACAATTTTAAAACTACGCTTGGAACACTAAAATAGAAGTTTGCGACGTGTGGTAATAAAATTCTTAGAAGGATAAAGCCTAATCACTAAAACCATCATCCATTACGAACGAATAAATATGCAAATAAAAAAACATTTAATTTAAAACTAATAAATTCTGGCGACGCGACGTACACAATTTCGTGTACATGAAACCCTAGTGTTGCCATATACTGTAAAATTATTTGCCTAAATTAATGTCAAAAATATTACGAATTAGGTAAACATCAGTTAGGTATAAATATTTGATATATCTCCAAATCCTATTAAGATTAAATTACTTCCCATAAGATAAAGCATTCATAAAGATTGTGCCAATAAGTTTTTATCATATTATCGCTAAATTTAACGTCATTACACGATAAATTAATTAAAAAAAGAAATGTTATCTATAGTCTTCAATAAAACTTACAACTGTCGGTTTTGATTGAATTTCCCTAGATTTTTATCACACTACAATTTATTAATTATTTTATCTAATCAATAATCTATATTTACCATTATTGATATATTATATTGCAGTAATTCTATTGCAACACCGTAATTACCTCGTCTTCGTTGAACTAGTGATGTGCTTTAATAAAAAGCTCGATAAAAAAGTTGTCGATAGTTTTTGTATGAAAAAAAAAGGTTAAAAATAAAAATGTCTTGTTTTTTTTACTAATCTGATAAATCTAATCACATAATCAAAATGGAAATACTTGTATGTTTATATTTAGTACAAATCCATTACGAAACTAACTCCAATAAGAATTTTATCTATAATTTCTTAAAATCATTATCGGAAATGATAATTATGAGATTATTTACGCAAAAATATGATTATGTAAGTTTACATAATTCATCAATTAAAAAAATAATTGTTTATATTTTCATTCTAGTTACTGCCCGCGGTTTCACCCGCGTTCCCTCTTTAATTTTCCCAGGATAAAAATACCCTAGATAGTTTATAACCAGAATTAACAAATTGGCTACTTTTTATCCCAGGAAAATTAATGATCCCGGGAACGGTATTGAAATCACTGAGAGCCACTATAGTAACATCTAGAAAGTCTTACTTTTTTATTATTTTTATTGACTAGAAGGTCAGAATAAGAGCCTAAGAATAAGAAGAAGAAGCCTCAGATGGCTTTTACATCGTGACGCGGACTGTTTCGGTGAGTGCAGAGGGCTCTAAACCGAAGGAAAATTTCAAAAGTCTTACTAAAATATAACTTTTTTAAATATCCTTCAGATTTCGATAAACATATTTATATATGTCAAGCACATCACTATTGAAATGTCAATGACTTTATCCCATACACACACATCCTTGCAGATTGCCGAGGCAGTGAGGCATTGCATTTAAAAACCTGATCAGCAACTTAAACCCCATTAAACTTTAACAAGACGCACGCATTCTCGTGCGAACGCCTGACTCATAATCTAAAATATTCACGTCATTAAAACTTCCCTGTATACGTAGTGATAAAACACACATTTTTAATTAATACGTGCGATTACAACTTATTTAGACTTACGAAACGGTTGTGTAGTGAATTTGTGGCGGTTTTTAAAATGGTTATACAGAAGATTTGCTGTCTTGGCGCTGGATATGTTGGGGGGCCTACGTGTAGCGTAATTGCTATGAAGTGCCCTAATATTCAGGTAACAGTGTGTGATAAGAGCATAGATCGCATTAATCAGTGGAATTCGGAGAAATTGCCGATTTACGAACCGGGTTTGGACGATGTAGTCCGCCAATGTCGCGGTAGAAATCTATTTTTCTCGACAGACATAGCTAAGGGGATACAGGAGGCCGATTTAATATTTATATCGGTAAACACGCCCACTAAAACCTTTGGTAATGGCAAAGGAAGGGCTGCAGACCTGAAATATATAGAGAGTGCCGCCCGTATGATAGCCGATTTGGCAACAAGCAACAAAATTGTTGTTGAAAAGAGCACTGTGCCCGTAAAAGCAGCTGAAATCATCATGAAAATCCTCCGAGCTAACACTAAACCTGGTGTGGAGTATCAGATACTGTCCAACCCGGAGTTCCTGGCTGAAGGGACGGCTATCGTAGACTTAGTTGAGGCTGAGAGAGTGTTGATCGGCGGGGAAGACACTCCGGACGGTCAGAGAGCTATACAACAACTCTGCTGGGTTTACGAACACTGGATACCGGCTAAAAACATCCTAACAACCAACACTTGGAGTTCTGAGCTGTCTAAGTTAGCTGCAAACGCGTTCCTAGCTCAGCGTATATCTAGCATAAATTCCCTGTCAGCTGTTTGTGAAGCTACCGGTGCTGATGTGTCCGAAGTTGCACGGGCTGTGGGACGAGACTCCCGTATAGGTCCGAAGTTCCTAGAAGCCTCCATAGGCTTTGGAGGCAGCTGTTTTCAAAAAGACATCTTAAACTTAATATATCTATGTGAATGCCTTAATTTACCAGAAGTTGCCGCATACTGGCAACAGGTTGTAAGCTTAAACGATTATCAGAAACGTAGATTCACCCGTAAAGTGATAGAATCATTGTTCAACACTGTATCGGACAAAAACATAGCTATATTAGGGTTTTCATTCAAGAAGAACACGGGTGACACAAGAGAATCACCAGCAATATACGTTTCTTCCACATTACTTGATGAAGGAGCAAAATTACACATATATGACCCGAAAGTTGAAGTTGACCAAATAATGTATGAGTTAACACATCCCCAAGTGACATCGGAACCGGAGAAAGTCAAGAAAAACATGCAGATACATGAGACGGCATACTCAGCGGTTACCGGGGCTCATGCTATCATTCTGTGCACCGAATGGGACGAATTCAAAGAGTTAGACTTCAAGAAGATATATGAAGTTATGATGAAGCCGGCCTGCATATTTGATGGAAGAAAGATTTTGGATCATGAAGCGTTGCAGAACATTGGTTTTCATGTGCAGACTATTGGGAAGAGGTTGGCGAGGAGTAGCAGCATTAGAGCTCAGGGGAGTCAAACCATGCCTTAGGAATGTAAGTATAAATAAATAGGTAAATAAATATCCCGGGACATTTTTCACATATTATCTAATATATAAAATTCTCGTGTCGCGGTGTTTGTGATTAAACTCCTCCGAGGCTTTACCGAGTCTCATGAAATTTTGTGTGCATATTGGGTAGCTCTGAGAATCGGGCAACATCTATTTTTCATACCCTTGTCATCACGGGAACGGGAACTAGGCGGTTAGAGCGAGTTAGACCATACTTGATTGCCCAGGCTTTGTGGTTAGCGCCCCTGACTCTCAAGCCGGCGGTCGTGTCGAATCCCACCCAGGACTAACATTTGTATGCAGCAATATGTCTGTTTGTCATGTGTCTGGATGTAAATATATATATAAGTATGTATTTAAAAGTAGTATATCAGCTATCTGGTTACCATAACACTAGCTTCATTTGAAGCTTACTTTGGAATCAGATTGGCCGTGTGTGGAAAAATGTCCCAGGATATTTATTACTATTAGAGTAATTATTGTTCCTACAAGTTTAGAAACTAGCTGACCTTGTTGCAACATTTTCCATCGCTGCTCCACTCCTATTGGTCATAGCGTGATGTCATATAGCCTATAACTAGTGATGTGCCGAGTCGCTGTTTTGGTGGATCGAGTCGACTCGAGTCAGTTTATACGGTATTCGAATCATGACTCGATTCTCTCTACTCGAATTCTATGTTTGGTATTCGAATACTGACTCGAGTCCGGCTGGACTCGAGTCCGGCTGGACTCGAGTCAGTATTGAATTCCGGCTGGACTCGAGTCAGTATTGAATTCCGGCTAGACTCGAATCAACCCTCATTACCGATTCCTTTTTCCTAATGTTGCGGTTGGCATCGACTAGTGATGTGCCGAGTCGCTGTTTTGGTGGATCGAGTCGACTCGAGTCAGTTTATACGGTATTCGAATCATGACTCGATTCTCTCTACTCGAATTCTATGTTTGGTATTCGAATACTGACTCGAGTCCGGCTGGACTCGAGTCAGTATTATATTCCGGCTAGACTCGAATCAACCCTCATTACCGATTCCTTTTTCCTAATGTTGCGGTTGGCATCGACCTCAAAAGAAATATTGCACATATCCGATTATGAAGACGGTTCATGATTTTAAATATTTATGTATCTAAGTTCATCAGGTATCAAAGTTATTACTTTTCAGTTATTCGTTTGTGTTTTAAAGTCCGGTAAATGTTGTTTAAATTACTTTTTAATGAAAGATAATTAAAAACATAGAGCGTAGGAGTTCTATAGAGATAAATAAAAAAAACACAATAGAACATAAGCAATTTTAATCACGACGTAGATAGCTCAGACCAAAATTAAAAACATGAAATGTTTTTCCAGCATTTTATGACACAGGACGGCATAATTTCGCTATTATTATTTTAACAAAACTAAGTCATGCGCTCTCAGCCACTCGCGGCAGACTGCCGAGTGGCCGTCTTCATATTACGTTCCTTACTTTTATGAGCGCAATGTTCTGTCTATACTTTTTTATTGGTCTGAGGTAGATAGACTCTAGAAACTAGTAATTATTTCTTAGTCATTTGAGATAGTATTCAATAATCCTATAGATCTAAACACTAGACAGATACAATTAGGGTAAAAATAGTAAGCATTAAAATTTACATCAGCAAACCATTTAAATTTTACAAAAAGTAGGTACATAAACTCAACAGAATAATATAACATTTCAGAATTAAACATTTAGGAAGTTATTCATCTAAGCTACCTAAACCGTACTCACGGTCAATACCGTACATAACTAATACTATAATAAAACTAATCTATAAAAAACAAAATAGGCATAAGAAAATAAAAGTTATTTGAAATAACTATTCAAAAAAAGTATCTGGTCAACCTTCTTGGACTCCAGTCTATTGCGGCGTTGGTTGCATAATAGTCCAGCCTTGGAGAAAACTCGTTCCGAAGGCACAGAAGTGGCTGGAATGCATAAATACTTTAAAGCTATTTTATATAGCCCGCTGTTGGTGATTTTGCGAAGTTCCCAAAATTCTAGTGGATTGGCTTTTCTATCCAAATACGGTAGCTCTACGTACTGTTTCACCTTAATAATTGCTGATGTTGTGGGGTTTTCCTTGCTTGAAAATTCCAATACCCTTTTATCTAGATGCTCCCATAATTTATCACCAGTCACCTCTGAAGTTATCTGCTGAGAATCTGAAGTTGTAGGTGTTTCGAGACGTGAAGTAGATGGCAGTAGAGATCTATTTGGCACGGTCTGCAATTGAGTTTGTGACTCCTGTGTTTCCAATAGCATTAACTCGTCAACTACAAATTTTTGAGCATTATCTGCATTTGTCTCGACGCCAAAACCAGCTTTCTTAAATCTTGGATCCATGAATGTTGCTTTAGCAACAGTTTTGTTAATCTCATGACCGCCGAATCTTCTATCGAAAACATCCAGTAATTTTGTGTTTAATCTGCTAGCGACTTCGGAATTAGATCTGCAACTTCTTAGTGCCGTTTGTACGCCTTGAATAAGAGGTATAATGCAGGATAACGTTGGATATTGCTCACCAGATATAATACCCGTCATTTGTTCCACAGATTTTAACACACAAAGGCACTCATGCACCTCGATCCATTCGTCAGCGTTAAGATTATCAGGACAGCCAGGTAATGAAGAGATTGCAGCAGAAAGAGGTATCTTGACCTTATCAAGACGTTCTAGCATATAATAAACCGAATTCCATCTCGTCTGGACATCTTGTTTTAGTTTTAAGGGTTCCAGCTGCATTTGTTCTTGAACCTGTTTTAATTTATATGCAGCATTATTGCTTCTTTTGAAATAGGCTACTATTGCTCGGCACTTTTCAATCAATCGAATAAATAGTTCAATGTCTTTGATGGTATTTTGAACCACTAAGTTTAAGGTATGAGCTGCACAGCTGTGGTGATGTTTTTGCAAAAAATCAACAACAGCCTTTTTTATATTAGCTGCATTATCAGTTGTAACGCAAATGATCTTGTCCAAAATGTTCCATTCGGTTTCACATATATATTTCATTTCTCGAGCTAAATTTTCTGATGTATGGGCATCCTTAACTTCCCTGGTGGATAACGTTAAAGTTTTAAATTTGCCATCATAAATGAAATGAATCGTCAGGGTCATGTAACTTTTGCTGCTATCGGAGGTCCACAAGTCTGTTGTCAAAGCAATGTAATCTGTTACTTTAAGCATCTCTTGCGTAGCCTTTCTTGCCAAAGAATATTGCTCCTGAATTAATTTTTCCGAAAGAATCTTTCGCGAAGGTAGCTCATAATAAGGGTTTAGCGCACGAGTATACTCTTGAAAACCTGTATTTTCAACGACTTGAAGCGGTTGAAAATCAACACACACCATTCTTAGTAACGCTTTATCCACATTTTTAGAGTTCACCTTCATAGCTTGCTTAGACGGAAAACTCATCTGAAGTTGCCGTTTACGTGGTGGTGGTACCGGTGGTGTTTCGCCGTCGGTCATTGACTGGGACAGATTGGAGTTCTTATCCTCGTTGACGGGCGTTTGATCTCCAGAACCAGAAGCTACACTTAATAAATCGGAATCACTTTGAGCGGAAAGGATAGTTGAAGAATTTTCAACCTGAGTCGAGTAAATAATAGGATGAGATTTTTTTAGGTGCTTTAACAAATTTGTTGTATTTTTAAAATCTTTAAATACAGAGTCACAGTTTTTGCACTTTATTTTATCGCCGTTCACTTTTTCAAAATACTTCCATACACCTGAGGTTTTTTTCGGCGCCATTATACTTATAATAAAGTTAATTACAATCAAAACACTTCACTTCCAGTATTAAAAAACAACTCACACGGTAGTTCAGTACTCACAATAACTGCTAACTGACACAAAACAAAAAATTGCAGGTTCAAACTTGTTTGTATCGTTAGTAAGAATAAAACAATTTGTTACTACCCGCGCCACTTCATTTCTTAAGTAAACAGTTTGCGAGTACGAGCGAGTTAACAAAACTCGTATACTAGACTCGAGTCAATTGAACTCGCATAAATAGAATCGAGTTAGCAAGTACGAGACGATTCTTCCTGACTCGAGTACCGGAATCGAGTCTGGCGTACTCGAATCAAAATAAATTGGTATTCGAGTAGGCGAGTCCAAAGCAGGAATAGAGTCTGACTCGAGTCAAACCGTACTCGGCACATCGCTAGAAACAGTTTGCGAGTACGAGCGAGTTAACAAAACTCGTATACTAGACTCGAGTCAATTGAACTCGCATAAATAGAATCGAGTTAGCAAGTACGAGACGATTCTTCCTGACTCGAGTACCGGAATCGAGTCTGGCGTACTCGAATCAAAATAAATTGGTATTCGAGTAGGCGAGTCCAAAGCAGGAATCGAGTCTGACTCGAGTCAAACCGGACTCGGCACATCGCTACCTATAACCTTCCTCGATAAATACTCTATCTAACAATATAAGATTTTTTTAATTACGACCAGGTTCTGGAGATTAGCGCGTACAAACAAACAAACTCTTCAGCTTTATAATATTAGTTACAAAAATAACATCTGTTTCAATAATACTATGAAACACTTAAATAAATAGCCTAACAATATAACTAATATCACTACATATTATAAAACAAAGTCGCTTTCCGCTGTCTGTCCCTGTCTTCTTAAATCTTTAAAACTACGCAACGGATTTTGATGCAGCTTGTTTAATAGATAGAGTGATTCAAGAGGAAGGTTTTCATATACAATACATGCATAATATGTTAGAGAAACACTGACAATTTTGGAGGTTTCTAATGTGATGTATTTATAAGCATTGCACCTGTGCGAAGCTGGGGCGGGTCGCTACTAATATTATAAATGCGAATGTAAGTTTGTTACGTTTTCACACCTTAACTACTGAACCGATTATAATTTTTTTTTACCATTACAAAGCTACATTATCAGGGAGTAACATAGGCTATATTTTATTCCTGTATTCCCACGGGAACGGGAAGTACGCGGGTAAATCCGCAGGGCGGAAGCGCGTCTTTAATAAAATGAAGTAGAATCGTATCTTTTCTCAGAATCTGGGTTGGATTTAGTATCTATATAAGTGTGCGTCATTAGAGGCCGGTTGGCTTTGTGGTTAGTGGCCCTGACTCTCAAGCCGGCGGTTGTGTCGAATCCCACCCAGGACTAACATTTGTATGCAGCAATATGTCTGTTTGTTCTGTGTCGCGATGTCAATATCTATATAAGTATGTATTTAAAAGTAGTATGTAGTATATCAGCTATCTGGTTACCATATCACAAGCTCTGCTTAGTTTGGAATCAAATTGGCCGTGTGTGAAAAATGTCCCAGGATTTTTTTTTAATAGGTTGGCTTTGTGGTTAGTGACCCTGACATTCAAAGTCGTGTGTTCGATACCCACCCAGGACAAACTAGTGTGTCCCGCGGTTTCACCCGCGTACCCGGGAGATCTTCCATTTTCCCGAAAAAAAGTAGCCTATGCGGTAATCCAGTTTATAAACTATCTGTGTTCAAAATTTCATTAAAATCCGTTTAGTAGTTTTTGCGTGAAAGATTAACAAACATACATCCATACATAATTTATAATATGTATGATTACACAATTAATATTTCGATATGCAATTATATTGAATTTGATACGGAAATAAACGTTTTATCTAATAATTTGACATACTTATGAACATTGCTTCATGTGCGTCATAGTTAACTTCCGCCCCGCGGTTTCACCCGCGTAGTTCCTGTTCGAGGAAACATCATCATCAGCTCATATACGTCTCCACGCTCGGAGCTCGAGCCTCCCCTAACAACGAGGGGGTGTAGGTCATAGTCCACCACGCGGGACTCCACACGCCGCCAATAGTGACATCTCGGGCATGCAGGTTCCCTCACGATGTTTTCCTTCACCGAAAGCCAGTGGTGTGAATCCGTACGTAAGTTTTTATAAACTCAGAGGTACGGGCCAGGGGTTTGAACCAGCACCCTCATGATCGTGACTCGGTGCGTTCCCAACTGAGCCACCACAGCTCGCGTAGGAATACGGGGATAAAATATAGCCTATGCTACTCCCTGATAATGTAGCTTTGTAATAGTGAGAGAATTTTTGATCAGTTCAGTTTTTTCGGAGCATACTTATCGAAAACTAAAAAATCTTATATTATTAGATTCGAGTGGCTTCCCGCGGTTTCACCCGCGTACCCGGGAGATCTTCCATTTTCCCAGGATACAAAGTAGCCTATGTCCTTTCTCAGGCTCTAGACTATCTGTGTACCAAATTTAATTTACATCGGTTAAGAAGTTTTAGCGTGAAAGCGAAACAGACAGACAGAGGTACTTCCGCATTTTTTTTTTATACCACAAAGGTGGCGAACAGGCATACAGCCCGCCTGATGGCGCGCGGTTACCGTAGCCTATGGACGCTTGCAACACTAGGGGCGTTACTCACGCGTTGCCGACCCTGTAAAAATCGCATTTATAATATTAGTATAGATGTATGATAATGTAGCTTTGTAATGGTGAGAGATTTTGAAATCGGTTCAGTATTTTAGGAGTATATTCATCAGAAATCAACAAATCGTTCCTCTTTATTATATTCATATAGATATTTTCATACAGACACATGTGTGGTCTCAAAGAATCACAAAAAATATAACATAAACAAAAAATTGGTTTTTTTGCCGATACGTAGTTGCCATATGATATGTATGTAGTTCTTTCAACATTTGGCGCACTTTTTTGTTGCAACCGGATGCACGGTACAAGCCAAAGATTGTGTTTTTTTATAAGGTACCGTTTCTTTTATAAGTACCTATGTATAATAATAATCTTAATATATATAAATCTCGTGTCACAATGTTTGTCCTCAATGGACTCCTAAACCACTTAACCGATTATAATAAAATTCGCACACCATGTGCAGTTCGATCCAACTTGAGAGATAGGATAGCTTACATATACTTGGACCCGGTAGGTGGCGCTGGTGGGCAGAACGAAGTCTGCCTGCTCCACTAGTATCTATATAAGTATGTATTTAAAAGTAGTATATCAGCTATCTGGTTACCATAAAACAAGCTCACTTGGATGCTTAATTTGGAATCAGATTGGCCGTGTGTGAAAAATGTCCCAGGATATTTATTATTATTATATTTATTTTAAGGTATCGTAGTAAACTGTTTAGTCGTGAAGAAGTGACAAACATACACACAAAATTTCGCATCTATACTAATATTATAAAGCGGTAGAGTTTGTTTGTTTGTTTGTTTGGTTGAACGCGCTAATCTCAGGATCTACTGGTCCGATTTGAAAAGTTATTTCGCCATTAGATAGTCCATTTATCGAGGAAGGCTATAGGCTATACATCATCACGCTATGACCAATAAGAGCGGAGCACCAATGAAGAATGTTTCATTGGTGCTCCGTCCTTCTACGTAAACGAAGTCGCGTGTTGAAAGTTAGCGTTAGCCCAAAGTAACTATTCCACGCGGAAGCACAAACTCGCTATACCTGTAACTAGACTTACTAAAGTCAAAAATTCATTTAAGGGGCAATGTATACGTTTCTTCAATAAATTACCTAAAGATATTCAGGATTTACCAATTTATAAATTTAAGCAGGTAGTGAAGAAAAATTTATATCAAAAGGGCTTTTATAGTGTATCAGATTACTTGTTAGAAAAAGACCCTTGGCAGTGAAAAGCTCGCTACAGGCTATTTCACACATTTTGTAAAAATCACTATTGTATTAGATCTAAGCTGGTTTTTTTGAAAAGAGTAATTACTGAGTTTATTGCCGGCTCTTCTCTGTAAAAAACAACTTTCAGAACCGAGCATTAATAGTGACTATTCATAAGTGCTTTATTGAGGCCTATTTGAATAAAAAAAATTGGTTGCCTGTAAAGTCGGTATACGGGCGAAAGTTTTACGTGACAACGACTTTGAGTGGTAAAATAATTTTAATGTGAATATTCATTCGTATAGTAGGAAGAAGGATGAAATAATAGTAACAATTTAAAACATAACGTCACGTTACGTGAGCGGAGCGTAACGCAGTTTCTTGAAGTGTCACCCGGCAAACCAATTTATAAGACGTTGTCACGTCAATAATTTTAATGTGAATATTCATTCGTATAGTAGGAAGAAGGATGAAATAATAGTAACAATTTAAAACATAACGTCCCGTTACGTGAGCGGAGCGTAACGCAGTTTCTTGAAGTGTCACCCGGCAAACCAATTTATAAGACGTTGTCACGTCAAAATATTTGATTTTGATTTTGGACGGAGTCGCGGGCAGAAGCTAGTTTATAATATTAGTTATGATTAATTATGTGCAGGTTGATATAGCCATCAAAAATCCAATCACGATTTTGACGAGGTCATTCTCTGTCATAACCTCAAATATTTAGGGTTCCGTACTGAGTAACAAACGGGACCCTATTACTAAGTATCCGCTGTCCGTCTGTCTGTAAACAGAGAGGGACTAGTTCTAATATTAAAAACTAGCACCCGCCCCAGCTTCGCACGGGTGCAATGCTTATACATCATATAATAATAATAATAAATATCCTGGGACATTTTTCACACACGGCCAATCTGATTCCAAAGTAAGCTTCAAATGAAGCTTGTGTTATGGTAACCAGATAGTTGATATACTACATATAATACTTTTAAATACAAACTTATATAGATATTTACATCCAGACACAGAACAAACAGACATATTCATGCATACAAATGTTTGTCCTGGGTGGGATTCGACACGACCGCCTGCTTGAGAGTCAGGGTCACTAACCACAAAGCCAACCGGCCTGTCAAGTATTGATCCTTGTTAAAGAATGAAGGGTTCCCTTCATAAGTAACTCCGGTTCGCACTTAGACGATATTTTTTTCCTGTACATAGAATATGCAAACATAGGTACATCTTTTTTGTGTCAAGGTCTACATCTAAATTGAAGCTTGTTTGATGGTTTTATTAAGCTGTACATATCAATGCCTTTGTCATATCATAAAAGGTAGACAATTTGAGCATATAAGATTTTTATTTACGTATTTTTGTGACCCTCATTACGGTAAAGAAGCGTTCAACTACAACAAATGCATTCCCATGTATATATTCACACGACAGCGTTATTAAAACGCGACGCTTTTTTATCGAGTGGTGTTGCATTTTCGACTTTTGGCGTTGGAAATAGAGCATATTATGGTACTTGGGAATGCATTTGTTGTGTATGAACGCATTTTTAACGTCTTTTAAAAAAACTTTCGTGCTAATGAGGCTTTAAAATGACGTCGCTCATGTGTCAATTACGAGAAAAAATTGATTTTTTGATATTCACACGCGGCCAATCTGATTCCAAACTAAGTAAACTTGTACTGTAACCATATACTGCATATACTACTGTTAAATACATACTTATATAGATTACATCGCGACACAGAACAAACAGACATATTGCTGCATACAAATGTTAGTCCTGGGTGGGATTCGACACGACCGCCGGCTTGAGAGTCAGGGACACTAACCACAAAGCCAACCGGCCTGTCTGAAATCGTTCCTCATTATAATATTAGCATAGAAGTCAAGCCAAATATAGTTTGTTTAGGAGATGATTTCCGGGCAGATGGATAGACGAAGGTCTACCGATGCGTAAGCATACTTCTTATGCGTCAATATAGTTCTATATTTGTCTATGGTCAGAGCTCAAAACCATTTATGCTTTTGACAGCCCAGGCTTTGTGGTTAGTGGCCCTGACTCTCAAGACGATAGTCGTGGGTTCGACCCAGAACAAACATTTTTATGCAGCAATATGTCTGTTTGTTTTGTGTCGCGATGTAATCTATATAAGTATGAATTTAAAAGTAGTATATGTAGTATCAGCTATCTGGTAACCATAACACAAGCTCTGCTTAGTTTGGAATCCGATTGGCCGCGAAAAATTTCCCTGAATATTTATTTATTTGTATTTAACGAATAAACTTAAAAACTACTGGACCGATCTGAATAATTCTTTCACCAATACAAAGCTACATTATCAGGGAGTAACATAGGCTATATTTTATCCCCATATTCGCACTGGAACTAAAACTCTGCGGGTGAAACCGCGCGGACGTAGCAAAATGAAATGAAATAAATGTATTAATTCAAATAGGCCTTCACCGGCACTTATGAAACGTCGACTCTATGATGACCTTAGTATACGCTATTAAAATATAATCGAACTAACTTCCGTCCTCCGGTTTCACCCGCGTAGTTACCCTTCCCGTGGGAATACAGGGATAAAATATAGCCTATGTCACTCCCTGATAATGTAGCTTTATATTGGTGAAAGAGTTTTGAAATCCGTCAAGTAGTTTTTAAGTTTATTCGTTACTAGCGACCCGCCCCAGCTTCGCTCGGCAATGCTTATACATCACATTAGAAACCTCCAAAATTGACAGTGTTTCTCTAACATATTATGCATGTATTGTATATAAAAACCTTCCTCTTGAATCACTCATCTATTAAAAATAATCGTATCAAAATCCGTTGCGTAGTTTTAAAGATTTAAGAAGACAGGGACAGACAGCGGAAAGCGACTTTGTTTTATAATATGTAGTGAAATGATATACAAAAGTTATTCATTACAAACAAACAAAAAAGACATGCAAAAAGTAAAATCTTTATAGGAGTTTGTCCTGAGCGGGAGTCGAACCCGCGACGAACGTAATCAACTGGCAAGTCAGAATGTATTAAATTTTTTTTTTATTTTGTCTTTTTTTTTTCAGGTGTGATCAACATTCAAGGATAAATTAAGGAAAAATATATAGTTAGTATATATTTATATGAACCGAATAATCTAAATAAGTAATACCTATTATAAATGCGGAAGTAACTCTGTCTGTCTGTCTCGCTTTCACGCTAAAACTAATGCTAAAACGGACGCTGATAAGCAATAATGTGTCGACCCACAAAAAGTCGAAAACAAAGGTTTTGATATATTTAAATAATGCATCACGTTTTAACATTCTACAAAAGTGTTTCAAGTCATCTAAAACATTAAAGTACATAAAAAATGGATTTATATCATACAAAAAGTCGTAAATCACATAGACATTATAATCTTTAAACGTCATTTTCTCAAAATCAACTTTGTGAGGGTTAACACATTATTGCTTATCAGCATCCAGATTTAAATGAAGTTTGGCACACAGATAGTCTAGAGCCTGAGAAAGGACATAGGCTACTTTTTATCCCGGGAAAATGGCAGATCTCCCGGGTACGCGGGTGAAACCGCGGGGAGCCACTAGTCTAATAAATGGGAAAGTAACTCTGTCTGTTACCCTTTAAGTTTAAACCACTAAACCTATTTTAATGAAATTTGTCACATACAGAGATAGACTAGGGCTCGGGAAGAATATAGCACATACAGAGATAGAGCTCGGGAAGAATATAGGCTACTTATAAAGATATTTACATCCAGACACAGGACAAACAGACATATTCATGCATACAAATGTTTGTCCTGGGTGGGATTCGAACCCACGACCCGCGGCTTGAAAGTCAGGGTCACTAACCACAAAGCCAACCGGGCTGTCTAAACTAAATAAATAATATAACAATTTCTTTAAAAGGTAATAACCTTATAGAAACGCCATAAAATATTTAACGACATCGAAAATGTCGTAAAATAGGTATAAAAATTGTTAACAGGAAAATATAAAGCATTTTATAATCATTTATCGGAATAGTTAATGTTATCAGCATTATTAAGGACAGAATGCTGTATTTTGTACATTTATATAAAACTAGCTGCCTCCGCGCGGTTTTACCCGCTCCGTAACCGTTCCCGTGGGAATACAGAGATAAAATATAGCCTATGTTACTCAGTGATAATGTAGCTTTCTAATGAAAAAAGAATTATTAAAATCGGTCCAGTACTTTTTGAGTTTATTCGTTACATACAAAAATACAAATCTTTCCTCTTTATAATATTAGTGTAGATTAAAGGCATGTGAAGTCCCGCACTAGGCCCGCGTGGTGGACTATGGACACCCCCTCGTTGTTAGGAGGCTTGAGCTCCGAGCGTGGAGACGTATATGAGCTGATGATGATGATCTTCAATTTTCCCAGGATAAAAAATAGCCTGTATGTTAATCCAGGTTATATACTATCTGTGTTCCATATTACATCCAAATCTGTTAAGTAGTTTTTGCGTAAAAGACTAACAAACATTCTTAAAAACTTTCGTATTTATAATATTAGTGGAATTTGAAAAAAAAAACATTAAAATTACTTTTAAAGAGCAATAATAGTAAAATTATACATATTAATATTAAGATATATAAATAAACGAAGAAAACGCTATATAATATTATTATTAAGTTAAAATTTTTTTTTTATATTTTAACTGTTTAATAATTTAGTATTATTAATAAGACATATTTTATTATTATTATATTTTATGTATATTTTAAGTTTAAACTTAGCTTAATATTCTTTAGAGACCTATTCTGATGTCAACAACTTAACTAAACCAATTATAAAATAAAAAGCTATTAATTAACTCTAATAGGCTATATTTTATCCCTGTATTCCTACGGGAAGGGGAACTACGAAGGTGAAGCCGCGCGAAAGCAATATATACTTTAACAATCGGTTTCACCCGCGTAGTTCCCGTTCCCGTGATCACAGGGGTATCAAAAATAGATAGTAGCCGATTCTCAGACCTACTGAATATGCATATAAAATAACATAAAAATCGGTCAAGTTTCGGAGGAGTATGGTAACTAACATTGTGACACGAGAATTTTATATATAAGATTAATCTTATATCAAAGAAACATAACTTTTGACCAGTGCTATATATCTATATTTATTTATTTATTTATTTATTCATTCATTTGTTTTAAATGTGGTTTACAAAAAGTTATTACATGAAAATTAATAGGTACAGCACATTTAGCTTTTCAAGCATACAAATTGGTATTAAACATTAAAAAGAGACATCACACATTAACATTAAAGAAAAATACACCATAATAATATCACTACAACACATTCTAACAATATTTCATTAACATGCAATATCAAGTTATAATATTCGTTTACTTTAACATTAACTTATTAATTCATTAATGTTATAAAAAGCACGCATTTTTAACCACTTTATTAATTTTAATCTAAAACGTGACAATGGAAGTGCTTTAATTTCATTTGGTATCGCATTGTAAACCTTTATGGACATGGCAAAACATTGTCTTTGATAAAGAGCCATTCGAGGTGGAACGTCAAGGACCAATCGATCTGGATTTCTTGTGCATCGCGGGTATATATCCCGAGCCGTTTTGAAATACTGATGATGACATTTTACAAACAAAGCTACTTCTAGTATATACATACAAGGAAGAGTTAAGATTCCCAGACTTTCAAAAAGAGGTTTGCATGAGACGTGTGGTGGTACACCACACATCCCACGCACGCATTTCTTCTGTGCAATAAACACCCTTTTTATATCGACTGAATTTCCCCAAATTATCAACCCATATTTTAGTGTGGATGCTACGTGTGCATGATATAGCGCTAAGACTGTAGAACGAGCAGATGTCTGTCTAAGTCTGTTTAAGACGTAAACAAATTTATTTAATTTATTACAAACGTAGTCTATATGCGACTTCCAATTAAGGTTCTTATCAATAAATAGGCCCAAAAACTTTGTTTTGTCAGTTTCTAATATTTTTTGTCCCTCATATTCAATGTCAAGTGTATGGTTATTAGGATTATAATTGGTAAATTGTATAAAATGAGTTTTTGTCAAATTTAATTTTAAATTATTATTATTTAGCCAATTAGATATTAATTTAATAGTATTGCTTATATCATTTTCATAATTATTCAAGTTATTACAAAAAAAAATTAAAAAAAAGGTTTACTATAGAGCTCGATATTTTTCATTTTTTTTTACTCTTGACCGGGTTTTAGTACTAAAATAAATAATGTTAGAAAAATCTCGCATTTAGTTGTAAAAATAATATTCTCGATTATTTGTCTCGATTTTAGAGTATTTAAGACCATTTGTAAATTTTTTCAACGAAATGCGTATTTTCTTATGTATTAAAAACTGGTCGACTTACCCTTGTATAAATAAAATCTTAAAATTTATTTTATAATCTGTAGCTGCATTTATTTTTTCGAATGTTCCCTATTTTTTTTACTTAAAAAGTATTATTCAATTTTTATTATTAAATAAGATCGATGTATTATTGCAAATTATTTTCCTAAAACTGTGTTTTATCCAGTGCTTATATTATAGATTGAAATATATTTTATTTACTGCTATAAATGTTGTTTTTTTTACTTACTTGACACATGGCAAAAGGGGTGTAGTCCATAGTCCCCCCGGGCGACTCCACACGCCGCCAATAGTGACATCTCGGGCATGCAGGTTCCCTCACGATGTTTTCCTTCACCGAAAGCCAGTGGTGTGAATCCGTACGTAAGTTTTTAAGCACGGGCAAGGAGCCTGTAACTTCATGATCGTGATCGACTACGGCTGCACACAACGTTCATACAATTTAAATATATTCACAACATTTTAATAGATATTGACATTCGACAGGCCGGTTGGCTTGTGGTTAGTGTCCCTGACTCTCAAGCCGGCGGTCGTGTCGAATCCCACCCAGGACTAACATTTGTATGCAGCAATATGTATGTTTGTCCTGTGTCGCGATGTCAATATCTATATAGGTATGTATTTAAAAGTAGTGTATCAGCTATGTGGTTACCATATCACAAGCTCTTAGTTTGGAATCAGATTGGCCGTGTGTGAAAAATGTTTGAGGATATTTATTTATATAGGTAAATAAAACAAAAAATAAATTACAAAATTCTATTCCTTTATTTAAAAATTACATGTTGTATAAACATCGCGTATAGCCCTCGTTACAGATACATCCAAAAATAATAATTATACAATTATATAATAATAATATACAGACACGAAGTAATAATTATTTAAACTTAAATATTAGGCTGCCACTATCACAACAAAAATATATTTTTTTGTAATGGCAACATTATTACCTGTCAAAGTTTAGTGAGAAAAAAAGTTATCTATTTACGCCCGATGTCAATAATCAATCCTGATCCATTTTCTGCTATCTAAGATTGATATATCAATCCTTTCTGGGTGAAGCTTTAAAATCAATCTATCTTCGATCTACGATCGATCGAATCTGTTCGAAAATGATAGTTTTTGCTTGCCAATAAGCTATCCGTCCATTTTGACAACTCGTTGGTTTTACTCTCGGACAGGAGATAGATTATTAACATCGGGCGTTAGACGATGTTATTAGAAAAAATATTTTTAAACGATTAAACTATTGCCATTACATAAAAAATAGTAATATAATTAAAAAAAATAAATGCTCCGTGTGACCGTTTCATGAAAGTCATGAGTATTTTAAAAAAACATGTTTTTTTTTACTTTATACTTGTTTATCGCAGGTTAGATAGAAAACTTGACATTTTGGAAAAAATCTGGTTTTGTTTAAATATTACTGTAAAATGCATATTAGAAAAAGAAATTAACAGTTAGTACATTGTTATTTTATATAAACAAACTAAATTTCATTTTCTACTAAAATTATAAATTCTAAACTTCATAAGGATGTATGTTTTCATATCAAAGACGCAACAACGGCTGAAGGGATTTAAACGAATCATCGCTAATTGATAGAATATGTTCCGGATTATCATACATAATACTTATTATCCCGGGAGAAACTTAATATGTCCAAGATATGTAGGTAAAACCAGATTTTTCCCAAAATTTCATATTTAATACATACAAGCCTGCAAATTGCTAAATCGCTAATACTAAATGCATTATTTACAGCTTTTACATTTCTTTATAAAAATCCATCCATATACTACGTTTTAAGGAAAAAAAATGAAAAAAAAAGTTGTCAAAAACGTAATATATGGATGACTCTTACTAGATATACTTTAATATTGTATTTTCATTCGTCATAAATTTTATTTAAGCATTCTTTTGATATGTCAAAATAAGTTGAAAAAAAAAATTACAGAATAGTTGCTCGAAATCGATTATAGTTTTTTTAATCGACTATTTTTGACATTTAAACGCAAAGATATGTTTTTTTTTAATATTGTATTTTTATATTGGTGGGAATTAATTATCTTCACGCTCATTATCGCCAAGGGGCAGAGAGCTTTCAAAGATACAAAAAAATGATTTTTTAAAAAGAAAATTTCTTAAAAAAATTGGTTAAATACAATTTTTTTTCTTAAATATTTTTAGTCGATTACACACTTAATAATACCTTTTTGCTTGTTTTTTTTAAATATTATTAATTTAATAAATTACATGCGCGTAATATTATTACCCTCATTTTATAAATTACCATTTTTCAATTATTGATAATAATAATAATAATTAATAGACATTTTTTTCTCTACGTATACGAAAATGCATGTTAGCATATGTGCCCTAATTTACGAATACCATTAAAAATTTTTGACGATCCGCCATTTTGCTTTTTTTTCCTTTTAAAAATAAAACTCACTTGGAAGCAAAAATTATGACATTTTGTAAAAAAAAAAACAGTAATTACTGTCTTTGATTCGTTATTTTGTTTTTTAATCTCATTATTTAATATTGTACCACTATTATGGCTATTTACAAAAGAAAAACATATTTTTTTACTCTGTTAACATTAAAAAACTATATGACCCTAGTAATTTTTTGAAAAGAGCTGAGATTATTGCCGGCTCTTCTCAGCAAAACCAACCTTCCGAACCGAGCGTTAGAGTCTGACTATTCATAAGTGCTTTGCATATTGGCCTATTTGAATAAAAATATTTTTCATTGATTGATTGAAAGAGCGAAAAATATTTTTTTTAATACGGTATAAATATTAAAATTTGATTTACCGACTGACTTTTGTGTGTATGAACATGTCTGTCCTGTGTCTGTATATAAATATCCAAGTATGTATTCAAAAGTAGTATATGTAGTATATCAGCTATCTGGTTACAGTACAAGTTTACTTAGTTTGGAATCAGATTGGCCGTGTATATCCCGGGATATTTATATAAATCCTTTTCTACTACTATTTTACCGAATTTTTGGATCCTTATTATTGTTAATGTTAACAGAATAAATATAATTGCATAAAGCATTCTTAAGCAATGCAGTCGAGTTTAACTTGGGGGTAAATTTTTTCAATTTTTCACCATTTCTAAAACAGCTATGGCCTTCCCACACGAGCGTTTTCACACGCAGCGTTTTTTCCTTTAGTTGACTGACTTGCGACTCTACTATGTGTGCGTGAACATATCTTTATGTTTTGTAACTTAAAGGTGTTTTTAAGACAGATTTAGGTTAGGTTCGATTTGTGGTTAGTGCCCCTGACTCTCAAACCGGCGGTCGTGTCGAATCCCACCCAGGACTAACATTTGTATGCATCAATATGTCTGTTCTGTGTCGCGATGTCAATATCTATATAAGTATGTATTTAAGAGTAGTATATGTAGTACATCAGCTATCTATATTAGCCGTGTGTAAACAAATGTATTAATCATATTAATTTATTATAAATTGTGATAACCAATTTCATGCTTTATTTTCTCAAGCTATCAATTATATTATAAGTACTAATAACAAAACATTTTCAGCAAAAGCAACCTTCTAAACCGAGCGTTAGAGTCGACGTTTCATAAGTGCCTGTGAAGGTCTATTTAAATGAATAAATATATTTCATTTCCACGACCATCTTAAGTGAATGCAGCAACAAGCGACTACCTGTCATAAATTAGTCCGTAGATGTAAATTGTCAAAAATAATTATGAGAGAAGCAACCTAAGATTACTGATTGTAAATCATGTAATTACAGAAGTGTAAATAATCGCGGCGTTTTAAACCGCTCGTGTGGAAAGCCTTTACAGTCAGCACTTATATTTTACCTACTGACTTTTTTTGTAATATTTTGAAATATACTAACGTATATTTTATACGAATAATTTTATTTTATGGAAAAAAATGTATTTTTCTACTGATTTTATTTAATACCAGCTATGGATATAAACATAGATTATGTCACACAGAAATAAGTGTAGTAATTTATTTATTTTTTCCATAAAATAAAATTATTATTAATTACATTAATTTATATACAATTATGTTAAATAATGTACAAATAATATTATAATATTAATTGTAAAAATTATGGCGTAGTATTTATAAATAAGCTTACAATAATGCTGTTTAAATGCCGGCCCTCTATTGACGGATTATATATTATGAATACATTAATCTATATTAATATTATAACTGCAAAAACAACTCTGTCTCGCTTCCACGCTAAAACTAATAAACCGATTAAAAAAAAATTTGGTACACAGATGATCTAGAGCTTGAGAAAGAACTCATCATCATCAACAGCTCATATACGTCTCCACGCTCGGGCTCGAGCCCTAACAACGAGGGGGTGTAGGCCATAGTCCACCACGCGGGCCTAGTGCGGATTGGCGGACTTCACACGCCTTCAATAGTGACATCTCGGGCATGCAGGTTCCCTCACGATGTTTTCCTTCACCGAAAGCCAGTGGTGTGAATCCGTACGTAAGTTTTTTATAAACTCAGAGGTACGGGCCAGGGATTTATACCGGCACCCTCATGATCGTGCGTCGGTGCGTTCCCAACTGAGCCACCACGGCATCGAACGAGAAAGAACTGGCAACACCAAATCTCTTCAAAACAGTGTTACCATCATAACTAACCAAAATTGTTACTCAATGTCTCATTTCCGTCAACAGAGGGCGTTACTTTCAAAACATTAGAAGCTTAAAAAAAATTGTCACAATCATAAGATTTAATAAATGAAATCAATAATTATGTAACAATAAATATAAATGGCACTTAAATAATAATAATTGTCTAATAAAATAAAATATGTAATTTAATGTATACTAACTTCCGCCCCGCGGTTTCACCCGCGTAGCTCCCGTTCCCTTAGGAATACAGGGATAAAATATAGCCTATGTCACTCACAAATAACGTAGCTTTGTATTGGTGAAAGAATTATTCTGATCGGTCCAGTAGTTTCGGAGCCTATTCATAACAAACAAACAAATCTTTCCTCTTTATATTAGCGTAGATATTCATTTTGTAGAAAATAGCTTAAGTATAGTGTTTTTATGGTGAGGAAAGCCTGGGTATGAAGCTAGTATATATATTGATTAACAGAAAATAGTAATTGGCCTTTTTAATTCAATCTTTCTTATATTATAAATGCCAAAGTTTGTGAATAGGATGTATGTTTGTTACTCTTTCACGCAACAACGGCTGAAGGGATAGCGATGAAATTTGGCACAGAGTTAGAATATGTTCTGGAATAACACATAGGCTACTTTTTATCCCGGGAAAATTGAATATCCCCTGGGAATTCGTTGGACTAGTGTTTAATATTTATTTTGAGTCAGAGCTATACTAATATTATAAAGAGGAATGATTTGATTGTTTGTAATGAATAGGCTCCGAAACTTACTAGACCGATTAGAATAATTCTTACACCAATACAATGCTACGTTATTTGTGAGTGTCATAGGCTATATTTTATCCTCTTAAACCTACGGGAACGGGGACTACACGGGTGAAACCAGAGCAAAAGCTAATTATTTTTAAAGAGTGATTTTTTGATATAAAAATGATCATAATTTCTAAAAAATATGTTTAAAATAATTTCAAAAAAAAACAAAACTCCGACTAAAAATGTATACAATTACACTTATATATAAGTTTATATGTATATAATTTCTACGCAGTATTTGGCAGTAATTTTTCTTTTTTAAAATCGATGGCAGAACGGTTACAGCTTGGTCCTAGAAATTACAATTAACTATATAAATATAAATAAATATCCTGCGACATTTTTCACACACGGCCAATCTGATTCCAAATTAAGCTTCAAAGTGAGCTTGTGTTATGGTAACCAGATAGCTGATATACTACATAATATACTACTTTTAAATACATACTTATATAGATATTGACATCGCGACACAGAACAAACAGACATATTGCTGCATACAAATGTTTGTCCTGGGTGGGATTCGACACGACCGCCGGCTTGGGAGTCAGGGATACTTAACGACAAAGCCAACCGGGCTGTCATTAGAAAATATCAATATTATTTATCAATTTTAAAAGGGGTTGGCTTTGTGGTTAGTGTCCCTGACTCTCAAGCCGTCGGAGTCGAATCCCACCCAGGACTAACATTTGTATGCAGCAATATGTCTGTTTGTTCTGTGTCGCGATGTAAATATCTATATAAGTATGTATTTAAAAGTAGTATATCAGCTATCTGGTTACCATAACACAAGCTCACTTTGAAGCTTACTTTGGAATCCGACTGGCCGTGTGTGAAAAATGTCCCAGGATATTTATTTTAGTTTGTCATGAATATACAGATTTTTAATCTAATTTGGATGCTGTTAAGTAATAATGTGTTGACCCTCATAAACTTGATTTTGAGAAAATGACGTTTAAAGAAAATATTGTCAATGTGATTTACGACTTTTTGTATGATATAAATCCATTTTTTATGTACTTTTATGTTTTAGATGACTTGAATCACTTTTGTAGAATGTTAAATACGTGATGCATTATAAAAATATATCTAAATCTTTGTTTTCGACTTTTTGTGGGTTGACACATTATTACTTATCAGCATCCAATTAATATTATAAATGCGAAAATAACTTCTGTCTCGCTTGCTAAAACTACAGAACCGATTTAAATGAAATTTGGTAAACATTTTTATTATATGTATATACTAGTTGACCCGCGCAACTTCGTTAGCGTCACTTGATCGTATAACATTAGAAATCTCAAAAATAACAGTATTTCTTCACAATTTAATGCATGTTATTATATATATGAACCTTCCTCTTAAATCCCTCTATATATAAAAAAAAAACTGCATCAAAATCTGTAGCGTAGTTTTAAAGATTTAAGCATACATAGGTATATAGGGACAGAGAAAGCGACTTTGTTTTATACTGTGTGATAAATGGATGCTGTTAAGTAATAATGTGTCAACCGTCAATAAGTCGTCAACAAAGATTTGCATTCGCAAAGAAAAACGACATTTTCTAAAAACCATGTTCATGAGGGTTAACACATTATTGCTTATCAGCCCATATATACATACATATATATGTATGGGTAACTCCCCTCCGCCTCTGTGTGTCTGAACGCAATAAACACAAAAACTACCGAACACATTTCCATGCGGTTTTCACCAAATTACGGAGTATTTAATGGTGAAGGTTTTTATGTATAATACATCAATTTGGAACCGGTAGGTGGCGCTGGTGGGCAGAGCGAAGTCTGCCGGCTCCGCTAGAGGTATATACATATGAATTACCTGTCTCTATATCTTCTTAAATACATGCATAATATGTTAGAGAAACACAGACAATTTTGGTGGTTCTAATGTGATGTATAAGCATTGCAACCGTGCGAAGCTGGGGCGGGTCGCTAGTTACTACATATTCGCTATCTGCCGTCTGTCTGTCCCTATGTATGCTTAGATCTTTAAAACTACGCAACGGATTTTGATGCGGTTTTTTGTTAATAGTGATTCAAGAGGAAGGTTTTTATATACAATACATGCATAATATGTTAGAGAAACACAGTAAATTTTGGAGGTTTCTAATGTGATGTATAAGCATTGCCGTGTGAACTCTGCCGTCTCCGCTAGAACTAAACAAATATGTCTTACCGTTATAGGAAGAGTACGGGTCGATCTCCAGCCCGTTCGGAGCCGCTCGAGTGCGAGTGAGACCTCCGAGCGCCCCCTCCCCCTCCCGCGGTCCCCACGCCCCCCACCACGCCCCCTACGCCCCCCGGGTTCACCCCACCTAGGAATTACCATCACGTTAATATTATGAAGGTGATAGTTTGTGTGTGTTTGTTACTTCTTCACGTCTAAACTGCTGGATCGGTTTTAATAAAATTTCGCATGGAGTTAGCTGATACCCTGGATTGACACATAGGCTACTTTTTAGCCCGGAAAAATATAAGATGGCCCGGGAACGCGGGTGACACTTCAGTATTATTTGAAGAGATTTCGTTGAAAGTAATGTTAAAATAATATTGCTTTAATATTAAAAGAATATTACAATAATATTAAAAACAATATTACTTCAATATTAAAACAACATTATTTTAACATTACTTTCAACGAAATCTCTTAGTCTCAAAAAACCAATACCTATTCTAATATTACTTTCAAAAACATCTCCCATCAACAGTAGGTAGGAAGCTGGAGCCCCCGCTGCCGGAGATGACGCTCTCCTCTCTGTTGTACCTAGTCGATCATCATCATCATCAGTACATACCCTCGGGCACCACGGAGACATTGCTGCCGCTGGAGGAGGACCTCTCGTGCGGCGCCTCCTTGGCGGCGAGGTGCTCGGAGCCGCTGGAGCCCCCGCTGCCGGAGATGACGCTCTCCTCTCTGTTGTACCTAGTCGATCATCATCATCATCAGTACATACCCTCGGGCACCACGGAGACATTGCTGCCGCTGGAGGAGGACCTCTCGTGCGGCGCCTCCTTGGCGGCGAGGTGCTCGGAGCCGCTGGAGCCCCCGCTGCCGGAGATGACGCTCTCCTCTCTGTTGTACCTAGTCGATCATCATCATCATCAGTACATACCCTCGGGCACCACGGAGACATTGCTGCCGCTGGAGGAGGACCTCTCGTGCGGCGCCTCCTTGGCGGCGAGGTGCTCGGAGCCGCTGGAGCCCCCGCTGCCGGAGATGACGCTCTCCTCTCTGTTGTACCTAGTCGATCATCATCATCATCAGTACATACCCTCGGGCACCACGGAGACATTGCTGCCGCTGGAGGAGGACCTCTCGTGCGGCGCCTCCTTGGCGGCGAGGTGCTCGGAGCCGCTGGAGCCCCCGCTGCCGGAGATGACGCTCTCCTCTCTGTTGTACCTAGTCGATCATCATCATCATCAGTACATACCCTCGGGCACCACGGAGACATTGCTGCCGCTGGAGGAGGACCTCTCGTGCGGCGCCTCCTTGGCGGCGAGGTGCTCGGAGCCGCTGGAGCCCCCGCTGCCGGAGATGACGCTCTCCTCTCTGTTGTACCTAGTCGATCATCATCATCATCATCATCAGCTCATATACGTCTCCACCGAGGGGCTCGAGACTCCCCTAACAAGCGCGCGCCTAGTGCGGCGCGACGTCACACGCCGCCAATAGTGACATCTCGGGCATGCAGGTTCCCTCACGCAGTGTTCCTTCACCGAAAGCCAGTGGTGTAAATCGGTACGTAAGTTTTTATAAACTCAGAGGTACGGGGCAGGGATTGAACCTGCACCCTCAAGATCGTGAGTCGGTGCGTTCCCAACTGAGCTACCACGGCTATTATTTTCCAATAATAATAATGATATTAAAATCTTATTTTCCAGATAGGATTAGGCCGTTCAAGTATTACGTAAGCAGATTTAGTACAATTATTTACCCCGCCATCCCCCTTGTCAGCAAAAGTAAGCACAGGTCTTACCCCCTCCCCCCGTGCTTACATAAACATTTTTCAATTACTGTTCTAAGCGAGTGCCTAAACGTATGCATATTTTGTGAAAATGCGATTCGTTTTCAAGCAAAGACAATGTGTGGGTTGCCATATGTGTAAAAAAGTAAATTACCCATTATCTAGACCCCCTACCCCCCACCAACCCCGTACCCTTATTCAAAATAAGCAAAGGAAAGACACCCCCGCCCCCCCCATAGTGCTTACGTAATATTTGAACGGGCTCTAAGCAATAATGTGTTGACCCTTATAAACTTAGTATTGAGAAAATGGCGTTTTAAGATAACATTGAATATGTGTTCTACGACATTTTATATGATATAAATCCATTTTTTATGTTTTAGATGACTTGAAACACTTTTGTGGAATGTTAAATACGTGATGCATTATAAAAATATATCCAAATCTTTGTTTTCAACTTTTTGTGGGTCGACACATTATTGCTTATCAGCATCCAAAAATGCTTTTATTATAATAAATATTATACTATGTACGTATATATTAGTTTTTTGTGAAATAAAGAAAGGTTGCAACTGCTGAATGGATGCTAATAAGCAATAATGTGTCAATGTACATAAAGTCGAAAACAAGGGTTTTGATATATATTTATAATGCATCGCGTATTTAACATTCTACAAAAGTTTTTCAAGTCATCTAAAGCATAAAAGTACATAAAAAAACATAAAAAAAGAAATACCAGTCGAATTGATAACCTCCTCCTTTTTTTGAAGTCGTTTGAAAATGGACTTATATCATACAAAACGTCATAAATCACATAGACATTATTATCTTTATTCGGCATTTTCTCAAAACCAAGTTTATGAGGGTTAACACATTATTGCTTATCAGCATCCAAATAGCCTGTATTCATATTTTTTTTAGCGATTTATTCAAGCATGTTTTTTGTACATAAGTACCTAAAATTAGGTCAGGGTTTTTAAGAATTTACTATATGAACTAGACTTCGTTAGCTAAGAATAATCATGCAAAAATTTGAATAAAACTAGTATAGTAATAATAATAAAGCCTATGTTCATCGGAGATAGTGTAGCTTCCCAACAGTGAAATAATCTTTTTTCCTTTTCCTTTAATAGTCTATTATATAATGTTAATTTAATGTAGATAATATAACAAACTTACCCGTAGATTGTGTGGTCTGTGTTGATGCATGAGGAATATTTGAATGGTATCGGCTGGTAGCCATACGAGCCGGCGTATGGCATGTATCCCGGTCCCATCATGCTGGAAAACACACAGATTATATATTAAAGACAAAAAAAATTTATAGGACACCCATTTCTGAAAAAAAATATACTTTAAGTATTTAGGACAAGTAGCAAAATGAGCTAAAAGGTCATGGATCCGGAAATACTTCAATTGTATGTTATTTTAATGTTAATTATGAATCTTTCGTAAGAGGAGGATAGTGTAGACTCCCAAAACAATTCCCATAATTCTTCAAATAAGCCCAAAATTAACGTAATCTCCTAAAAGTTAATCAAATCTCTCTTCCTGAATCACTTATCTCCCAGAAACTCAATGATCTCCCAATATCCTTCTTGTCTTACAAATTTCCTTAGATATTCAACAATTCTCACACATCTTCCAAAACCCCATAAATCTCGCAAGATCATCCCCACTTATCCCCAAAAAACTCTCCCTGAATCACTTATATTTCACAGAGATTCCAAATCTTTCTTATCGCTAAAAACTTCCTTAAATCTCCCAAAATCCCGCACAAAACTTCCAAAAACCCCTTTAAACCACCCAAAAATTCCCACAAACCTTCCATAAATCACCACAAATCTCCCAAATCCCCCCCCCCCCCCCCTGCTTACTTAGGATTAGGCAACGGTCCCAACGCATCACTGAGCAGGCTATGAGCATCCCCATCGGCTCGAACACGCAAAGCAGCACATTCTGCGCACAGTTCACCCAAAAAACTCCCCAAACCACCCAAAAACCCCACACAAACATGCAAATCCTCCAAAAAACTTCACAAACCACCCAAAAATCTTTCAAAAACCCCTTAAAACCACCCAAAAATCCCCACAAACCACCCAAATCCCCCCCCCCCCCCCCTGCTTACTTAGGATTAGGCAACGGTCCCAACGCATCACTGAGCAGGCTATGAGCATCCCCATCGGCTCGAACACGCAAAGCAGCAAGCTCTGCACACAGTTCACCCAAAAAAACCCCCCAAAATCACCACAAATCCCGCACAAAACTTCCAAACACCAGCCCAAATCGTTCAAAAACCAGCTCGGCGCACAGTTCACCCAAGAAACACCCCAAAACTCCCTTTAAACCTCCTAAAATTCCCCCCAAATCTCCCAAAAAACCCACAAATCTTCCAAAAATCTCCACAAACCACCCAAAAATCTTTCAAAAACCCCTTAAAACCACCCAAAAATCTCCCAAAAACCCACTCAAATACCCCCCTCTACTTACTTAGGATTAGGCAATGGTCCCAAAGCATCACTGAGCAGGCTATGAGCATCCCCATCAGCTCGAACACGCAAAGCAGCAAGCTCTGCACAAAGTTCTCCAGCCACGTAGTAACACTGCTCTGAGAAGGTGATCTTGTTCACCGTGTGCCGGATGAAGCCAGCCTGTTGGATAAGATAGATAGATGGATGATAGTTTAATATGGGACTAGTGGCTCCCAGCGGCTTCGCCCGCGTTCCCGGGGATCTACAATTTTCCCGGGATAAAAAGTAGCCTATGTCCTTTCTCAGGCTCTGGATTATCTGTGTAACAAATTTCTGAGTTGCCAGGCTCGTTTATAGGGAATGCGGCGTACAATTTTATTAACTAACTTATATTTTTCATCTCCCAGATTTCTTTTTTTTTTTATATGTTTTTCTTTGTCCTTGTTTAATTTTCGCTAGTGTACGTCCATTTTTTATAAATAAATGCTTTTCTATTATATTCTAATTAATTTCAATTGGTTCAGTAGTTTTAGCGTGAAAGCGTTACAGACAGACAGAGTTACTTTTTTTTCGTTATGACAGAGTTACGTTTATAAAAATATATCGAAATATTTTTTCGACTTGTGGGTTGACACATTATTACTTATCAGCATCCATATAAAGCTACATGCTGTTTGTTTTTTGGCAGCCAACCTGTCAAAAAAGTTATAATATTAATATCTGGTTGTCAGATGGGGGATGGGTGTGCACCGCTTACCTTGAGCATGTGCGAGGCGTACTTCCTGGCGAGGCGGCGGTCCCCCACGCCGGCCACGTGCTGCTGGATCCAGTCCACCACGTCGGCGCCGATGAACGCGCTGGGTATCGTGATCTTCAACCACATGCGGTCGCGGATCTCTAGACCTGGAATATATCATCATCAGCTCATATACGTCTCCATCGAGGAAGTCGAGCCTCCCCTAACATCGAGGGGGTGTAGGCCATAGTCCACCACGCGGGCCTAGTGCGGATTGGCAGACTTCACATGCCTTCAATTGTGACAACACAAAATAAAAACAAAAAACAAAAACCTTACAGAAGACCGCACCCAAATAACACTACTAGTGTTGTGTTCTTGCGGTGAGTAAGGTAGCCAGAGCTCCATGAGGAGACGCTGTAGCGGCAGTGGGGGGACCAGGGATGGAGTAGCGTCGTAGGGGTATGCAGGACAGCCCCGTTGTTGCAAGCGTTCATAGGCTACGGTAACCGCTTCCTATCAGGTGGGACCGTATGCCTGTATGCCCCCTTGGGGTATAAAAAAATTTCAATAACTTACCCGACTCAGGCCTAAGCATAGCCCTGACCACCAAAGCCATATCCATATTGACGGAGAGCTGGGGCTCCAGGCCTCCTGCGGGGACTGTGCTTGCATCTGAGGCACCACGCTCGGACACTGAAGACACCGGTAGGGCTGATAGGGACGGCGGTGGGGGAGGATAGGCCTCCCTTAACGCCTGCGTGTGGGCTACCCATGCACCTGGAAAAGGGTATATTAATGTTAATTAATGCTACTAGGCAAAAATTCATTTAAGGGCAATGTATATTCCATCAACAAACTACCTAAAGATATTCAGGTTTTACCAGTTAATAAATGGATGTTAATAAGTAATAATGTGTCAACCCACAGAAAGTCGAAAACAAAGGTGTTGATATATTTTTATAATGCATAACAACCAGCGCCTTAAGAGTCAGGGTCACTAACCACAAAGCCAACTGGGCTGTCAAAACCAACATAAGAGTGAAGTGACCAGTAGACATCGAGCATGTAACCAATAGAGTAGCAATAGTGAGCCATTTGTTTAGCAACGCATCAATGATTTGTCACGTATAACTGGTATAACTAACAAACCACGCTCGAACTAAAACAGTACCCGACCAATAAGAGACCTGTGTGTACGACTTGACCTTGAGTCGGCCAATCAGAACACAGGGGCCGGCGTAGCGTTTTGGCGTATTTTGTTTTCTAGCAAAACTGTTAACAGTTCTACTCTATTGGTTACATGCTCGATGCCAGTAATAATAATAAAACCTTCTTTATTTCATATCATATTTACATATCGAATGTTATTAGTAATTAGTGGCGTTGACTTATATTAATTTTTGTTAGTAAGGTTAGTTTTATGTTTTTTTAATGATATGAATCTCGTCTAGAGTAAAGGTCTCCTCCAACTTCTTCCATAGTTCTCTATCTCTGCTTTTGCTCATCCAGTCTTTCCCTGCGGTTTGTATTAAATCATCAGCCCACCGTTTATGAGGTCTTCCAACTTTTCTTTTGCCAGATGTTGGACCCTTCCATTGTGTTGTTAATTTTGTCCATCTATTATCTGAGTAGCGTGAGATGTGTCCAGCCCATCTCCACTTCAATCTTAACGCTTTTGTTAGCGCATCTGTGATTTTTGTTTTTTGTCTTATTAAGTTTTGATTTTGTGTTTCTTTTTTATTTTCAAAATACTTCTCTCCATGGCTCTCTGTGTTGTAGTAAGTTTTTGTTTAACTCTGTTTGTGTAAGTCCATGTTTGGCAACCATACAGTAGACTGGGTAAGAGGCAAGTGTCCATTACGATTTTCTTTAGAGTCATGCTGTATTTTCCCTTTAGAATTTCTTTTAGTGACCAGAACTTTCTCCATGTAATATTTTTCCTTCTTTCTACTTCATCGTCGTTACTAGTCGTTTTAAATGATATTTCTTTTCCTAGATAAACATAGGAGCTTACATATTCTATTTCGTTTCCTTTTAAGTTGAAGTCGATGCCAGTAGAGTACATATATTACTATTGGACCGGTTGCTTTGTGGTTAGTCAACCTGACTGCCAAACCGACTGTCGTTAGATTGAATGCCACCAAGGACAAACATTTGTATGCATGAAGATGTCTATCTGCTCTGTGTCTGGATGTAAATATCTATATAAGTATGTATTTAAAAGTAGTATATGTAGTATATCAGCTATCTAGTTACGATATCACAAGCTCTGCTTAGTTTGGAATCAGATTGGCGGCGTGTGAATAATGTCCCAGGATATTTACATATTTATGAATAGACCTTCAATTTTTCTGGGATAAAAAGTATCTGTTGTCAGAATCCCTTCAGCCGTTGTTGCGTGAAAGAGTAACAAACATACATACATCACAAACTTTCCCATTTATAATATTAGTAGAATTCCTTCAAACAGACCTTCACAGATGCAGAATGAAGGAAAACATCGTGAGGAAACCTGCATGCCCGAGATGTCACAATTAAAGTCATGTCAAGTCCGCCAATCCACACCCGCGTGGTGGACTATGGCCTACACCCCCTCGATGTTAGGGGAGACTCGAGCTCCGAGCGTACGTATATGAGCTGATGATGCAGAATTGACTTACCAGGATCAATAGGCCTTACAGGCTCCGTTCTGGGGATAGTGAAGTATCCCTTAGGGTTAGGGTCCCAGCATTTAGCCACGACCAGCTTAATGGGCCCCGGCTTCTGGACCACTTCACGGAGCACCCTGACCGCTTCATCGTTGGTCATATCTTCAAAGTTCACGTCATTTACCTGGAAAGGTGGAAAGATATATATTACTCGCTGCCTCAGCTTCGCACGGGTGCAATGCTTATACATCACATTAGAAACCTCCAAAATTGACAGTGTTTCTCTAACATATTATGCATGTATTGTATATACAATACTAGAGACAGAGAACAATGGAAATTGTTAGAGGAGGCCTTTGCCAAGAGGCACACTGAACTCAGAGATATCTTATAATTTCAGAGATATCTTATAAATTCAGGATAAGAGGCTTATTATTATTATTATGTATATACAAACCTTCCTCTTGAATCACTCTATTTATTAAAAAATACCCATCAAAAGTTCCCGTTGCGTAGTTTTAAGTATCTAAGAAGACATAGGGATAGACAGCGAAAAGTGACTTTGTTTTATAATATGTAGTAATAGTAATTGTAGATCTAAGTTGGTTTTGATAAGAACCTCAGCACGGTTTCATCTGCATAGTTCCCATTCCCGAGAGAACACAGGGATAAAATATAGCCTATGTTACTCCCTGATAATCTAGCTTTCAATTGAAATTGAATAATTATCAATAAAAAATAGTTATTATATAACACAAGCTCACTTTGAAGCCTCCTTTGCAATCAGATTGGCCGTGTGTGAAAAATGTCTCAGGATGTTTATTTTTATAATGACTCACCTGTAATATCATGTCTCCGGGCTCAATCCGGCCGTCCAGAGCAACAGCACCACCCTTCATAATACTCCCAACGTAAATACCACCGTCTCCTCCCTTATTAGACTGCCCCACAATAGATATCCCCAGAAAATTCACAGTATCCATGTTTAAAGTCACCGTTATTATATGCATAGACATTGTAGAGTCTGTTATAGACGAGTAAGATGATGTACGGGACATGACTTGAGGTCTCTTGCGTCTGCGCTGAGGCCTTTTCCGTGAACTCACTTGTAGATGGGACACGCTGCTGCATTCTGTTAATGCTCTGTCTACGGAGGCATTTGTGTGTCTACCTGTGGTGGTAGTGATCTCAGATTGACTGTCGAACAGGCTGGTGGAGTCCAGATCTGAGCTAAGGACCGACGCAGTCTCATACTCCAACCCATGGTTGTATTTCGAATGACCATTTATTCTCAGGCCTCTATACTTGTATTTGTCACAGGAAGCCCTATGCCCCGGCCGGGAACTGATGGTGCTGTCTGTGTCAGTGCATGTGTCCCTTGTGAGGGGCGCTGGAGGAGCCCCATGGGTGTTAGGCTTCCCTTTTCCAGCATTGCTGTCCGTGCACTGAGAAGCTCCGTCCGAAGGGTTCGAGCCCTCAGCGGACACCAGCCACGACACCACACGACCGTTGAAGCACGGCAGATGAGCGTTATCATCAACAATTTCCTCTTTCACCACACCAAAATCATCGTCCATGGATTTAAAAAAAAATTTATAGTTCGGCCTATTCAGTTGATTTTTAAAGTCTAACAACGTAACTTTCTCCGGTGATATAGGGATTTTAACTAAATACGGCGTCTCCTCATCGTCTATGTAATAAATAACTTTCGTTTCTTCCATGTTTCACAGCATTTATTTATTCAATAACAACACCCTTGTAATCTATAAATATCGGCCGCCATCACAAAAATGGCGACTGTGATTTAGTTCCGTTTTAAGCCGCGGCGTTGCGCTGATAGTGCTCGTGATATTTATCGACGTTCGGATACATTGACTTCTTTTCTTATTTCAATGGCACCAGATGTGTAATATACACAATTCTGTCAGAGTGTTTGAGAATAAACGATGGAGATTGTACGGTGAAATCTCCTGTATAGGTCTATTATATTACTCTTTGGGTGAAATTATGACTATTCACCAATAAGTTAACCTAAAACAAATAAAATAATAATATAGAACCAACCAGGATACATTGACATGCATGACACTAAAATTTATAATCGACTAAAAAACCCATCGAACAATTCTAGCTAGTGATGCTGTTTATCTGTGGATTTTTACTGCTATATTATTTTTAATCTGGGTGTAGTGTTTATAAATAAAGTTTGATTTGAAAAGTCCGTTGAATTAAATTCAGCAGCAGTTCTTAAAACGCCTCAGATAATATAGAAAAATGTTCAAAGCGAAAGATCAATTGTTAAAAAATATAAGTGACGAACTAGCGGCGTTCATTAAAAACACTGAAGGTAAGTAAATAATGAACGAAATCTAACTTGAAAGTGTTTTTGGTTTTACGTTACGAGCAATATTTACCAATTTTTACAGATGAAATTGACCGTAACTTATTAGAAATGAAGGAACAGGAGAAAAATGTCGCTGTAGAGTCACGGTTAACGGCTGAATTAGAAATTACTGTGAGTATGTTGACATATAAACTTCTCAAAAAAAACCATCAACCAAAACAAATTATTATAAACTAGCTGCCTCCGCGCGGTTTTACCCGCGTAGTTCCCGTTCCCGTGGGAATACAGGGATAAAATATAGCCTATGTTACTCGGGGATAATGTAGCTTTCCAAAGGTGAAAGAATTTTTGAAATCGGTCCAGTAGTTTCGGAGCCTATTCGTTACAAACAAACAAACAAATCTTTCCTCTTTATAATATGAGTATAGATTATCATAACTAGCAGGACGAATATATGTTTACTTTATGCACCTAGTTACGTCACTGCCCGGTATATTCATTAATTAGTAATATGTTTTAAAATCTTATTTACTTACTACCTCCCGCCCCGCAGTTTCACCCGCGTAGTTCCCGTTCCCGTGATCACTTAGGGGTATGAGAAATAGTAACCGATTCTCAGACCTACTGAATGTGCATATGAAATTTCATAAAAATCGGTCAAGCCGGAGGAGTATGGTAACTAACATTGTGACACGAGAATTTTATATATTTACTTATGTACTGCTATTTATGGTTTTCAGAAAGAATTGGAGGCTAATTTGGAGAAATTAAAGAGACGTAATGTTGAGTTGGAGGGCGCCTGCATTAAATTTGAGAACCTACACATATCAGATAGTGATCAGACAAGACTTGACAATGCCAAGTAAGTTTGTGGTTAGTGCCCCTGACTCTCAAGCCGGCGGTCGTGTCGAATCCCACCCAGGACTAACATTTGTATGCATGAATATGTCTGTTTGTTCTGTGTCGCGATGTAAATATTTATATAAGTATGTATTTAAAAGCAGTATGTGTAGTATATCACCTATCTGGTTACCATAACACAAGCTCACTTTGAAGCTTACTTTGGAATTTGGTGTGTGAAAAGTGTCCAAGGTTATATATTTCTTGATAATATAATTTCTTTATTTCCAGAGAGATGTACCAGCTAGGTAAAGAGTTAACTGGAGTACGTTTTGACTACAGCGCCCCACCAAATGTGGCGAAAGGATGTATCCTTTTACTATATACTAGTTTCCTACACTTTTTGAAATCGGTCCAGTAGTTTCGGAGCCTATTCGTTACAAACAAACAAACAAACAAATCTTTCCTCTTTATAATATTAGTATAGATTATCAAAAACTCAAAGTTTTCGACTTTTTGTGGGTCGACACATTATTGCTTATCAGCATCCAATTACAAACTTTACCTCATTATGATATTTAAGTGGTTTGGGGTTAAAGTCACATCGGATTTTGTTCTATGGATAGGTTGATCTTTGTACCAAATTTCATTTAAATCGCTTCATTAGTTTTAGCGTGAAAGAAAGACAGACAGACTTTCACATTTATAATATTAGTAAGATTTTTTTGTATTTAAAATCAGACCAAATATATACAACTAGCGGAGCCGGCAGACTTCGTTCTGCCCACCAGCGCCCACGGCTCCAAATTGATGTATTATACATAAAAACCTTCCTTCAATACTCGGTAATTTGGTGAAAACCGCATGAAAATCTGTTGAGTAGTGTTTGTGTTCATCGTGTTCAGACAGAGGCGGTGGGGACTTTGTTTTATATATATTGATTTTAATTCCTTAATCAAATAAATAGATGTAAAAAGCGAGTCCCGCAAGCTACTGCAGCCGTTCGAGATTGATATGGCGACGGGGGGCGACAGTGAAGCCCTATGGACCCTCATACAGTCCACGGCGGCTCCCCTCTGGCCCTTCGCCGAAAAAGAAAACAGAGCTTATAATAAATGATTTATTTTACATATACGTGTTTAATTTATACTTATAGAGTGGTATGGACGGTTAGCAAAGCATATTTGTCTTTAATTTAAATCTAAAAGTTAAATTAAAATATGAATATTGAAAAATATTAATAACTAGTGGCTCCCCGCGGTTTCACCCGCGTACCCGGGAGGTCTTCCATTTTCCCGGGATAAAAAGTAGCCTATATGTTAATCCAGGTTATAAGCTATCTTTATTCCAAATTTCATTCAAATCCATTCAGTAGTTTTTACGTGAAAGAGTAACAAACATCCATACATACATACATCCATACTTACAAACTTTCGCCTTTATAATATAAGTAGGATATAAGTAGGATATGCTGAGACGTTCCTCCTCATATGGCGGGCTTTTTTTCTATGTAAAGATTTATGTCTGAGTGAAATGGAACAGACATTTGGAGATTCGTTTTACGGAAGTTTATTATTTCTACCATTGACAAATTATTTTATTACTTATTAGAGCTAATACAATTGTAAAATAATTTGTATCTAAGTGTTAATACATTATTTAATTGAAGGGCTAAATAACTAATAGAATACTCATTCGTTACAAATTTGAAGACACTGGTTTTACCCGCATAGTTTCCGTTCCTACAAGAATACAGCCACAATATACAGCCTATGTTTCTCCCTGATAATGTAGTTTTCCACAGATTTTATTTGTTTTGTAGTGCAGGCTTGAAATCGTAACAAACAATACATTTCCATAGTAAAATTAGGATGAATCTAAGCAGACGATTCGTTTTACGGTCGTTTGAAAAGCATTTTTGATATTAAAAGATGGACGTCAATCTGTCAGTCAACAAAACTGACATCTTTGTTCACGTGTAGCGAACGATTTCCATCGTGTTTTATTATGAATATAATGCATATAGGTACATAATTAAATAAAGCAATAAAAATGACTGTCACAGCGGATAAAGAGATCGACATATTTGTCGCCAGCAAAATTGGCTCTTTTAAACGTAAGGTTCTTCTATTTTTTTCACAGTTCATAAAGTTTGGTGTATGTATCAAAATAGTTTATAATCGTGTTATTTTAGGTTCAATACTTATTATTATTGATGAAAATACTTATTTTTACTCTTGTTAACATTATACAGGAATTTAATATAGTATTATTAATAGATCCTGTCAAGAAACGTCTCCGTTTACGTGTGAATGCAAATTTAGCTTTTGATGCAGTTTTAACAATTACATAGGGTTATTTGAGAAAAAAATTAGGCTAAGTTAGATCGCGACATAAATAAGTTGACATCATAAAGTATTGTTGCACTGAAAGGTTAAATTGGGACCAATTCTGATGCAACTAACTAAACTTAACTAAATACCTTAGGCCTCTTTCTATTATGTCAAAGAGGGATTATCTAAGTGCTCCTAGTGGCCTAAACTAGTTATGATAACAAACCAAATACCATATAAAAATAAACATAATTTATTTTAAGCCTTATTATGTATCTTAGAGTTAAACTAAAATTGCAATATTTGTAGTAAAAACAATTAAAAACTCTCTTGAATGGCTAATAAAGGTGTTGAAATTGTAATTTACATAATTTAGTTCCTTAAATAATAGTTTTCTATTCATTATTTTCTTTCAAAAAACTTTTATAAGACATCCTAAAAATAAATAAAAGGACTTACACTTTGCATACTCATGTTAACTTATGTGTGTGTAAATACAAATTAATTACTTAATGAAATAAATCTTCCAGACATAAAATACCACACAGAATCGTCAAAGAACTCAAAGAAATGTATAGAGAATTTAGTTGACATAAAAAAGTTACAAAAAGATGATACTATTACATGCATGGAGTGGGGTAATGTGGAACAAACAGAAATACTACTTGGAAGGAAGAATCAGCAGGTATGGTAGAAATAAATATCCTGGAACATGCGGCCAATCTGATTCCAAACTAAGTAAACTTGTATTGTAAGCAGATAGCTGACAGACTACATGTCGTATAATTTCTTTTTAATAATGCAGCTTGCTCAAACATTAATCAAAATAATAAATTTTTTGGTAATCACTATATATCAATCATATGATATACTACTTTCAAATACAGACTTACATAGATACTAGTGGGTCCCTGCGGTTTCACCCGAATAGTAGGGATAAAAAGTAGCCTATATCCTTTCTCAGGCTCTAGACTATCTGTGTACCAAATTTCATTTAAATAGATTCGGTAGTTTTAGCATAAATGCAATGTCTTTCACAAACTCTGTCTGTCTTCTGTCTGTCGCATTTATAATATTAGTATAGATTTACATCTAGATACAAAACAAACAGACATTTTTTATATTTAAAAGTAGTATATCATCTGTCTTATCATATTAAAAGCTATCTTTCAAAGCAGGCAGTATTAAAAACAATTCTATTTATCATCAGATCCAACTCTACGACACACTGCAAGGCTTCACAAAAACATACACCGCAGACTTTGCCCCTGGAGAGGTAGTTGGGCTCGGACGATGCAAGCGTAAACTCCTAGCAGCTACTTCTACCGGCATTGTCAGGATATGGAGCAAGAAGGTGGACGAGCAAGTGAAGACAGGTGGCAAGCTTGACAAGATGAGGGTGTGCCCTGATGATAATACTCTGTTTGGGACTGGTGAGTTTAGTTTTTGTTGTACTAGCGACCCGCCCCAGCTTCGCACGGGTGCAATGCTTATACATCACATTAGGAACCTCCAAAATTGACAGTGTTTCTCTAACATATTATGCATGTATTGTACAGGTGGTGAAGAAAACGACCTGAAGATATATCGTATTGGTGATTCAGAACCGACATTTGTTGCTAAGAATCTAGCACACGATTGGCTCCAGCTCCGTCAGCCGGTGTGGGTGTCGGACCTGGCCTTCATGCCTGGTGAAGGTGGCAGAGTTGTAGCTGTGTGCTCGAGACATGGTTATGTTAGGTATGTATATATCTACCTACTTTTCCAGGGAACTTTCAATTTCCCAAGATAAAAAGTAGCCTATGTGCCAGGAGTGACATAGGCTATATCACTCCCCCCCTTATTGCCTGATCCCTCGCTATTCCCTATCCCCTTATTCCTACGGGAACGGGAACTAAAAGTCATAAATAAATTGTTTAGCTTAGTGCAAAAAAAGGCCTCAAATTAAGTTTTTAGTTAGTTGCACCAGAATTGTGCCCAATATAAAAGTATTTTTTTAATTATATTTTTTTTGTCACAGATTATACGACAGCAGAGCTCAAAGGCGTCCGGTCATAAATGTTGATTTTAAAGCGATGGCTGCCACTTGTATAGTACCAAGTTTTGAAGAGCGGTGAGTTTAATGCTAAGTTTGTTAGGGGGCCGTTCAAGTATTACATAAGCCGATTTAGTACTATTGTTACCCCCCCCCCCCCCTCCCAAGCACTATGGGGGGGTGTCTTATCTTTGCTTAATTTGAATGTCAGGGGGGTCTAGATAATGGTTACGTCTTCGGTAGTTATTTACCCCCTACCCCCCATGTCATTTAAAATAAGCAAAGCAAAGACCCCCCCCCTCCCATAGTGCTTGTAATGGGGGGATAGATAATTGATCCAACTTGAACGGCCCCTCGTAAAGGCCGTTTCAATTAGATTTAGATGATGATATTTGTCCTCCAGCCAAGTGCTAGTAGGTTTCGGTCGCGGGCAAGTCCAGCAGGTAGAGCTGCGCAAGGGCAGGCCGGGCCGCGGGTACAAGGGGAGCGCGGGCGCAGTCACTAGTGTGGCCGTGGTTAGGGAGCCGAGATTACTGCTCACTTCGAGTCTGGACCGCCATCTGCGTGTTCATAATTATGATACCAAGGAGCTGATTTATAAGGTATGTCCAAAATTTTTTTTCCTTCTAGCTTGATAGCCGGTTGGCTTTGTGGTTAGTGACCCTGACTTGAAGTGTCGAGGGTTTAAATCCTCTGGCTATAGCTTGACAGCCGGTTGGCTTTGTGGTTAGTGACCCTGACTGTGAATCCTGACCCTGAGTGTCGAGGGTCCAAATCCCACCCAGGACTAACCATTTGTATGCAGCAATGTGTCTGTTTGTTCTGTGTCGCGATGTAATTAGAGAGGACAGTCTACTTTTAATCCCGGGACAATGGAAGATCTTCCAGGTCCCGGTCACTGATAAATAATAAATATCCTGGGACATTCACACAATCTTTGGTTTCTAGTGTGTGATAAACATTCCACCCGTGCGAAGCTGGGGCGGGTCGCTAGTAAGTATTTAAAAGTAGTATATGCAGTACATCAGCTATCTGGTTACAGTACATGTTTACTTAGTTTGGAATCAAATAGACCGCATGTGGAAAATGTCCCAGGAAATTTATATAAGACTAGCGGAGCCGGCAGACTTCGTTCTGCCCACCAGCGCCACCTGCCGGCTCCAAATTGATGTATTATACACAAAAACCTTCCCCATGAAATACTTCGTAATTTGGTGAAGACTGCATGAAAATCTGTTCAGTAGTTTTTGTGTTCATCGCGTTTAGACAGATAGAGGCGGCGGGGACTGTTTTATATATATAGATGGGTTTATTTTTCAGCAATATTTGACTTCAAAGTTATCCTGCGTGCTTGCGCAGACTGAAAACTCTACTCCAATGCTTAAAGAAGATAATGAGATAAAAGAAGAGGGAGATAGCGTTAGTGTCCCAGTGGAGATAGAAAGAGAGGATGATTTGGATGAGTTGTTTGAAAATATGGAAACTATTGAGTGAGTATTTCGATAATCTTATATATAACTAGCTGCCTCCGCGCAGTTTTACCCGCGTAGTTCCCGTTCCCGTGGGAATACAGGGATGAAATATAGCCTATGTTACTCAGTGATAATGTAGCTTTCTAATGAAAAAAGAATTATTAAAATCGGTCCAGTACTTTTTGAGTTTATACGTTACATACAAAAATAAAAATCTTTCCTATTTATAATATTAGTGTAGATTGGGAAAAATAACTATATATTTTTTATTTTCAGTGAAAAACCAAAAAAGAAAAAGTTACCCATAGAAGAAAAATTGGCTGTTAAGAAGATTAAACCCTCCACAGAAGGAAGCACAGAAGTAGGCGACGAAGAAGAAGAAGAAGATGCGATAGTCAAACTTCTCAGAAGTACAGAGAAACAGAAGAAGAAGAGGGAAAAGCAGAAGAGAGAGAAGAAAGCGAAGAGCGTGTTTCATAATGCTTAGAATAAAGTTGGTTTATATTGTGTGTGTTTTTTTATTTTTTCTAAACTATGGATCCTTATATTTTAAATGGTCATACTTTTTGATAATATAATTCACGAGACTGGCATAAAATGTCTTTAAAAGGGCACTAAACTAAATAGGGTAAAAGTTTATATGCGTAACATATCTATTTTAATATAATAATAGCTCCGTATATAAATGATGAAATGTTCCATAAACTAATGAAGTATTTCCATTGCCCGCGTAAAGATGTAAGAGCCATCAGAGGCTAACATCTTCAAGTCCCGTCAAAAAAAAAAGAGTCAAAAAAGAATGAAGTATTTGTGAAACTGTTTAGCTAAACACACGGTAATTGAAATGTAAAATCTCATTTTATTAACTGAGTCTAATGGATGGTAATTAACGTCTAAATATTCGAAAATATCTGTTTCACCTTTTCGCGGTATATAATAATAATAATAAATCTTTATTGCAGGCTACAAGGCCCATAGCATATATACAGCTTGGCAAAAAAGAGTGTGGAATAAATGAGGTCGCTCCTATCGCAACTGTGGCAGCCCCGGATACTACGACTGAAAACTTTTTGATACTTGTTATTTTTGGGATATGATTCCAATCCCGAGTGGTCTGTGGTTCAATCCCTCGGAAGGTTTAAATGTCCAGTATTTACAATGTTTATAGTGGGCGGTGGTGGATACCTCCCACAGACATGACAGACAAATAATCATGCCTCCGAGGGCAGTCTAATTGTGGGATTGTTAGGAATTGATGATAATAATTTGGGTACGAGGTTAAGAAAAACACACTTTTTTTAAAAGCAATATTTTATTACAATGCAAACTATTCAAAAACACTTTCATCTAAGTACTTGATCCCAGAAAAGTCCACATTTTGGCTCGAGCTTCCTGCCACTTCAGAATCACTAGAATATTCTGAAAAATCACTGAGATGACATTTATTTCACCTACTTTAACAATTTTTCTTACTGTGTTGACAGTTGTTCCTAAAACAAAAATAAAGTTTCTTAATATTAGTTTCCGACTCATTATTATCAAGTATCAATAATGGAGGTTAGAGTATACGAGACTTTTCAAACTACAAAACATAACCTCAACTTTAAATTTCTATAAACAACACTAAAACTTACTTAAATCTGCGTATCAACAAAACTACGCATGGAAAACATTTATAAAACCTTATTTTAAGGTACAATGACTTATTTAAGGTACATAAATACCTGTCATATCAGCAGTTCTTTGGTAAACATTGTCGATATCGGACAAAACTTATCCCGCTTGAGATTCGGCCAAACACCGCGTAAGGACGTGGTAAATCACTGTTCTGCCACTACTGCGAATATTTTTATTCATTTTGAATAGTAAATTATGCAACGTAAGCTGATAATTTAGGGAAATTTACGAAAAACAACTACAATACACGCACTGTTGACACAGAATGTACTTGCAGTTGACAAGTGAAGCATGTTGCCACAATCATCCATTTTTAGTTCCAACTGTCACCGCGTCAGACTCTTATTTGCCAAGCTGTACCTTAAAACTAAGAATACATATTTAAAAATATAAACATGTTTTCCTTGAACTAGGGCGCGTAGAGACGGCGACGTGCTCGCCTGCGTGGTGGGTATTGTCCCGCGAAAACGACGGAACACCACACCTTTCGGCCAAAACTCCTCCTTCATGAAGGTTTCGAGAAATTGAACTGGAACCCGCACCACAAACGAAGTAAAGTCGACGTTGTGACGCGACTCCAGCTTCACGACCCTCAGGATGTACTTGGTTTTCTTCTCTATGTACTCCACAACCTCCTCAACCTTTGTGGAGTATCTTAAACGGGAGACATACAGCTGCGTCGTCGGATTATCAGGAATATAGAGTGGTAGAATAATTTTATAGTGATTATGGCAACATATACAGCTTGTCAGAGTTGTCAATGTGTGTCACGAAAAAGCGCGGGAAACTTCGAACAACACGGGTGTCTTTTTTTCAAATTAATTTTTATTTAATGTTTTATAATTATAAGTGATCAGTGGAGGTGTTCATTGTATTTATTATTTGTATTTAGTTTATTTTCTGTAGTTTTCACATTAGTTTGCTGTATATAGGTGAGTTTTTACTTTATTTTGTATGATCGACGATAACGATCCCCCCGATCCCGGGGGTTCTAATACTTCTAATTTAAACAATAACGTAGCTCACTATGTAACAATATCAGAGCCTAATGATTCCGACTCATCGATATGCAAAAAGAAACCGCGAAAGCGGAATCATGACAAAAAAATATGCGGAAATTGCAACAGGAAAAAAAGAATGAACAAAATGGCAGGCGATAAAAATAAGGAATCTTGCAAATGCCCGGATAGCGATTGTATCGCAGACGACGTTCCACCTGTTTCTGGGTCTTTGGACGGAACTGACGGTACTTCATCCAAAGCCTCAGAACCTGTTTCCTCAGATACCCCATCCCCACATCCCATAAAAGTAGGACGTAGCTTATACTCCGCCATGGATTCTTCACCATATACCGTACATGTACAAAAAATTGAAACAACGGTCAATGATGGTACCTCTTTTCACCCAGTCGCATTCGGCAATTTTTTGAAAAAAAATAGTTTTAAAAGCATTATAAATGGAAGTATTAAAAAAATTGGTAGGAATAGAATTTCATTAGGATTTTCCAACTATACTGATGCCAACAACTTCATTAGTCATGATTCGATATCAAATCATAATTTAAAAGCATTCATCCCATCTTTTAATATTACTCGCATTGGCCTGGTTCGTGGGGTTCCTGCAGACTGGTCTATTGAAGAAATTAAAAATAATATATCTGTACCGTTTGGATGTGGAGAAGTTATAAAAATTAGGAGAATTAATTTTAAGGTCATGATTGAAGGTAGTCCCACTTGGAAGCCTTCGCAATCAGTCGTAGTCACTTTTGATGGTCAGGTGTTACCTAAGCATATATTTATGTGTTACAATGCTTTACCAGTAGAAACATACATTTTTCCTACCATCCAATGCTTTAATTGCTGTAGATATGGACATACAAAAGTTCAATGTAGGTCCAAACCAAGATGTTACAAGTGTGGACAAGAGCATACTGGGGTGTCTTGTAAGGTTGAGGATGATGTGGCATCTTGCTGCATGTGCTCGGGTTTGCATTTTGCTACCAGTAGGGTTTGCCCAGAGTTTGGAAGACAAAAGGACATCAAATCATCCATGGCAAATAAATCTATTTCATATGCAGAAGCCATTAAACTTCACCCTCCAGTCAACAATAAACTATATTCCGAGGCATTAATTCAATCTTTTAATTTTAATTCTCATAATGATAGTAGTCCAATAAATTTTTCAAGTATTAACAATAGTCAAAATAATCCTAGTGGCACTACGTCTTACAAAAAAACAATTTTTAAATATCCAAAAAAAGTTTCATCCCCAGTCAAAGGTTATGATAGAAAGTCACATGATCTTTTGACAAAAGATTATAGTTTCTCTCCTTCCATTAATGGCTGTGCATTGAAATCATCTGATGCCAAGGATGAATCTTCTCAATTAGCTCTTTCTGACATCATTGTTGCATTGATAAATGCACTTTCTCAGTGTAATCTTATTCCACCGTCCAACGTTGCTTCTCTTATTAATAGTATACTAAGTTCTTCTATAATCAATGGCCAAGCTAACAAACATAATTCAGTGGAATTGTCGTAGTATAATTAGTAAGAAATCTGATTTAATATACATTATAAATAAATATCATCCTTCAGTACTTTGTCTCTCTGAGACATGGTTAAAGCCTGGTTCTCATTTTAGGGTGCCAGGTTTTGTTTGTGTCAGAGAAGACAGGTCTGATGGGTATGGGGGTGTTGCCATCCTCATCAAACACTCTCTTTCATACTCTCCTTTATCTCTTCCATCTCATAGTAATGATTTTTCAATAATTGCTGTGAACATATGTAATATATACTTTGTCTCTATATATATACCCCACCCATCACAACATATATTTAGAGAATTAAATAATATTTTGAAATTTATTCCAAGACCATTCTTGCTGTTAGGGGATTTCAATGCACACCACCAAATGTGGGGAAGCTCTATAACTAACTCATATGGTGAAGATTTACTTGATATAATAGACACATTTAACCTATGTCTACTTAATACAGGTGCTCCCACTAGGAGAACCGGACCAAATGGGAATATTAGTGTTATTGATTTAACTCTATGCACTCCTGATCTATCCTCCACCTTGTCATGGCAACCATTATGCTCTACCTATGGTAGTGATCATTTCCCATTATTAGTATCATTTCCAAACCCTACTCCTGACCATTCTGTTGCACCACCTCGTTTGAAATATAAATTAAAAGATGTTGATTGGGAAAGTTATAAAGTTAAAGTAGATGAAAAAGTTTTATATTTACCTTCCATTGAACATGGACAAGAACAGTTATGCTTAAATAAATTTTCTGACTCATTATTATCTGCTGCTGATGTAGTATTTCCAAAAAAAAAAAGAAATTCAGGTAATATACCATCACCACCATGGTGGGATGAAGAGTGTACTATTGCGGTAAAGAAGAGAAAGGAATCTGAATTAGTATATCGTGGTAATATGACATCTGAAAACTTTACTGTTCTTTCAGAGATAATGGAACAGACCAGAAAACTTCTAAAACAGAAGAAGTTTGATGGTTGGCGTAGATTTTGTTCTTCCATTTCCCCCGATACCCATTCATCAATAGTTTGGCAAAACATAAAGAGATTTAAATGTGGTTGGATTAACCCTCCTAAAACAACACTTCCATTATCTCTATCTGATTCATTCCTAGATCTTCTTGCTCCTCCCAGTGTAATGGAATGTAATGAATTGATATCACTCAATGTAGGTTCATCATATTTTGATGATCACCAAGATGAGATTAATGCATTTTTTACATTGCCAGAATTACAAGGTATTCTTTCTGAAATTAAAGACACTGCACCGGGTATTGATGGCATACCATATTCTTTCCTGGCTAACCTTAATGATCCATCACTTTTATATTATCTTAACCTAATAAACTCTATTATGATTTCTGGTAATATACCAGACGCTTGGCGTAAACAAATAGTCATTCCTATACTTAAGCCGGAGAAACCGCCTTCAATCGCGTCATCATACCGTCCTGTAGCTCTGTCTTCGGTATTATTAAAAGTAGCTGAACATTTAGTTAAAAATCGTTTGGAATGGTTTGTTGAAAACAATAACAAATTATCAAAAAGCCAATACGGCTTTAGGAAGGGGAAAGGTACCATAGATAACCTAGCAATTTTCACCACAGATTGCAGGTTGGCATTCTCAAATAATAAATCGGTGCTTGCAGCATTTCTCGATATTCAATCTGCATATGATAATGTTGTAATATCTATATTAAAAATCAAACTCATTAAATTAAAAATCCCAAATTTTATTGTAAATTTTATTACTAACATATTATCGAATCGTTCTATTATTTTAAATATAGACGGTTCAGTAAGGTCTAGAGAATTATACAGAGGACTTCCTCAAGGATCGGTCCTTAGTCCATTGCTATATAATATTTATGTAAATGATTTAGAACCTATTTGCTGTAATTTTGTAAAAATTCTTCAGTATGCTGACGATTTACTTTTTTATGTTATCGACAGCTCAGTTAGTGATGCTTGTTCAAAATTAAACCGTTCCTTAGAAATATTAAAATTATATTTAGATGTAAATGGCCTTGATATATCTCCTTCAAAAAGTGTAATAGTTTTGTTTTCCAGAATGCGCTTACCTCCTCCTGTTTCAATACATTTTAATAATTTTGTTATACCTGATAAAAATGAAATAAAATTCTTAGGGTTATTATTGGACTCTAAGCTTTCTGGTTGTGCTCATTTTGATTATATTGTTGCAAAATGTGAAAAACTTATCAATATGTTACGTTGCCTTACTGGAGTTTGGTGGGGTGCACATCCATACTCTTTGAAATTAATTTATAATGCAATGATAAGAAGTATTATAGACTATGGTACTTTTCTCTTAGAACCCGGTAATTTAGCTGGTTTTGTGAAATTAGATCGCGTACAGTCCAAGTGTCTTAGAATCATATCTGGAGCTATGAAATCCAGTCCAGTGAATGGTCTTCAAATAGAGTGTTGCGACCCCCCCTTTAAATTGCGCCGTCAGTATCTTTCTGATCGGTTTTTATCTCGATGCTTACAATATTCAAATCATCCAATTATAACGAAATTAAAACAACTATCCGATCTCACTAGGTCTTCACCGTACTGGGTTCATAAGACCCCTCCATGTTTGGTGAATAGTTGGAATAAGTATTCCTTTTTATCTGCACCTATTAACAATTTACCATTATTTCCTTTGTTTAAATATAATTTCAATTGTCTGCTCCTTTCTCCTTCCATAGATCTCGATCTAGGTGAAAGGTTGAAATCTGATTCTGAACTTAGCATATCCGAGAATATTGAACTTTCAAGTTGGCATCATATATTTACCGATGCATCGAAACCTGCTAATGGTTGCGTAGGTGTAGGTGTGTATCATTCACAGTTTACCATTACACAAAAAATTAAAATGCCTCAGGAATCGTCAGTGTTTTCTGGGGAATGTTTTGCAATTTTCAAAGCCTTAGATTACATAAATAGCTTTAACCTTTCTAATACCTTAATTTTTACCGATTCAAAAAGTGCATTACAGGCTATTCAAAAATTTCCCTTCCGGAATAACACTCATCATTCTACGGTATATGATATAAGAAATTTGTTGTATAAATGCTATCAAAAACAGTTAACCGTGAAATTCGTATGGGTTCCTGGGCACTGCGGCGTTGTTGGTAACGATAAGGCTGACAGTCTGGCGAAAGATGCTTGTCTTTCTGGTGACATTCATCCGTTTAAAATTCAACCTAATGACCTTCTATTACTACCGAAAGATTTCCTCTATGAAAGCTGGAATATGCTTTGGCAAGATTCCTCAAAAATTAAAGCCAAACATTTATTTCAAATACAACCGGTTGTTCCAAAGAAACCGTGGTTTTTCTTTTTTACTCTCTCCAAAACTTTCACTAGTGTTTTAATACGCATGCGGCTGGGTCACACTTCTTGTCCGGTTCATCTGGCACGGTTGGGAATGATGAATAGTCCACTCTGTGCTTGTGGTGAGGATGTGGGTGACTTAAACCATATAATATTTTCTTGTCGCAATTTCTGCCGTTTATCATTTATCAATACGTTAATATCATTAAATGTTCCTTTGCCTACTTCTATAAGCTGTCTACTTATATCCTTTAATATCGATATTTATCTTGCAATAGAATCGTATCTTTCATTTAATAATATAAAAGTATAATATTTTCATCCCTCTTTATGTAATTTTATGTAATCTATCATAATTCATTTCCGTATTATCCTACTCCCCTGATCCTTTTGCTTCCTTTTCCAAATTCCTCTCTATTTTTATGATTATTACATTAAAAGTTTCCTCGTTTTAAAAACTTGACATTGGCAAATACACAAGCCGTGTAATGCTACGCAAAAAAAAAAAAAAAAAAAAAAATGTGTGTCACAGCTTCTGTCAGATCGTCTGTAAAGTCTTTATTTTTGTTTAGCAATTCAGCAGATTTTTCATTCATTAACTGAATTTATTGCTAAATACCACTAGATATAATCTCAAAAATGTCCAAAAACTTTAATCACACTTAAATATAGATGAAAAACATACAATTACTGTCATTAATAAGCAGTAAATATGGATTTTACTAATGTTTGTCGTACTTGCTTGGGTAATGAAAACTTAGAACCGATATTTCGGAGTGAAGATGACCACAGCCGATATACGGATGATATGTTTATAGCAATGGGAGTAAAGGTAAATAACTTTATTACTAACTATCTTCATTACTCAAGTTTTGTTATATTTCTTGTAGGTATATCGTTACATTATATTATTATCTCGAAACCAGCTTCTTTGCTCGGATATAGTATTTTTTCCGGAATAAAAAGTATCCTATTAATTAATCCGGAATATATTCTATCTGCGCGCAAAATTGCATCTAAATCCCTTAAGTGGTTGTTGCGTGAAGGATTAATAAACTTTCGACCATCTATACTTAATAACTTTTACGTTTACTATATTAGTAGTAATGTAAAAACTGTTATAATGGCGTACAAATACTACACTAATATTATAAATGCGAAAGTAACTCTGTCTGTCACACTTCACGCTAAAACAACTGAACTGATTTTAATGCTAAAATTTGGTGCTCAGATAGTCTAGAGCCTGAGAAAGGACATAGGCTACATTTTATCCTGGGAAATTGGAAAATATCACGGGTATGTGGGTGAAACCACAGGGAACCATTAGTAATAATAAATAAATAAATATCCTGGGACATTTTTCACACACAGCCAATCTGATTCCAAACTAAGCAGAGCTTGTTATATGGTAATTAGATAGCTGATATACTACATATACTACTTTTAACTACATAGAGTAATAACATAGCATAGAGTAATAACTTTAAAATATATATTATATGTTTCAGATAGAAATTAATGATGGTTTACCACAAAACATGTGTACGGACTGCGTAAAATGTCTCAACGATGCATTAAATTTCCGCACTAAATGCAAACAGACAGAAATCAAACTGCTAACTATAAAAGATGATATAAAAAATGAATCCGAGGTACGACACACTAAAACTCCATCGGAAAATGTCTCAGTAAAAGTAGAAAAAACTGAAAATAATCCTGGTTTAGACGTGAAAATGGAATACACAGATCACGAAGTATTAGACGATGATGATACACCGTTAATATATCTTCTAGAAAGCGATAACTCATACGATATGACCACAAACTTAGAGAAGTCATTTGAAATCATGCCGTACAACATCGTAGATGCTAGAGGGAAGAGGGTAGCGTGTAAATTATGCCAGAAGAACTTGTCTATACGCAGCATAGACAAGCATATAGCTAAACATCATCCCGGGGCAGATGAGAGACGTACGAAATGTGATCTGTGCGACAACTTTGTTATGAAGGAGAAGTTGAACAGGCATATGGTTTTAATGCATGGGAATGGATGTTTGAGATGTGGAGTAAGTATCTCTAATAAATATCCCGGGACACTAACACATGGGCAATCTGATTCCAAACTAAGTAAACTTGTACTGTAACCAGATAGCTAATACTACATACTAGTTTTAGGGACAGCCCGGTTGGCTTTGTGGTTAGTGCCCCTGACTCTCAAGCTGGCGGTTGTATCGAATCCCACCCAGGACTAACACTTGTATGCAGCATTGTCTGTTTCAGTGTCTGGATGTAAATATCTATATAAGTATGTATTTAAAAGTAGTTTATGTAGTATATCGGCTATCTGGTTACCATAACACCAGCTCTGCTTATCTGAATGCCCCGAAATAATAAATATCCTGGGACTTTTTTCACATGCGCGCCTAGTGCGGTGCAACTTCACATGGCTTTAATAGTGACATCTCGGGCATGCAGGTTCCCTCACGATGTTTTCCTTCACCGAAAGCCAGTGGTGTGAATCCGTACGTAAGTCTATATATATAAATAATTAAAAAATGATTTTTTGTTCATTACAGTATTGTAAAGCAGAGTTTGATAGTAAAGATGTGTTAGTTAGTCATGCGTCAACCTGTACGGCGAAGAAAAAGAAGAGAAAAGTGAACGAATCGGTAAGTTTAATAATCTATCACTACATATTATAAAACAAAGTCGCTTTCCGCTGTCTGTTCCCTGTCTTTTTAAATCGTTAAAACTACGCAACGGATTTTGATGCGGTTTCTTTAATAGATAGAGTGATTCAAGAGGAAGGTTTTTATATACAATACATGCATAATATGTTAGAGAAACACTGACAATTTTGGAGGTTTCTAATGTGATGTATAAGCATTGCACCCGTGGGTGTCGCTAGTAATATATAAAGCAGAAGAGTTTGTTTGTTTGGAAGCGAGACAAATAGAGTTACTTTCACATTTATAATTCTTATATATAAAATTCTCGTGTCACAATGTTAGTTACCATAGTCCTCCGACCTATGACCGATTTTTATGAAATTTTATAATGAAATGAAATGAAATGAAATAAATTTATTCATTCAAATAGGCCTTCACAGGCACTTATGAAACGTCGACTCTAATGCTCGGTTCGGAAGGTTGCTTTTGCTGAGAAGAGCCGGCAATAAACTCTCATATGCATATTTAGTAGGTCTGAGAATCGGCTACTATCTATTTTTGATACCCCTGTGATCACGGGAACGGGAACTACGCGGGTCAAACCGCGGGGCGGCAGCTAGTATTAGTATAGATAGGAATTTTAATTTTCAGGGCCGTGCACTACATGAATGCGATGTATGCCACAAGACAATGCAGAAAGCTAGTCTAAGGATGCACAAGGCAATCAAACACGCTGGCCTGGGACCAGTTTGTGAGGTAACTGTACTACTTTTAAATACGGACTTATATAGATACTAGTGTCTCCCTGCGGTTTTACACCCATGGGATCTACATTTTTCCCGATAAAAAGTAGCCTATGGGAATGCACCGGCTCACGATCATGGGGGTGCAGGTTCAAACTGCTAGCCCGTACCTCTGGGTTGAAAAAAAACATACATAACTGGCTTTCGCTGAAGGAAAACATCTAGACCTACTTTTTATCCCGGGAAAATGGAAGATCTCCCGGGTACGGGTGAAACCGCGGGGTCCCACTAGTTTACCATTTTTCCAACAATTTGTTTTGTTTTTAAATCTATCTATGATCTTATCTAGTCAACCTTACCCCGGCTGACCCACACTCGCCAACCCACAGTTACCAGCATAACCCACACTCGCCAACCGAACGGAACCGCGATCAAAACAAACAAACTCTTCAGCTTTATATAAATAAGTATCCTGGGACATTATCCACACACGGCCAATCTGATTCCAAAATAAGCAGACCTTGTGATATGGTAACCAGATAGCTGATATACTACATATACTACGTTTTAAATACATACTTATATAGATATTTACATCCAGACATAGAACGGACATATTGCTGCATACAAATGTTAGTCCTGGGTGGGATTCGACACGACCGCCGGCTTGAGAGTCAGGGGCACTAACCACAAAGACAACCATCTGTCATGTAGTCTCTTCTCTACTAATATAAAGAGGAAAGATTTGTTTATTTGTAATGAATAGGCTCCGAAACTACCGAACTGATCTGCACAATTCCTTCACTAATGGAAAGATACGTTATTCATAAATAACATAGGCTATATTTTATCCCCGTATTCCTACGAGAACGGGAACTACGCGGGTAAAACCGCGCTACGGCTAGGTTACTAGCCGTTATACACATATAAATAAATAATAAATATCCTGGGACATTTTTCACACACGGCCAATCTGATTCCAAACTAAGCTTCAAAGTGAGCTTGTGTTATGGTAACCAGATAGCTGATATACTACATATAATACTTTTAAATACATACTAATATAGATAGTTACATATATATAACACATATGTTTATTTTCCAGCACTGTGCCAAAAGATTTGGTAACAAATTTAGGTTGAACGAACACTACAGAGCTAAGCATGGTTATGAGAAGTTCAAGTGTTCATATTGCGACTTCCAGAGCGCCGGCGTCATGGCCATGAAGGTAAAAATAAATATACTGGGACATTTTTCACACACGGCCAATCTGATTCCAAAGTAAGCTTCAAAGTGAGCTTGTGTTATGGTAACCAGATAGGTGATATACTATTTTTAAATACATACTTATATAGATATTTGCATACATTCATTGACATTTTGATGTAAATAAATGTTAATGCTGGATGGGATTTAAACCCATGACCTTGTATCAAAATACTTGCCTAATCATAACTATATAAATATTACCAAAAAAAATGCCAATTTTATCCTAAAACACACAGACAAAAAGGGAGATTTGTCTGTGTGTGGTCTGTCTATCATATTACATATTTACTAACTTCCCCACGTACCCAGGGTAGTCTATATCCTATCTTATTCTCATATCTCCATCTCCTATACCCCAACGAAAGGATATAGGCTATTTTTTGCCTATATCTGTACCAAATTTAACAAAAATGGGTCCTTTCTCAGCTTAACCCCTATGCTGAGAAAGGACTCATTTAAAAGGGTAAAAGACAGAATTACTTTCGCATTTATTTATTATTATTTATAATATTAGTAGAATAATCTGTCTACAGAACCACGAAAGGCGTCATCGCGGTGAAAAACCATTTATCTGCGAGACATGCGGCGCAAAGTTCCACGCAGCATATTTATTAGCACAACACAAGCAATCGCATAGAACTGAGAAACTTATAAAGGTAAGGTATACCACTTCATCATCATCATCAGCTCATACACGTCTCCACCCTCGGAGCTCGAGCCTCCCCTAACAACGAGGGGGTGTAGGCCATAGTCCACCACGCGGGCCTAGTGCGGGGCGGACTTCACATGCCTTCAATAGTGACATCTCGGGCATGCAGGTTCCCTCACGATGTTTTCCTTCACCGAAAGCTAGTGGTGTGAATCCGTACGTAAGTTTTTAAACACAGAGGTACGGCTCGATGATTCGAACCTGCACCCTCATGATTGAGTCAGTGCGTTCCAAACTGTCTTAGCTACCATGGTTATGATATTATTTAGCTTTATATTATTAGTATAGAAGTATAGTCAATGGGGGAGGCCTATGTTCAGCAGTGGACGTACTATGGCTGAGATGATGATGATGATAATAGCTATAAACTGATAGAAAAGAAAGAAGAAGAAAGAAAGAAAAATATTTATTGGACACAACATAAAAATACACAAACAGCAATACACTTAATAATTTAACAATACCCAATATCACAAAAAACTACAACATCATAACATAACTAACTATTACGAAAATAAATAAAATTATGTTGGGTCCAAATGGCCCCAGCTCAGCATGTGCTAGAGATGACTCCCTAGCGCTGATTTTCAGCTGATAATGATGTAGATATATTTCATTTCTTTCAGTGTGATCTCTGTCCAGCGAGTTTCAAAGCTAACAACAGCTTGCATATGCACAAATCGACATGTCACAGCTCGTCCTTATATAAATGTACAATGTGTTCGCGAGCATACAGTTGCCGCCATTACGTGGTCAAGCATTTGAGGCATGTTCACGACTTTAGGGGGCCGGTACCTAAGTTGCAGAGGATACCCGCCGTCGTAGATGCTGTTTAATGGGCCGTTTAAGTATTACATAAGCAGATTTATTACAATTATTTATCCCCCATCCCCCCTGTCAGCAAAAGTAAGCAAAGCTCTTACCTCCCCCCATGCTTACATCAAACATTTTTCAATTAATGTTCTAAGCTAGTGTCTAAACGTAAACCGAAAATAAACTTGTTTACAAGCAAAGACGATGTATAAAAAATATATGTGGGTTGCTATATGTGTAAAAAAGTGAATAACTACCGATGACGTGAACATTATCTAGACCCTCTACCCCCCATGTCATACAAAATAAGCAAAGGAAAGACACCCCCGCCCCTTAGTGCTTACGTTATATTTGAACTGCTCCTAATGTGATGTTGGTGATTGTGGGTCGGGTTGGTAATTGTGGGTTGGGTTGGTAATTATGGGTTGAGTTGGCGAGTGTGGGTTAGGCTGGTAATAATTGTTATTTCAATCAAAATTGTCGACTCTGTTGTGACAATGATGGGTAAGTGTGGGTGGTCTAATATTATGTTATTATACAAATCTTTAATTATTTATGATGATTATTTACTTTTTATTTGTTTGATTTAAGTTAAAGAAAAAAATGATTATTTTCAATTTGATACCAGAATTTTTATTGTATAAAGAAATATAAAGACTGTATTTTATGTAATTTTTATATGGCAATACTATTTTGGAAATGTAAAAAAAAATGGCGGGTATTAAATATTTTGTTGTAAAGTCGTAAAGGGGCTATTGTAATAAATAAGTATTAAAATATGTTGAAAAATAATAAACTATTACTTTTATTTAAACTCCTAAAACACCTTGTATTTCTTTAAATTAAGTAATTTGTTCCCAAAAATAAATAGTATAAATTCAATCATCAATTTCATAAAACGAATTAAATTTGTTCATTAATAAAAAGTAAAATTGTTTCTAAAATTAAGCCCTCATTCGTACAAGAGTTCTAAAGTACGTTAAAAAAGCGTTCAAATACAACAAATGCATTCCCAAGTTCACACGAAAGCGTTTTTAGAACGCGACGCTTTTTTATCGAGCGGTGTTGCATTTTATACAGACTCATACATAAACAGCCCGGTTGGCTCTGTGGTTAGTGACCCTGACTTTCAAGCCGCGGGTCGTGGGAATATGTCTGTTTGTCCTGTGTCTGGATGTAAATATCTATATAAGTATGTATTTAAAAGTAGTATATGTAGTATATCAGCTATCTGGTTACCATAACACAAGCTCGATTTGATGCTTAATTTGGAATCAGATTGGCCGTGTGTGAAAATTGTCCCGGGATATTTATTTATTTTCAACTTTGGGCGTTGGAAATAGAGCATTATTATGGTACTTGGAAATGCATTTGTTGTATGAGAACGCTTTTTTTAACATCCGTTAAAGAAACTCGTGCCATGAGGTCTTATAAACGAAAAAATATGGCTTCCCCGCAACGCATTGGCCGTCTACTGTCAAACTGGTAACCATGACAACCGCCACAAACAAGTGACTACCTTATTTATAAACATACGTCAAGTGCGCATTGTTTCTTCAAATTAAACCTAAAATGTCGAATTTAAGCGGTTACGACGGTGAAGCTATAGGTTTTGACTCGATAACTCAAAATAAACGTGCAGAAACTCATAGTTCTACACAAACAACGGAATTTGGGGAAAGCGGTATGAGTTCGCAGACGAATAGCTCAAAAGACTGCGGTGTCGGTGCCTCCCCTGAAGATTTAAACGCTCAAGACGATATCCTAAAGGAATATCCACCGCCAGGCTTAAACGAATTCTTAAAACGTGTAGTCCCTAGCATGCTAGATCAATTAGACCAAAACGACGAGGATTTCCTCGATAATTCCACCGATTCTGAAGACGAAGAGGTAATTTCGGCGAAGCTATTCCAAGAAATGACAATTAAGAATGACGTAGTCGGCGCGGGGGATCAGGCTAGCTCCATTTTGGACTTATCTTGGAGCAGCGCTGGTAACTCCATAGCTATATCATTGGGAAAGATGCAGCATGAGGATTGGTGCTCACACGATGGGCTGATTAAAGTATATACAGTTAAATGTACGGCAGGCGATAAATTTGTCCATTCCTTCGATATTTCTGAGAAGAATTGCGTTACAGCGCTAGAGTTTCATCCGTCTGTCGCTGCTTTGCTAGCGTACGGGACAACTTCAGGTGAAATAGTGTTGTGTAACTTACGAAATGTAGGGTCTAAAGATGATATGCAGTTGACATCTCCATCTGGTTGTCACGGGTCTAAGCGTGTCTCTGCACTATTATGGGCCGATGTACCGCTAGCAAACACATTCTTAATGATGCAAATCACAAAAACCGGTAAACGCCGTGGCGCGTCCGATCAGATTCTGATCTCTTCCGGTAGCGACGGCACTATCAACGTATGGCAAGTGAATGCCAATTTTAAAATATTTGAATCTGTCATTTCGTACAATATTAACGGGTCGCGCAAGATGGCGCCTCCGGATATCAGCTGCTTTGGTTTTATTAAGAGTTTCCCCTTGCGGCCGAGCGAAGAAAAGGTTGCAGATGATATTTTTGTCGCCGGTTCTAAAACTGGGAAGTTGTTTATGTGTAAATCTAAAAGTTATCAGCCGATAATTGACAGTAATGCGGTAGATCCAGTGTACGAGGTTTTGGAGGGACATTCCACCTGCGTTTTGAGTGTCGCATTTAGTAGTTTTCAAAAACCGGGCATTTTTGTCTCTGCGTCTATGGATTCGGAGTTGAGAGTCTATGATGTGAATCAAGCGAGCCCGTTAAAAGTAAGTAATATAAATATATATTGCTAACTAGTGGCTTCACTCGCGTACCCGGGAGATCTTCCATTTTCCCGGGATAAAAAGTAGCCTTTGTCCCTTCTCAGGCTCTAGACTAACTGTGTACCAAATTTGATTTAAATCGGTTCAGAAGTTTTAAAATAGCGTGAAAGCGAGACAGACTGACAGTTACTTTCGCATTTAAATTATTAGAATTAATAACTTGGACAGACCGGTTGGCTTTGTGGTTAGTGACCCTCACTTTGAAGCCGCCGGTCGTGGGTTCGAATCCCACACCGGACAAGCATTTGTCATGAAAATGTCTGTTTGTATGTAAATATCTATATAAGTACTAATGGACCAGGCAGACCTCTAATTGATGTATTATACATTAAAACCTCCCATGTAATACTCCGTAATTTGGTGAAAACCGCATCAAAATCCGTTGCGTAGTTTTAAAAATTACAGGGACAGACAGCGGAAAGCGACTTTGTTTTGTAATATGTAGTGATCATTAAATCTAGGTATATTGTCTCGATGCCGCCATATCGAGCATGTCCTGGCTGCCTAACAACCCTTGCGTGGTGGTCCTCGGCCTGGCTCGTACCGAGAGGAACTTGCTGACCGTCTACAATGTGTCTAGCGGCAGACCCGTCGCCGTTGACGGGTTGACAGCTGATAATGAAGCTAATGTCACTTGTGTGGCCGTTAATCAGAGCGGGTAAGGATAATTAGATGCTGATAAGCAATAATGTGTCAACCCACAAGTCGAAAACAAGAGTTTGATATATTTTTATAATGCATCGCGTATTTAACATTCTATAAAAGTGTTTCTATATATCTATAACATAAAAGTACATAAAAATAGATTTTTATCATGCAAAAAGTCGTAAACCACATAGACATTATAATCTTTAAACGTCATTTGCTCAAAACTAAGTTTATGAGCATCCAATTATATTGCCAAACATTATTTACTACGTGGATGAAACCATCTCATCTTCCAGTAATTTTTTATTATTTTTATTTATCATATTTATACGTTATAACAACACAGGATACATAAAAATAAAATTGTAACCTTACCTCTTTTTCCATACCAAATTCCTTGATATTAGTTTCCCCGTTTTACTTGTCTATTTCAAATGAACATGCTATAAAAATTACATTATTTACACTACATCGCTTCTTTACAAGAACAACGTGATATTTTTTTAAACAACTTTACAGGAGAGCAATTTTAAACATTAAAGCGTTGATCAATTCTAAAATATTGTCAATTTTACTGTCAGAAAATTCTAAAATGCCGTGTTTTTGTAGAAAATTTAATTCGATATCGCGTCGCGGTTATATATACATACTAGCGGACCCGGCAGACTTCGTTCTGCCAGCGCCACCTACCGGGTCCAAATTTATGTAGTATAAATAAAAGCCTTCCCCATGAAATACTCCTGTCTTCAAAGAAATTAAAATATGAATCCTACTAATATTATAAAGGCGAAAGTTTGTAAGTATGGATGTATGGATGTTTGTTACTCTTTCACGTAAAAACTACTGAATGGATTTGAATGAAATTTGGAATAAAGATAGCTTATAACCTGGATTAACATATAGGCTACTTTTTATCCCGGGAAAATGGAAGACCTCCCGGGTACGCGGGTGAAACCGCGGGGAGCCACTAGTAGTTAATAAATTCTTCCATCAGTGTATTGGTAAAAAACAGTGACTTAATATATTGATAAGATATGTATCTATTTTCAAAATATCTTTTTTTTTTTTTATTGAACTAAATAATATTTAATTATTAAGCTATTGCATAGCTTTTATCGCGGGCTCTGAGCGCGGCGACCGAATCAAGAAATTCCGTAACGAAAAAAACCTAACACATCGTCTAACGTCGTTTAAGTTCGGCAGACTTCGGCACGGTGTTTGTTTGCTATCTTCTTAACTCTTTGACGTTTTGAAAAAATGGCGTTTGACATTTATAAAAAACAAAACTCAATTTCCGTATTCGCGCGTAATTATTTTGTTTCTATTTCGTGGCAAGGGTACCACGTCATAAAGCCTAAGTATTCAAATACGTATGCACATCAGAATGCATATTATTAAAAAAAAGTTTTACGTGACAACGACTTTGAGTGGTAAAATAATTTTAATGTGAATATTCATTCGTATAGTAGGAAGAAGGATGAAATAATAGTAACAATTTAAAACATAACGTGACGTGAGCGGAGCGTAACGCAGTTTCTTGAAGTGTCACCCGGCAAACCAATTTATAAGACGTTGTCACGTCAAAATATATGCTCAAGTATTTTTACAATGTACAAGGCGTCCTTTCTAACCTAACCTTTGTTTAAATCCAAATGTATCATTTATTTAGTACATGTAGCGGCCATTTGCATTTCTAAGCACGCGATGTTGGCGTTTTGGTACAAATGTTTGTACGTTGGGCCAACATGGCAATGAAATTAGACCTTTTCTCTAAGATTTATATGAGCTAGTACTTATATATTTTTAAGCTATTGCATAGCTTTTATCGCGGGCTCTGAGCGCGGCGACCGAATCAAGAAATTCCGTAACGAAAAAAACCTAACACCCCCCACTCCGACGGGCAAGGAGGTGTGGCTTGAAGGCCGTGCATCGTCTAACGTCGTTTCAGTTCGGCAGTCTTCGACGGCGTTGTGTGCGATTAGACGTATTGTACGACTCTACGAAACTCGCACGACTCGAGACGAGCTGCTCCGAAATCGGACGAATACATAAGCTGCTTATGAGAAAGTATATAGGTGTATATGTATTTATGTACAACAGTGAATAGCTGTACTTGTAAAATTTGTGTATGAAGTGTTTTGAATATGAATGAACAAAGTGCATTTATTATTAAAATAAATAAATAAAATTATAATTGCATAAGTTGATACAAAATGCTATGCAATGCAATAGCTTTACCGCGGCAGTCCCCGAGTGCCTCACGTAATTTTTTTTATTATAACTGATCGATTGATCGTTGATCGGTTATCGACCGGTGAAGGCGGAAGATAAAATAAAAATCGCGATAGTAAAATAGGGGTTGGTTGTAAAGGGTTGAAAATTCAGGGTTATATGTATTTACTAATGCTGTATCATAAAAAAAATAAAAAAATTTTTTTTTTCAAAATTTGAAAAAAAAAAAATTTGGGGTGGCTTACCCTTAACATTTAAGGGGATGAAAAATAGATGTTGTCCGATTCTCAGACCTACCGAATATGGATACAAACTTTCATGAGAATCAGTCAAGCCGTTTCGGAGGAGTTTTACCACAAACTTCGCGACACTAGAATTTTATATATTAGATGTATATTAATATAAAAAATCGTTTTTTGAGATGTCACGATGTTCTTGTAAAGAGGCGACATCTGTAGTAATTGAATCTTTGTTTGTTTTCCAGAACTTGTCGTATCGCCGCCGGAGACTCTGAAGGCACTCTCCGCATTTGGGAGATGTCAACTCGTCGCATTAAATTCACTCCAGAAGATCTGGAGTTTTAGTTTACTTTATTATTTAATTGTCGAAATACTGGCTCATGATTTATATATAGATACTAGCTCCCGCCCCACGGTTTCACCCGCGCAGTTCCCGTGAGCACAAGGGTATGAAAATAGTAGCCGATTCTCAGACCTACTGAATATGCATATAAAATTTCATAAAAATCGGTCAAGTTTCGGAGGAGTATGGTAACTAACATTGTGACACGAGAATTTTATATATAAGATATTGGGAGATTTCGGCGCGTAGTCTGTATATCATAGATGAGTCTGAACGCACTAATCTCAGGAACTTCTGGTCTCGATAAAATCGAAAAAGATTTTAGTGTTACTAAGCTCATCTAACATCCCGCTTCGGTCAATAGGAGCGTCTCATTCAGTCTCCCAATATCTTATATATAAAATTCTCGTGTCACAATGTTAGTTACCATACTCCTCCGAAACTTGACCGATTTTTATGAAATTTTATATGCATATTCAGTAGGTCTGAGAATCGGCTACTATCTATTTTTGATACTCCTGTGATCACGGGAACGGGAACTACGCGGGTGAAACCGCGGGGCGGCAGATAGTATCTATATATACATGTTATGACATATTGCTAAAACGAATCTTTGTACTTCTAGTATCAAGTACGGAATCCTAAATATCACCAGTATTTCTTCATATATAATTGGAAACTTACCTTTATATAATATAATAATAGTCTAAATATTATTAAATAAATAAAAACGCCAAAAAATGAATGAATTCATTAACTTTATTCCATAAAAATTATCAACTAAAGGAATTATTTATTCACAGACTCAAAATATACAATTTTGGGTACAATCTTGCTACTCGACGACGGCTTCGCACTTTTTGGTGATGCTCTTGGTTATTTGTAACTGGGGGATGGGAGAAAATAACATTTAATTTTATATTATTACTAGCGGAGCCGGCAGACTTCGTTCTGTCCACCAGCGCCACCTACCGGCTCCAAATCGATGTATTATACATAAAAACCTTCCCCATGACATACTCCGTAATTTGGTGAAAACCGCATGAAAATCTGTTGAGTCTTTTGTGTTCATCGCGTTCAGACAGAGGCGGCGGGGACTTTGTTTTATATATATGTACTAGATTATACACAATATGGATGCTGATAAGCAATAATGTGTTGACCCTCATAAACTTGGTTTTGAGAAAATGTCGTTTAAAGATAATAATGTCTATGTGATTTACGACTTTTTGTATGATATAAATCCATTTTTTATGTACTTATGTTTTAGATGACTTGAAACACTTTTGTAGAATGTTAAATACGCGATGCATTATAAAAATATATCAAAACCTTTGTTTTCGACTTTTTGTGGGTTGACACATTATTGCTTTAACTAATATTATAACTGAGAAAGTAACTCTAGTCTGTCATCTGTCTGTCTCAATTTCACGCTAAAACTACTGAACAAATGGAAAGGACATTGGCTACTTTTTATCCTGGGAAAATGGCGGGGAGCTTCATAAACAGTCAAAGTTTCAACCTGTGGGGCCTGATGACCCTGGGGGCCCTCCTGCCCCGGGGGCCCCCGGTGCCCCTGGTGGCCCCGGGGTCACTGCTTGGAGCGGCGCGATGGCTCCGTGGCGGTGGGAGGCGGCGGGGGTCCCTTCTTCTCCAACTCCTCTAGATACTGGCTGATTATCTGTTGCCTCTCGTCCGGGACGTGTTCTAGGGCTTGGTACCTGGAAATTGTTGAACGGTTAGATATTTTATTAAGGAGAATTGGATGCTGATAGATAAGCAATAAATAATTGTTTCTGTATTATCGTGATGTCACGGACGTGGGTTGCGACTGAAAACCAGCGTGAGGGCTAGTTTTATTAACCAGCGTGAGGGCTAGTTTTATTAACCAGCGTGAGGGCTAGTTTTATTAACCAGCGTGAGGGCTAGTTTTATTAACCAGCGTGAGGGCTAGTTTTATTAACCAGCGTGAGGGCTAGTTTTATTAACCAGCGTGAGGGCTAGTTTTTATTAACCCCCGCATCATGCTGAGTCGCAACCTATTCCTGGCATCATGCATATAATATTTTGTTCTTCGTGTATTATGTGTGTTTAGGTTGATGTAATGTTGTGTCTTGTCTTGAATAAATGTTTTTTCTTTCTTTCTTTTCTTTCAATAATGTGTTGACCCTCATAACCTGGGTTTTGAGTAAATGGCGTTTAAAGATTACAATGTCTATATGATTTACGACTTTTTGTATGATGATGAAGTGAAATATTTACCTGGCATCGTGTTTGAGAGGAGCTAAAATCTGTTGAAGTGCGTTAGCGTTTTCCTTGACTGAAGCGAGGCTTTTGTGAGTGATGGATCGCGTCTCAAGTAGCAGTTGTCTGAGAGCCGTTTTGGCCGCACTCTGCTTGTCGCGTTGGAAATCACGGAATTCTCGCTCCATCTGTAATTTCAATATTTAAATAATAATAAATATCCTGGGACATGTTTCACACACGGCCAATCTGATTACAAACTAAGCAGAGCTTGTGTTATGGTAACCAGATAGCTGATATACTACGATGCATTATAAAAATATGTCAAAACCTTTGCATTAGACTTTTTGTGGGTTAACACATTATTACTTATCAGCATCCAAATACAGTTAATAATAGGGTATTTAAGATGATAATAGGAAAAACTAGAAATGTGAGAATAAAATTAATTAAAATCTTATATATAAGATTACTAGTGGAGCAGGCAGACTCTGGTGTTGTTCTGCCCACCAGCGCCACCTACCGGGTCCAAGTATATGTAAGCTATCCTATCTCTCAAGTTGGATCGAACTGCACATGGTGTGCGAATTTTATTATAATCGGTTAAGTGGTTTAGGAGTCCATTGAGGACAAACATTGTGACACGAGATTTATATATATTAAGATTATTTATTGTTTCCATACCTGTGTAATACTTCCGTAAACAGGTGCTGTCGGTTCCTGTTTGAGCAAGTCTTTAACTTCCCTCCAGTGAGCGGTACAAGTGACGCCGAGCTCGGTGAGCATGTTGCGGAGCTTGTCGCGACGCTTGTTGGCCAACGTGCTCGTGTGTTGGCCGAACAGACGCTCCTACAACATATATTGAATAACAATTAGAATTGCCTTTAAATAAGGTCAAGTTAGCTTTGGTACAGAAGGCTTATCTATACTAATATTATAAAGAGGAAAGATTTGTTTGTTTGTTTGTAATGAATAGGCTCCGAAACTACTGGACCGATTTCAAAAATTCTTTCACCTTTGGAAAGCTACATTATCCCCGAGTAACATAGGCTATATTTTTACCCTGTATTCCCACGGGAACGGGAACTACGCGGGTAAAACCGCGCGGAGGCAGCTAGTTACAGTATAAATGATTATATTAATGAAAAAAGAATTATTAAAATCGGTCCAGTACTTTTTGAGTTTATTCGTTACATACAAAAATACAAATCTTTCCTCTTTATAATATTAGTGTAGATGACGAGGCATGGGTATAGCGGTCGTTCTAGCAGGACTAATGTTATTATTGTTAAAGAATTTGTTACAACTTGTTTTGTAAAGAGTAATTCTAAGTCTATCTTGCGAGTTTGCCGTTTCTTTCTTCTATTGAAAAATAATAAAATATTGAGATAGATCCATACCTTGTCTTCCTTAGCCAATAGTTCAGCTAGACTGTAGCGATGGTCCTTTTTCAGCTGCTTTTTCGCTTCACGCCAAGATAAGTCTGGATTTCGAACTAAATCCGCCAGTAGCGCGTTGAAATGCTAGAAAATATAAATAAATAAATATCCTGGGACATTTTTCACACACGGCCAATCGGATTCCAAAGTAAGCTTCAAAGTGAGCTTGTGTTATGGTAACCAGATAGCTGATATACTACATATACTACGTTTTAAATAGACAATTACATCGCGACACAGAACAAACAACATATTGCTGCATACAAATGTTAGTCCTGTGTGGGATTCGACACGACCGCCGGCTTGAGAGTCAGGGGCACTAACCACAAAGACAATCGGCCTGTCAAAACACATACATATTCAATTTGAAAAATGATTTCATTGTTAGATAGCCTACCCATCACGCTACGACCAATAGGAACGGGGCAATGGAAAATAGAGGAAGGCTATTGGCTATGTGGCAGTAAGCAATAATGTGTTAACCCTCATTAACTTGTTTGAGAAAATGGCGTCTTAAGATAATGTGATTTACGACTTTTTGTATGATAAATCCATTTTTTATGTTTTAGATGACTTGAAACACTTTTGTAGAATGTTAAACACGTGATGCATTATAAAAATATATCAAAAATCTTTATTTTCGACTTTGTGGGTTGACACATTATTGCTTATCAGTCATATATCATCACGCTACGACTAATAAGAGCGGAAAAATCTGAAATAAATCTAATTTGACGAGTCTAGTTCAAAATCTTCCTGCCCTTATCCCGCCTAATTAAAGGCATGTGAAGTCCGCCAATGCACTAGGCCCGCGTGGTGGACTATGGCCTACACCCCCTCGATGATAGAGGGGGCTCGAGCTCCGAGCGTGGAGACGTATACGAGCTGTTGACATCGAGCATGTAACCAATAGAGTAGAACTGTTAACAGTTTTGTTAGAAAACAAAATACGCCAAAACGCTGCACCGGCCCCTGTGTTCTGATTGGCCGACTCAAGGTCAAGTGTTGCACTAGACGTACACACAGGTCTCTTATTGGTCAGGTACTGTTTTAGTTCGAGCGTGGCTTGTTAGTTGTACGTGACAAAGCATCGAAACGTTGCTAAACAAAGGGCTCACTATTGCTACTCTATTGGTTACATGCTCGATGGCTGTTGGTTATGATGATCCCGACTAAGCCAGGCGGCAAAACATGTGTTTTTCTTCCATTCCTCTCTCTCAGCCTACATTTCAGTCATCCCTTCTTACACATATCACCTTAAAGAAAATTTGTTCTAGTTTCAAATGAATTTACTAAATACTAATTTAATATTTTCAGATTACTTGTTAGAAAAAGACCCTTGGCAGTGAAATGCTCGCTACAAGCTATTTCACATTTTGTAAAAATCACTATTGTATTAGATGTAAGTTGGTTTTTGAAAAGAGTAATTACTGAGTTTATTGCCGGCTCTTCTCAGTAAATCTACTATCAGAACCGAGCATTAATAGTGACTATTCATAAGTGCTTTATTGAGGCCTATTAGAATAAAAAAGATTTAGATTTTTAAAAATCCGCGATTACCTGCACAGCTTCATCCCTCTTATGGTACTCCCTCTCCTTGTCTCTATCCCGGAGGCTTGTCGCCAGCGCCCTCTGGACTTCCCTCTCCCTCTCTTTAATAGAGGCCTGTGCTCTAGCCTCTTTCTCCTTAGCTAAAGATGTGTCACTCCCAGCGGAGGCCTCTTCGGCTTCTACCGTCTCTGGTTCGGAGGGTGGGGGGTCTTTCTAGATGTTAAAATATTATAATAAATAAATATTCGGGGGACATTTTTTACACACGGCCAAACTAAGTAAACTTGTACTGTAACCAGATAGTTGATATACTACATATATCTATCTATATATATAAAAATGAATTGCTGTTCGTTAGTCTCACAAAAACTCGAGAACTGTTGAACTGAGTATCATTCCTTGGTCTTGAAATGTTCGTGGGGGTCCAGGGAAGGTTTAAAAGGTGAGAAATATGTAATAATTGCCGGGAAAACCCTAAAAACAGTTTGTTCTTTTTCCTATACAAACGTTTTCTAAATAAAATGAAATATAGATTGGGGCAGTACGAAGTCTGCCGGGTCAGCTAGTTACTTATAAATACATACTTATATAGATATTAACATTTTTGAACAACAATAACTTTATTGTTAAAAAAAAAAGCAAAATTTACAATAAAAATGAAGCATATCCAGAGTTGTAGCTATAGTCGAATTTGAGGTCAGGCAGCATTGGTTACTGGGAGGGCGGATGTAAGAAAATATCATAATAATTGATCTGCCCTCGAAGCACGCCCTCCTATATCAATCACCATGTGTGATACAATGAATGAATTCTATAGACAAACAATTTATCTCAGTTTTTGGTGTTTTTAAAGTAGGGCATTGTGATTTTAAGGTAAGGCATTGCTCCACAATGCCCCCCTAGCAACGGGCGTGTGTTGGTGATTGTGGGTTAAGTTGGTAATTATGGGTTGGGTTGGTAATTGTGGGTTGGGTTGGCGAGGCTGGAGTCGCCGAGCGCTGGCCACTTGACCATCGGCGCGATCCGGCCCGTTCTGGAAGAATGGGTCGGAAGGAAGGAAGGCTTCCTGTCCTTCCACCTCGCGCAGGTCCTCTCGGGGCACGGATGCTTCGGGAGGTATCTGTGCCGGGTGGCAGGGCGGGAGCCAACGGAGGTGTGCCACGAGTGCGGCGGCGCCGAGGACACGGCGTTGCACACACTGGCTGTTTGCCCAACCTGGGCAGCTCGGCGGGCGGCACTCGTGGCCGTAGTGGGCAGGGACTTGTCCTTGCCGGCCGTGGTGAAAGCCATGGTCGGCGACGAGAGGTCGTGGAAGGCGGTGGCCTCCTTCTGCGAGGACGTGATGGCGCAGAAGGAGGCGGCGGAGCGCGGGAGGGAGGACGATCCGGCCTCCCAACCGATGCGACGCAAACGGGTCGGGCGCCGGCGGCTGGCGTGTGACCGCCGGCTACCGCCATAAGGGCACCAGAGGGCGGCAGGCTCGGGGACGTCTGCCGCCCGCACTACACCGGTGCCCGAGATGAGGAGCGCGCTGTTGGCGCGCTAAAGAGAGACGAGCGGGGGGAGCAACCAACATTCCCCCCGGGGTTGAGTTCGGACCAGGGAAAAGTCCGGACAGCACTGGCGGGGTCGCGGAAGTGTGCTTCGGCGTTCCCGTGACCTCGCCGTAAAGTGCCGAGGAGGCAGATAGAGGGGTTTTAGTGGGTATACCGTGGCCTCATTAGCCAAATACGGGAGTCCCACATAACCACCCGGGCCGGTCCCTGCGCCCGGGTGGTATGGGTAAGGGTTGGGTTGGCGAGTGTGGGTTAAACGCAACTTTATCTGTCTGTTACCAGTGACGGATTAAGACTTCTTGATGCCCTAAGCAATCAACGCCCAATCATTCCTTATGTCAACTAGAATCGGTCTTTAAACCATTTTTGGTGACGTGTGAGTGAGACGTGATGCCCTAGGCAATTGCTTAATTTGTTTAAGGGTTAATCCTTCACTGTCTGTTACGCTTTCACGCCTGAAGTATTTTAGTGAATTTTACAGGGATAGAAAATAGGCTACTTTTATTTTGGGAATGTTAGAGCGCGGATGAAACCGCGGGACAGAAGCTTGTATTATATAAAATCAATCGATTTTAGCAACTCAAATATTTAATGGATATTTTAAATTAGAGGTATAATAATAGAAGCATGTATTTTAAATGAACAAAATCGAGTTATTATCATTTTTAACTGAAAAAATGCTAATTATTTTGACTATTCTAGGTAAAATTTGATCTGAAAACGTGAGAAAAACCGGGGTACGGAGGCTAGTGAGGAGAGGACATAAAAAAAACATAAACAACCTAATACATACGAATTTTGTCACATTTATTTTAATAATAATATTAATAGTAATTCTAAAAACAGAAAACAAAACATATTTACATTACAATAATTATAGATAAAGAAAAAATACAATTTTCTTGTACTTATAACGCCTGGAGAGTTATAAAAGTCAACTTTAACATACGTTAATAAAGTTTAATGTCGCATAAACTAGGTTTTTCTTAAAAAAACTCACATTTTTTATATAAAAAAACCCAAAAAACTTGAATTTTCTCACATGAATTACATATGTATTTATGTTATTATATTTTTCTATTATTTTCACATTTAGATCGTTAAAAAGAGACAGGAAATCTGTATATTATGTCTTGTAGAGCGCCATCTCTTTCTCACATATTGTGCGAGACAGAGAGGTTAGTATAGACACATATATTTTGAACATCGAGCATGTAACCAATAGAGTAGCAATAGTGAGCCATTTGTTTAGCAACGCATCAATGATTTGTCACGTATAACTAACAAGCCACGCTCGAACTAAAACAGTACCCGACCAATAAGAGACCTGTGTGTACGTCTAGTGCAACACTGACCTTGAGTCGGCCAATCAGAACACAGGGGCCGGCGCAGCGTTTTGGCGTATTTTGTTTTCTAACAAAACTGTTAACAGTTCTACTCTATTGGTTACATGCCCGATGATTTTGAATTATGCTATTTATTACATAGTATAAAAAGAAGTAGCTTCCCGCCGTCTGTTTGTTTGTATGTTTTAAACTACGCAACAGATTTTGACGGTTTTAATAGAGAGAGCGATCCACGTATGTGAATCTTTTATATAAAATTCTCGTGTCACAATGTTAGTTACCATACTCCTCCGAAACTTGACCGATTTTTATGACACTTTATATGCATATTCAGTAGGTCTGAGAATCGGCTATCTATTTTTGATACCCCTGTGATCACGGGAACGGGAACTACGGGGGTGAAACCGCGGGGCGGCTTCTAGTATTTTTATAGGCTGAATTACGACGATTAGTAGAAACATTTATAGTAAAAATACAATTGTCACAGAAGATGTATTTCTATTGCCGCTATAACGACAAATACAAAAAAAAATTGGTTGTCTGTAAAGTCGGTTTACTGACGATAGTTGAACGTGACAACGTCTTGCATCGCTCACTCAAGTAGGAGAGAGACGGAGGACGCCTCAGAGCGAGGTAACGCCGCATGAGTCATGGAACGCCTCAGAGCGAGGTAACGCCGCATGAGTCATGGGACGCCTCAGAGCGAGGTAACGCCGCATGAGTCATGGGACGCCTCAGAGCGAGGTAACGCCGCATGAGTCATGGGACGCCTCAGAGCGAGGTAACGCCGCATGAGTCATGGGATGCCTCAGAGCGAGGTAACGCCGCATGAGTCATGGAACGCCTCAGAGCGAGGTAACGCCGCATGAGTCATGTTTTTTCTTGCGTGCAGCCGGCTCTATCGAATTATAAGACGTTGTCACGTCAAAAAAATTATTTTTGACCGTTTCTTGCTCGATAGTAATCACGGCGATAAATGGTACGGAACCCTCCGTGCTACATTTTAATATATAAAATTGATATTTTAAATGTGTTTAACTATTTATAAGCTATATTAGTCAGGCCCTTATTCTGTAGTACACAAAACTATACAATTTTCGATAAATTTACCGTAAAAGTTAGTTTATACGGATGATATTTATGCTCGAAATTGTACCCGGGAAAAAATAGCAAGTAGTTCATGGACCTACTCACAAAAAATAAATATCCCGGGACATTTTTCACACGCGGCCAATCTGATTCCAAACTAAGTAAAGTTACTGTAACCAGATAGCTGATATACTACATATACTACTTTCAAATACACACTTATATAGATATTTACATACAGAATACCACAAAGCCAACATGTCTGTCAAAATTTGATATAAAAATGTAACTTTTGACTTCCTTTTTCATCATTTTAATCCTTATTCCGTAAATATCTATATATAAAACAAAGTCCCCGCCGCCTCTGTCTGTCTGAACGCGGTGAACACAAAAACTATGAACAGATTTTATGTGGTCTTCACCAAATTACGGAGTATTTCATGGGGAAGGTTTTTATGTATAATACATCGATTTGGAGCCGGTAGGTGGCGCTGGTGGGCAGAACGAACGTCTGCCGCCTCCGTTAGTATTTTGAAAGCTTTCTATATATCGGATTGGTCTCAATAAAGGTCATTATTTCATGGTAGAAACTTTCAATACTCTAAAAAGCATCTTAAACCTAACAACTTAAGGTTAGTAATCACATAAGTGAACAAAAACCACATTTTTTGTATCAATTACAAAAAAACTTAGAAATAACATTAATTACAACTATTTGTATAAATTTGGACAATATTTACATTTTCCAATGATCATTTTAAATTGATATTTCTATACTAATATTATAAAGAGGAAAGATTTGTTTGTTTGTTTGTAATGAATAGGCTCCGAAACTACTGGACCGATTTCAAAAATTCTTTCACCTTTGGAAAGCTACATTATCCCCGAGTAACATAGGCTATATTTTATCCCTGTATTCCCACGGGAACGGGAACTACGCGGGTAAAACCGCGCGGAGGCAGCTAGTTATTGATAATTTGTAAAATGGTTATTTTACTGATAGTATATTTTCGAGTTTAGTACTAAATTATTACCACATTTTGGTAGGATATGATGTGGTAGAATGTGGTCGGACGCGAGAAAACAGTAAATAATACTTTTGAGACGCAAAATAAATATGCACACGCGGACAATCTGATTAATAATAATAAATAACGCGAGACTAATTTTGGTCGATCACTTGCAAGTTCCATAATAATTAGAGATGCGACGAATAGTGATTTCACCGAATAATCGAATACCCGAACCTTTTTTCTTTCTTCACTATTTAAGAAATGGGAGAACGCGACAAAGTTTTAAAATGAAACATCTCTTCTCCACAAAAGTTGGCCACTTCTGTACTACATATACTACTTTTAAATAGGTACATCTTATATATAAAATTCTCGTGTCACAATGTTAGTTACCATACTCCTCCGAAACTTGACCGATTTTTATGAAATTTAATATGCATATTCAGTAGCTCTGAGAATCGGGCAACATCTATTTTTGATACCCCTGTGATCACGGGAACGGGAACTACGCGGGTGAAACCGCGGGGCGGCAGCTAGTAATTATATAGATATTTATAGCATGTTCATGCTCATAAATGTTCATCCTGTGTTTTTCAATGAGCTATAAAATAAAAATTTGGTTGTTTTAATGCAGACAAAGTCACGGGTAAAAGTAAGTAATCCAATTTAATCCACATACGACCATATCATAAACTGCCAAAAAAAATACATCCGGAGAAATTATTTTTATTTAATCATAAATCTAACAAACAAATATTAATACTAATTTAAGATTATGTGTCCAAAATATAGTCAATTTGTGGGTAGCTGATATATTTCGCTTTGACAGTGTACCTGATTATACTAATCAGAGCTTGTACTATGGTAACCTGATAGATGCTGATAAGTAATAATGTGTCGACCCACAAAGTCGAAAACCAAGATTTTGATATATTTTTATAATGCATCACGTATTTAACATTCTACAAAAGTGTTTCAAGTCATCTAAAACATTAATAAAGGATTTATATCATACAAAAAGTCGTAATTCACATAAATATCCCGGGACATTTTTCACACACGGCCTATCTGATTCCAAAGTAAGCTTCAAATGAAGCTTGTGTTATGGTAACCAGATAGCTGATATACTACATATAATACTTTTAAATACATTCATATTATACATATTAACATAGACATTATAATCTTTAAACACCATTTTCTCAATACTAAGTGTATGTGGGTCAACACATTATTGCTTATCAGCATCCATATGTAATTACACTTATACTATAATAATATACTTATATAGATATTTACATTTAGCCTATGTATGTCCCTGGGAGTAGAACTCACTAAAGTGAGTTTATTGGTTGCTGTTCTCACAACAACCTTCCGAACCGAGCGTTAGAGTTTCATAAGTGCCTGTGAAGGCCTATTTGAATTTTTTTTTAATACCACAAAGGTGGCAAACAGGCATACGGTCCGCCTGATGGGAAGCGGTCACCGTAGCCTATGGACGCTTGCAACACTAGGGGCGTATAATTAATAAATATATCTCTATCTATATATCTACGGTACAATTTCGTATTTCCTTCTCGCTCGCACGGATGCAACATTACCTTCGATAGTAAGATCTTGTATGCATCTTTTTGGTCGGCCTCGAAGGACCAATAAAATCTTTTGCACTTAATACAAAAATGTTTGCGACCACTGTCTATAGGCTAAGAGGTCATTGTAGGAAATTATTTTCGTTTCGCGACCGGAGTTTATTAATTCCTAATCTTAGGCATAATCTTATTTTTATCATTTTTAGTAACAATATTAGTTACTAAAGACATATTATTACAAATTGAACACTTTAAAACGTTGTCCAGATGTAAAAAGTCTTATAACGACACTTTTTCTATACTAATATTATAAAGAGGAGAGATTTGTTTGTTTGTAATGAATAGGCTCCGAAACTACTGGACCGATTTCAAAAATTCTTTCACCTTTGGAAAGCTACATTATCCCCGAGTAATATAGGCTATATTTTATCCCTGTATTCCCACGGGAACGGGAACTACGCGGGTAAAACCGCGGGGAGGCAGCTAGTATATTATAAATAGGTAAGATTGTCTGTTTCGAGTGAACTCCGAAACTTGTTCGACGGCACAAATATACTCATACTAATATTTTACAGAGGAAATATTGTTTGTTTGTTTCGATTAAACTACGAAACTAATGGTTCTATAAAACTTGGCTTAGATAGCCCATTTATTGAGACATTACGCTACGACCAATAGGAGCATCATTAGAGATGCAGGTCACAAAATTTTGCGCTAGAAAGGGACAAACATAGCGCGTCAGAAAGAGACACCATATGTTAAATATGGACTTTAAAACCTGGACAACGGAGTGAGCATTTTATTTACACCAATCTTATATATAAAAGTCTCGTGTCACAATGTTAGTTACCATACTCCTCCGAGACTTGACCGATTTTTATGAAATTTTATATGCATATTCAGTAGGTCTGAGAATCGGTTATCTATTTTTGATACCGCTGTGATCACGGGAACGGAAACTACGCGGGTGAAACCGCGGAGCGTCAGCTAGTATTACTATAAACACAGACATTTCATTTATTGTTTGTAATTCCGAAACTAACGGACCGATCTGAACGATTCTTCCACCATTACAAAGCTACATTATCAGGGAGTAACATAGGCTATATTTTATCCCCGGATTCCAACCGGAACGGGAACTACGCGGCGGAAATCATAACATACTACCACAGTACAGAGCACATTGTTCAAAGTCAGCGAAACTTGAATCAGCTTTTGCAAAACACATATTTCAAACACTATTCCTTCTCCGACTTCTTCCGTTTCTTCTTCTCTGTCTTCTCCACCTTCTCCACTTTCTTCTTCGGCGCCTTCTTCTCCGGCTCGGGGGATTTGAAGTCCTTCCGTTTTTTAGGTGGCGATTTGATTGGAGATTTTTTCTCGGGGCTTATGATTTTTTTGGAGGAGCGCAGTTGTTTGGGGGACCTGGCTTCCGGGTCGGGGGTTACCGATTTGGATTTCTCCGACCTATCGGACGATGTGTCCGGGTTTTTCGTCCGGGACGACTTGGAGGACTTTGACCGGGAGTCGTCCTCGCCGGGGATGCCCAGGATGTCCGCCCACTGGTCCGGGGGAGGGGTGGGTTGCTTGTGATCTGCCTCAGGCTCGGCGGGTTTCTGAGGACATACGGTACGTGAGAGACAGATGGACGGATAGATGGAATAAGTGATTCGGTAATGTTGGTTGTATAGCTCTATGGTAATTTTAGATTTCTGTTTAGTAAATTGTTAGATATAAAAGAGTTTTATGTTCTTTTTGAGAAATGCAACACCATAATATTCAATTTACTTGTCTTTATTGACATTTCCACTGCTGAACATAGGCCTCCCCCATTGACAGCAGTGGACGTCTTATGGCTGATATGATGATGATTGACATTTCAAATTGCTTTCAATCTTAGTTTTTGTAATTTTTAGTAGAATTAAAAAATATATATATAATTACGATTTAATAGTAGTTTTTTTATTGTAATGGCTCCTATTGAAACATCTTTCAGACAAGTAAATATTATATTCGTTGTATAAAAAATGTTACATAAATCGTATGTCACTTTCTATTCTTATATGATGAAAAGAGAGAAGTAACTATTACATTAACCTTACTTTTTGGTACTATGAATAATACGTAAAAACAAATCTTCCCAACTCTTTTCAACAATGTAGAAAGAAAACCCAAAGAAAAATGTACATTTTTCGCACAAAAATTTAATTATTAGCTATATTACAACCATCATTACAAAATTATTATAATAATTATAAATTGAACCTGCATCGGACATTGGCGTTGACCCGGCCTTAGTTTTAAAAGCATAAAAAACGGACAAGATTAAAAAAAAAACGCAAATAAAGACCCGTTCACACTAAAACTTCTGCGGCTATATAACGGCGATGGTCGGCTGTAATTCAATAAAAACGCACAGCAACAAGTGTTTGTGGGACTGGGTCCTTATTTTAAAAATGAAAAAAAAAAAAACCCTTAGGCCATATGTCATATTCTGCGGGGATATATATATACCATGCCTAGTTATTTCCTTATATCACGATTTAAATTAACTTAAATTTTTTTGGTAATAAACTCGAAAAATTATCGATTTTTTATGCGTTTTTTCCTAAATTGCAGCTGGTAATAAAAAAAACGTTACAATATTTCTGTTTGTTCTGTCTCTAAATGTGAATATCTATATGAGTATGTATTTAAAAGTAGTATATGTAGTATATCGGCTATCTGGTTACAGTACAAGTTTATTAGTTTGGAATCAGATTGGCCGTGTGTGAAAATATCCCAGAATATTTATTTAATTATATATAAATTTTTAAAAGAGGAGAGAGTGGAGAGCGGGATGGGAGGCCTTTGCCCTGCAGTGGGACAACCCAGGCTTAAAATAAAATAAATAAATAATAATAAATAATATATATAAATTTTTACAATTAATCTGATTTCAAACTAAGCAGACTTCGCGAGAACCACAAAGCTTGTGTAACAATTTTAAATACATACTTATATAGATATTTACATCATTTAACTGGTAATCTGAATAACAATTAATATTTTTTTAAAGTAAAAAAGAGCCAAAAATATTAAGTAAACAGCTGCAACGTACGAAAAACGCAAGTAACTATTATTCGTCTAATCAAGACCAACTCTATATATATCCTATTCATTAATATTGATCATAAAGTAAAAAAATACTATTGAAAAATCATACACTACTATTAATCAGTTATTTTAAACTATCTCTATATCATAAAAATACAACTTTTATACCAAAACCTAAGCAAATTTTATTAGAAAAATACTAAAAAAACCTAACATTTCTATTAAAAAGCCGAATGTCCGATGGAGGTATCAATAATAGGTAAAATATAAAAAAAAAACCAACACTCCCTCAATACCATATGTCCTCTTCCAAAAATGATAAAATCCACTGGAAATACACTTGACGATGTGGAAAAAGTCTTCACTATAACGCACATTATTAATGGGCATATAAACACACCCGCAGATTATGACAATCGGCTGTATGGGGATCATCCAATGTCACCAAAAAAAAAAAACCCGCATCAGGATGGTCCTTCGAAAGTTGCACAAAATGGCGCATGAATTAAAAAAACGTAACATATCATCTAGAAATATTTAATCGTCAGCTTAGTCTATAGTATATAAAATATGATAAAAAGGAAAGATTTTGTTTGTTTGTAACAAATAGGCTCTGAAACTACTGAACCGATTCGCACAATTCTTTCACCAATAGAAAGCTACGTTATTCATAAATAACATACAATAGTTCATCCCCATATTCCTACGGGAATAGGAACTAAGTGGGCTATTATTATATATAAATAAATTTTAGTCGCGGAGCAGAAATAATGTCGTACGACCTCTTCGCTTACAGACAGTGGTCTGTAACATTTTTGTAACAAGTGCATGCATAGGTTTTATTACTTTTTTTCCAGGGGGATCAAAAACACACTACTGGATAGTGGTTGCATCTGTGTGAGCGGGACGGAAGATACTAACGAAAGAGATAGATAGTAATAGGTATATGTACGAAATTCTTTCTGCTCTACGACCGCACTTAAAACTTACTTAATGTGTTAAATCATTTATTAATAATAATTATCCTGAATAAGTAAAGATGATGAAGTTATTTTTAATCAATACAAGATTCTAGTTATTCTATAACCCATATATTTATCTACATCCTAACTAATATTATAAATGCGAAAGTAACTCTGTCTGTCTTGCGTTTACGCCAAAACTTCTTAAACGATTACGATCCTCCTACCCCCCATGTCATACAAAATAAGCAAAGCAAAGCCCCCCCTCCCCCCATAGTGCTTACGTAATACTAGTATTTCATGGGGAAGGTTTTTATGTATAATACATCATTTTGGAGCCGGTAGGTGGCGCTGGTGGGCAGAACGAAGTCTGCCGGCTCCGCTAGTTAAATAATAAATAGTTGTAGTTACTTAAGCCGAGATCATTAAAAACTATTTTAAAATGTCCGAAGCAGATTCGCACAAACGTGAAAATAAATAATTAAAATTCATAAACCGATTGAGATGTAATTTGGCACAAATCGGTATAAGTCATTAAGGTCCTGTGTAAAAGATGTCCCGAAATTATACTAAAAAATAACACATTTAAAATGTTCATAGAAATAACTATATCGTCCCTTAGCTTACAACACCGCATGAGTAATTTTTACCAACTTTTCAGGAGACGAAAAAAACTGTTTATTTTTTAAGGCCAACCGTAATACTACTTTATGAATTAAAGCCTCTTATTGACTGAAATCTATATCACGTGAGCGCAGGTTCGACGCGCAATGAGCAGCTCTATCCAACGGCATTCAAATGTAGAAACTGCCGATTTTCGACTTGAGCGGTGTTGTAAGCTAAGGGACGATATGCCAAATTACACCTGAACTTAGATAAGTTTTTTTAAACAAAAAACATTAGTGGGACAATGTTAACTTTCTTCCCGGTTCTTCTGTCATATTCATTTTTATTACCTTAAGTACTTATATTTAATCTTAAAGCATAAAAAACCCATAAAATATCAGATTCTTTTAATTCCCTCTAAGTCACGCCCAATTAGATATTTTAGAAGAAAACTTATCAAATGTTTGGCATTGACAAGCAAGTTCTTGGAGTTAGAAAGTCTAGCAATGCTTCTAACGACTTACCTCCCCCTTTTCCTTCTTCTTCTCCTTTTTAACATCTTTTCCTTCCCGCTCCTTCTCTTTGTCCTTATCCTTTTCTTTCTCCTTCTCCTTCTCCCTGTCCTTGTCTTTCTTCTCTTTCTTGCTGCTGGAACGGTCGCGCTCTGGAAAAATTTTGACACATACAATTAAGCATTATTTAGATCTAGTCACTACATATTATAAAACCAAGTCGCTTTCCGCTGTCTGTCCCTGTCTTCTTAAATCTTTAAAACTGCACAACGGATTTTGATACAGTTTTTTTAATACATAGAGTGATTCAAGAGGAAATTTAGAACACAGACAGTCTAGAGCCTGAGAAAGGATATAGGCTACTTTGTATCCCGGAAAAATGGAAGATCTACCGGGTACGCGGGTGAAACCGCTGGGAGCCATTATTAGGCTATATATCATTACGCTACAGACAATCGGAGCAGAGCATCAATGAAAAATGTTGCAAAAACGCGAAAGTTACGCTAACGAAGTTGCGCGGGGTCATCGGGAAAGTAACTCTGTCTGTCTGTCTCGCTATCATGCTAAAACTACCCGATTTAAACGAAATTTAGTACACAGACAGTCTAGAGACTGAGAAAGGGTATAGGCTACTTTGTATCCCGGGAAAATGGAAGATCTCCCGGGTACGCGGGTGAAACGGCCACCTTCCTCTTGAATCACTACCTATTAAAAAATCGCATCAAAATCCGTTGCGTAGTTTTAAAGATTTAAGAAGACATAGGGACAGAGCGGCAAGCGACCTTGTTTTATAATATTTCGTGATAACAAGTTATCTTATTTGAAGTTCCCAAAATTCTCAACACAAAACTCACCCTTCTCTTTCTCTTTTACATCCTTCTCCCTCTTGCGTTCCTCTTTCACCATCTTACAGTATTCCCTGAAGTAGTCATCCCTTAGTGTGCTACTCTCAACGGCTTTGTATCGAGGATCCGTGTCGACCTTCTTCTTTGCTTCTGCCCATCGAGCTCTTCTGTCAACTGCTTTTTCTTTGAGCAGGGCAATAAACTCCCCTTTAATCTAGAAGGGAGTGATATAACATTAGGGGTGGGGGGTTATGGTTGGTGCTTGTTAGGGGGCGGTTGGCGGTTAGGTTCCTGGTTGATGGGGGTCGCAAAATTTTGAGCATAAGTTTCGGAAGTGTGAAGGCCTATTTGAATTAATGGATATATCTTTAAAGCCCTAAAGATCAAAAATCAAATTGATGTTTTTACGTTTCGCAAGTCTGGATTTAACGCGTGATATGTTAATGTGCGACTTATTTGATGATATTATATGTAAGCGAATGTTACTTTTGGTCTGTATGTTACGAGTTAAAAAGTTGTAAAAATAAAAATTCTGTTCTGAACCAAAAAATTATAGTTATTCTATATAGCGAAGGAATATGAAAATTTTCCCAAAATTTGTAATGTATTTATGTAAAAAATTGTATCACTTACAGTTTTTTTTATAATATAAATTTTAGAAATTTTAAATTTAAGTTTTTGGCATTCATTTAGTTGTTAGTAATTTTTACAGTTTTACCGCAAAAATTTTTAAACTAACTATAATAGTTTGCCGCCTAAATTTTTGTTGTTTTCTTTGTACGACTACGAACCGTGTGACAAACATTCTCACAAACTTTCGCATTTATAATATTAGTAGGATTATCAAATTGGGCAAACTATAACTATCTACACTATAATATTATAAAGAGGAAAGACTTGTATTTTTGTATGTAACGATTAAACTCAAAAACTAATGGACCGTTTTTTTTAATTCTTTCACCATTCGAAAGCTACGTTATTCATAAATAACATAGGCTATATTTCATCCCTGTATTCCCACGGGAACGGGAACTACGCGGGTAAAACCGCGCGACGGCGGCTAGTAGCCAATTAAAGACTCCCATTGCCCCAGCAACCAAACCGTCATTACCACAATCAGGATCAGCCAGCGGTCACAGCCCCTGTAATAAATGCATGATTAGCCGCTGAAAAGAGAACGGTATACATTAAAACCTGTGGAGGGAAAGAGAGGTTAAATCCTGAAAGGGAATAGTTGATTAGTGCAGCGGCTCTTGCGGTAGTATACGTAATAGGGGCATTATTTTAAAAGGCAAATTATTTATATTTTACAAGCTCTTAGCTTAGTTTGGAATCAGATTGGCCGTGTGTGAAAAATGTCCCAGGATATTTATTATTTTCGAACTTCCAAAAACAATAATTGTTTTCGAGATTTTTTTTATGTTTGTCACCTCTGAACTCCGTCTTTTATGAACCGATTCGGCAGTTTTTATTTCATTTCAAAGAGTGAAATTTCAAATTGGTACTATATCACCCTCTCATTGTTTGGGGAGGCTTGAGCTCCTCGGTGGAGACGTATATGAGCTGATGATGATGACTATATCAATCAGGATTCAGTTTTGATAAATGTGAACCAGGTATTGAGGGAACTCCTCATATGGATGCTGATAGATAAGCAAAAACAAAGATTTTGATATATATTTTTATAATGCATCACATATTTAACATTCTAAAGTGTTTCGAGTATAGAACCCTGAAAAATACTTTATTATATATTCTCTCATGTCTGCCGCATGCCGGAAGAAATGTGGGCAAAAATAACGTTTAACTGGGTCCCACAAAACGGCAAACGACACCGCGGTAGACCTAGGCGAAGATGGCGGGACGAGCTAGACCACTTCTCAAAGGAGTGGTCCAGTAAAGCTCTGAACCGAGAGGAGTGGAGGAAAAATGGGGAGGGCTTTGCCCTGCAGTGGGACACTACAGGCTCATAATAATAATATATTCTCTGATCTAGAAATATACACAAAAATATCAGCAGTTTCGTACGATTTCGGTGACAAACACTAAGACACGAGTTTTTATATATATATAAGTAAATTACCTATACTTCCGCATACCGTTTATTATATTCCTACCTTCTCAATATAAGACTTTAACTCTTATATGAAATTAAACCAATTTTACGTGTGAAAATTTTTATAATAATCAATTAATACTAGCTTTAGCCCAGCGGATTCCCGCATTCCCGGGGAACTTGAGAATCCCCGGCACATTAAAGTGTTAATCCAGAACATATTCTATATCTGTGTAAAATAACATCAAAATCCTTTCAGCCTGCGAGTGTAATAAATCCAAGCAAAAATTTGAAATGTTAAATTTCTGAATTTCTTTTAGAGATTTAGAAATTTTCCTTTTTATGAAGTAGATATCCGATAGATTTGAGACTGGAGGTCGTGGGTTCGAATTTTAACGTCAATTTCCTAGTATATATATTAAATATAATATTTTATAGTATATTTGATATTAAGTTACCATAGTACAAGCTCTGTTTAGTATGGAATCAGGTTTGTTGTGAAAATTTTGTTTGGATTTATAAATTTTATACTAAAATTAGACAATTAAATTTGACACTCGTAAATTTGGTTAAATTTCAAATTTTAAAATTTACTCTTTAACAATACATTTCATATTTTTTGTATATTTATTGGAACTTAGTTCCTTGTTTGTTTTTTGTATATATATACGTAACATTATTTCTGAAAAAGCTATATTTTTCAAAATTTTACTTCACAATATTTTGTATTTCACTATTAAGTTTTTTTTAATTGTAAAAAAAATGTTGACGAAGATTTTTCTAACCCACAACTGGATTTTTTCTCATATTTTTATTTAAAATTACAATTGAAATGAAAAAGAAAATAAAAAAAATCGGTTCAGTAGATTTTTTCCAATAAATCCAAAAGCGAGACAAAAAATATTCGTAAACTCGTGGAAACGAAACAAAAAATATAATAACGAAAAATGGAAGGACCTGAAAGGAAAATAATTAGTCATTAACCTAGTTCTATAATCTGTCTGTATTTACATTAACGTATATCTCAAAAACTCTACAGATTTTTCCCATCACCGCGATATGCCTTGGCAACAATATTTGGTAGCTTTTTCAAAGCGCTATGGCAACACTGGCCGCCATTTTGTCTTGAGGCATGCATTGTAACTTTTTTTTTTACTTTATAGCTATATAATAATAATGTTTTCTGTGTGAGATGATATTCAGAGCTGAAATCGATCATTTGAAAATCGACTTTATATACCGAGCGTTAGAGTTGAAAATTCATAAGGAGAAGATGTATAAATATTTTTTATTCCAAATTTACTATCATTTTGAAATATCAACAATATAATAATGTAAGACATACAATATGTCTGTTTGTTTGGTGTCTATCATCCTTTTCTATGAAAGGTGAATGTCTGGCCGGTCGTAGTTTGAATCCAACCCAGTAATTAATTTTAGCACATGCTGTTTTATAGGTAAATATCTATATAAGTATGTATTTAAAAGTAGTATATGTAGTATATCAGCTATCTGGTTACAGTACAAGTTTATATATAAACTATATTGATTATTTTTATTACTCATTACGCATTCCCGGGGTATATAAAATTTCCCGGGCTAAAAACCCGCCTAACTGCCATTCCAGAACATATTCTAACTCTGTGCCAAATTTCATCGCGATCCCTTCAGCCGTTGTTGCGTGAAATACTAAAAACTAGATTTTTCTAAATAATAATCCTTTTTTTACAGCTCTGAGTATCATCCACTTTTAGAAATATTTAAACATAATTTTTTCGGTCATAATCTATTGAAAGTTAGGACATGACCGTTTATAGAGTATATATATTAATATATATATATAAAGAAAAGATGTCTTTCCGTATGTTATCTTTATTGTAATTTTGGATCTGCTTAAAGTATATCTAACCTTATATATTTTTTTGTGGCGGCGAGGTGTGACCAGTTGACGGTTATATGATTAAATTAAATTTTAATTAAAAAAATATATACTATGCTCCAATCCCCTAACCCCCCTCAAACGCGAATAAACTTGAGTTAAAATTTTGAAAATTTTCGAGTAACTATTATGAAAGGAAACCCAATAAAATGTAAGTAAGTGAATTTTTCTCTCCATTATATGACATAAATATTTAACAGAATCACTATTAAAAACTGCCAATTTTCATGTTAGCAACACTTTAGGTCTTTATATATTTATTTGTAGACCAAAAGTTAGTCAAACTTTAGATATAAAAAATCTCCTCCCCTCCCTTTTGACCCCCCAAATCTCACCCAGTTAAAGATTCTCAAGTTTTACAGTTTTTGTCCCTATTCTAACCAGCATTGAGCACAAAACCCACCAAAAGCTCACATCCCTTCCATTTTTACCCCCCCCCCCCCTCCCCTTCCCCAAATCGCATCCATTTAAAGTTTTCGTTCCTATTCTAACAAGCATAAGGCCCAAAATCCCACAAAAGATCACTTCCCTTCTATTCTTAACCCCCAAATCTCATCTAGTTGAAAAATCCCGAATTTTCGGCCCAATATTAACCACCAAAAAGCCAAAAACTTTAGCCATTCACAAAAATCTAAAACACCCTGATACTAGAGCATTTTTTATATAGTGAAAGAAGAAAGAAAGAAAGAAAGAAAAAGTATTTATTCGGGGCATCACACAACATTACACACACATATGTATATGAAAAAACAAAAAAACAAACACAGGTAAATGCAATGCTACATAATACCCGGAATAGGTCGCGACTCAGCATAATGCAAGGGCTAATCATAAACTAGCCCTCACGCTGGTTTTCAGTCGCAACCCATGTCCGTGGCCTCACGAACATACAGTGATAGTGGAACATTTTCAAATTCACAAACGAATCTACAAGACCCTGATACTACATTTTTGATGTATTTCAACGTTTTTTAGACCATAGACAATGGATAATAGATTTAGACCGTCAAATGACCACCCCCCGCATGTGCCCTCGCCGCCGGGACCCTGGCAACACCCGGCCGCCACCGCCGCCGACACTATGGTAACACTGCTAGACTGATGGGGATCGGGATTGAATAAAGACTTTGGAGAACATTTATATATAAAAAAAACATTTATATGGCAAACTTATTGTCTTGACAATTCCTTGTATATACCTAGAAAAAGATGGCGTCTAAATATGTATATTACTTTAAAAAAATATGTATATTTTTTTAAAAAATTGAGGTAAAAAGTAATTATCATGAAATATGTCTGCTACAAAATTTGGGGACAAAAAGTATCGATCATTTAATGTTAGAAAGAGACAAGTAACAAATATATAATCACTGTGGCCTATGGTATTGTCTATGGGTAAAAAAAAATTATTAAAATCATAAACAATCTCTTTTTTTCATGTCTTTTCTGGCAACACAGACAATACCATAGCCGTGAAATTAATTTATTACACAAATATTATAGTTATCAATTTGCATTGCATTGTAGTGAAACGCCAGCTATTTATGCACGGACGGGATTCGAACCCACACTAGACGAGATCAATGTTAGGGCAACAGGGACCGAGCCTGTTTTTTTTTGTGAATTTATTAAATCACTTTTTAGCATATTTTCTAGATTATTTTTATAATCACATAATACTCTTAAAAGTTAATTTCATTAATTATCCATATATATATATATGAAATTATTAATAATACATAAATAACAAAATGGGAATTGAACCCACACACACACACGATCCATTTGCTGAAATCACAACAAATTAAATTATTGTTTATGTAACTTTTCCTTCTATAACTTTTCTACTCTTCATTATACCTATATTGAGGGGTTTTTGACAGAACAAGCGCCATTTTGTGGCAGCCATTTTGATAGTAATTATATACTTATATTGAGGGTTGTTTGACAGAACAGGCGCCATCTTGTGGCGGCCATTTTAGTAGTAGTAAGTAATTAAATTACTTAAAGCCTGGGCTATCCCTCCAGGTCAAAAGCCTCCCATCTCTTATATAGAGTATTGCAGAGTTATTATTTCTAATGACTTTAACTTTAAACAAACATACATACACACACACATTTCTATTTATTTAGCCTGTAATATAATAATTAAGCATTTGTATCAATTTATTAATATATTACATTTACCTTGCCAAAAAGGCAATCATTATAATCAATAATTTGCCAAAATAATACATTGCAAGGAAAGCAATGATTAAAATAAATAATTTGTTGAAAGGCTTTTAGATTTATCATTAAATAAGTAGTTTATAATAATTATCACTTTGCCAGAAAGGCAAACAATAATTTGCCAAAAAGGCACTCATTACAGGTACTTTGCAATCATTTATTTCATCTTTACCCATTCATTAACTTTGCCAAAGATGGGACTCATTATAATATAATCAATAGGTTATTTGCAAACATAAATTTGCCAGAAAGGCACCCATTATAACCAATACATTGCCAAAAAGGCACTCACTATAATCAATAAATACTTTGCCAAAAAGGCATTCATAACACACATTGCCAGAAAGGCATTCAACAAAAATAACAAGCATAGCTCATCATTATTATACATCCCCACACCCGCAAGCGTACAACCCGACTCACCTGCTCTCTCTTTTTCTCCTTATCCTCCTTCTCTTTCTTGCGCACCTCGGCGATGTACTCGTTGAAGCATGCCTCTCTGTCTCGCGGTTTCTCTATACCCTTGAAGCGATCGTCGCGGCCGTGTTTGGATGAAAACTCCGTATACGACGATCTGTTTGGGAGAAATACATACAAATAGTAACAATTTAAAGGTTTTGTTGCCTTGCTAATGTTAATTATATGCGAAACTCTGTATGTATGTTTGTCACTCTTTCACGCAACATAGGCTGAGGGGATCGAGATGAAATTTGGCACAGAGTTAGAATATGTTCTGGAATAACACAATGAATAAATAAATATCCCGGGACATTTTTCACACACGGCCAATCTGATTCCAAGGTAAGCTTCAAATGAAGCTTGTGTTATGGTAACCAGATAGCTGATATACTACATATAATACTTTTAAATACATACTTATATAGATATTTACATCGCGACACAGGACAAACATACATATTCATGCATACAAATGTTTGTCCTGGGTGGGATTCGAATCCACGACCCGCGGCTTGAGAGTCAGGGTCACTAACCACAAAGCCAACCGGGCTGTCAAACAGACAGTGTTCCTCTAACATATTATGCATGTATTGTATATAAAAACCTTCCTCTTGAATCACTCTATCTATTAAAAAACCGCATCGTAATCCGTTGCGTAGTTTTAAAGACTTAAGAAGACAGGGACAGACAGCGGAAAGCGACTTTGTTTTATAATATGTAGTGATTAGTTGGATAACTCACTTGGAGTGCAACTTGGCTTCGTCCATTAGAAGTCTGAACGCCACCTTCTTCTGCTGCAACCTGTTCTTCTTCTCTTTCCTTTCCTCTTCCGCTCTCTCTCGCACGTATTGGTCGAACACCTGCGGGGTAATATAGTTTGATACTGTGACATTACTTTACTGTTATATATTATTTTAGTTAGTTAATGTTTTTTTTTGTTACCAATTGTCTGAAATGTACTATAAATTGTAAAACTTTGTAAAAATCTACATTCCCACCACTGGCCTCCGGTGAAGGAAAACATTATGAGGGAACCTGCATGCCCGAGATGTCACTATTGGCGGCGTGTGGAGTCCGCCGCCGCACTAGGCCCGCGTGGTGGACTATGGCCTACACCACCTCGATTTTAGGAGGCTCGAGCTCCGAGCGTGGAGACGTATATGAGCTGATGATGATGATATATATTCATTTTCTTATGCCTGTCTTCTCTCCTTAGAGTCTAGCAGCAACAATCTTCTGCAAGGTACTAAAAGCTGATACATCCTCGTCTCTGATCTTGGCGAGGTAGAAAATGGAAAATTTCTCGGGTGAAACCAGGGGGAGCGACTAGTTTGTGGTTTTTACCTGTCTCCTCTCCTTATAGTCTAGCATCAAGTAGCGTGGGTCAAAAACATTCTTCTGCAAGGTACTAAGAGCTGATAAATCCTTGCCTCTGATCTTGGCGAGGTAGAAAATGGAAGATCTCCGAGTGAAACCGCTGGGAGGGACTAGTTTGATGATATTTACCTGTCTCCTCTCCTTAGAATCCAACATCAGGTAGCGTGGGTCAAAGACAATCTTCTGCAACTCCTTCTCCCAAGTGCTAAACGCTGAGACATCCTTGTCTCTGATCCTCGCGAGGTAGAAAATGGAAGATCTCCGAGTGAAACCGCGGGGAGCGACTAGTTAGATGATATTTACCTGTCTCAATATTATTACAACACTCTCCTTTGAGTCTAGCATCAAGTAGAGTGGGTCAAAAACAATCTTCTGCAAGGTACTAAGAGCTGATAAATCCTTGCCTCTGATCTTGGCGAGGTAGAAAATGGAAGATCTCCGAGTGAAACCGCTGGGAGCGACTAGTTTGACGATATTTACCTGTCTCCTCTCCTTAGAATCCAGCATCAAGTAGCGTGGGTCAAAGACAATCTTCTGCAACTCCTTCTCCCAAGTGCTAAACGCTGAGACATCCTTGTCTCTGAGCATGGCGAGGAAGGCCCGTACTCTCTGGTCGTGGGGTACTACGGCTCGTTCCCTTGCAGCGCGGACCTCCGCCTCTATGGCCGCTTCTTTACCGAGGTCTATGGTGCCAATGTTGCCTGTTGTTGTCGATGGTGGTTTCTTGGCTGGAAGGGAAAGGGGTTTTATAATAACCTGGTTATAACAATACCTTAAATCTTATATGATAAAATCATGTCAATAATCTTTCAATGTTAGAAGTTTATTGTGGAAGGCAAAAGGCTATATGGATAGTGATAAGCAATAATGTGTCGACCCACAAACATCGAAAACTAAGATTTTGATATATCTTTATAATGCATCACGTATTTAACATTCTACAAAAGTGTTCCAAGTCATCTAAAACATAAATAAATAATGGATTTATATCACACAAAAAGTCGTAAATCACATAGACATTATAATCTTAAGACGTCATTTATTCAAAACCAAGTTTATGGGGGTTAACACATTATTGCTTATCAGCATCCATTTATATAAAACTAGAGACATGTTCCCAATTACATATTTACTTTAATGTAAATTTCATTTACAGTATTTTATAATTTATTTAATAACTAGCTGACCCGACGAACTTCGTACCGCCTTAGCGTAAATTTGATGCACTACTTTATTTTGCACTACTATATTACGTTGACATTTGTTAGCGCGGTTATGTCTGTGGTGTCATTGATCACCACAGAGTTTTTTGTTTTAAATTGAATGACGTTGACATTCGTAACGCGCTTTTTAAAAAATGCAAAATTAAATGTATATTTTTCAATCTTTCTGAGAGATTTTCTTAATATTTTTTTCCGTAAGAACCTTGTACAGGGTATTGGAAAACTACAAAAAAAAAACAGCCAAATCGGTCAAGCCGTTTTCATGCTATGTCGTGACAACGGAAAACGGGTTTCATTTTTATATATATAGATTATGCTCATAATTTATGATATTAATAATAATAATTTCTATAATGCAGCAAAAATAATATGTGAAGTAACACTTACAATCATCAGCTTTCGCTTTCTTAGGTGGATCGGAATCTGAGTCGTCTGAGTCGCTGTCCGCCAGCCTCTTGAGATCGCCATTCGCGCGGGAAGCGGCCGCTGCGGTAGTAGATGCCGTGGTCGATGCTGTTGAGTCTTTACGCTGTTTTAAAACAAATATATGTTATATAAATACCTATATAAGTATGTAGAAAAAAAAAATGTGTTATAAATACCTATATAAGTATGTATTAAAAATAAATGTTTAAAAACAGTATCTGAAAGTTTAAAGATGGTAGATTTCATACGGTTTTCATCAAATTACGGAGTATTTCATGGGGAAGGTTTTTATGTATAATACATCAATTTGGAGCCGGTAGGTGGCGCTGGTGGGCAGAACGAAGTCTGCCGGCTCCGCCAGTTAAATATACAAATAAAATATATGTATTTATATATATATGTTACTAGTAGACCCGACAAACTTCGTACCGCCTCAGAATCATTAATAAAAAAGGAATGATACTCGTAATTGCAAAAGGTTTCAAAATTAGTAAAAAAATGTGGTAATAACTAAACTGGAACAAAAAGTATTCATAACTAGCTGCCTCCCCGCGGTTTTACCCGCGTAGTTCCCGTTCCCGTGAGAATACAGGGATAAAATATAGCCTATGTTACTCGGAGATAATGTAGCTTTCCAAAGGTGAAAGAATTTCTGAAATCGGTCCAGTAGTTTCAGAGCCTATTCATTACAAACGAACAAACAAACAAATCTTTCCTCTTTATAATATTAGTATAGATTGAACCTAGATATAGAGCAAAGTTTTTTTCTTTTAAGATCTGTTTTATTTATTACATATTACATACCTATAAACTTAACTACAGAAACTCATAAATATTTGCAAAATCTAAGAAATTAAATAAATTTAAGTTAATTAAACTTTTTTTTTTGTTTGTTCCGAATAATACTTTTACCAATATTATTATTATTATTTATTACGAGCCTGTAGTGTCTCATTGGCAAAGGCCTCCCCAACTTTCTTCCACTCCTCTCGCTTCTGAGCTTTACTGGACCACTCCTTAGAGAAGTGGTCTAGCTCGTCCCGTCATCTACGCCTAGGTTTTTTGGGACCCAGTTAGACGTTTTTTTGCCCACATTTCAGACATGGCCTGCCCACTTTAGCTTAGCAGATAGATCTTATTTATTTTTCTTTATTAGGGATAACAACAGCCTTAAGCTAATGCGTGGTTTAGCTGCGTTCTAGTTAACATACTCATCAGCTATAATATCTTTTATAAATTTGAAATTTAAAATTTTCCTTGTGTCTTTATATCTTTTTCAGGCTATGACAAACACAGCAATAATAGAATTAGCCAAATCGGTCCAGCAGTTATGCCTCGACCAAGGGACATAGGGATTAATTTTTACATATATAAACATATTACCTGTAAATCATGTAATGCCGCAGGAGGATTAGCCACAGCATGGTCTACATCAGCTCTTGAAGCCAACTGCGGTGGACGTTCCCATACGGAAGAATGAGCTGTCGGATTGTAGAAGAATACTCGACCATCGCCCGTCCATACTACACACCTGAGGAAGAAGGAAATACCATTAATATCTATTTTATCTATACTAATATTATAAAGAGGAAAGATTTGTTTGTTTGTAATGAATAGGCTCCGAAACTACTGGACCGATTTCAAAAATTCTTTCACCTTTGGAAAGCTACATTATCCCCGAGTAACATAGGCTATATTTTATCCCTGTATTCTCACGGGAATGGGAACTACGCGAGTAAAACCGCGTGGAGCCAGCTAGTCATTCATAAATAAATAAATATCCCGGGACATTTCTCACACACGGCCAATCTGATTCCAAAGTAAACAGAGCTTGTGCTGTAACCAGATAGCTGATATACTACTTTTAAATACATACTTATATAGATATTGACATCGCGACACAGAACAAACAGACATATTGCTGCATACAAATGTTAGTCCTGGGTGGGATTCGACTCCGACGGCTTGAGAGTCATGGTTACTAACCACAATGACAACCTGCCTGTCAAAAGTATGATTTCGATATGTGTTCCCTTCGTATTGAAGCAGTGATATGCTGGTATTATAAACTAAATAGGCATAGAACAAATAAATCATCTACACTTCTACACTAGTATTATAAAGAGGTAACGTTTGTGAGTTTGTGACGTTGTTAGTAATCTCTGGATCGACTGAAGCGATTATCAAAATTATTTCACCAATAGAAAGCTACGTTATTGTGGAGTGTCATAGGCTATATTTTATCTCCACATTCTCACGAGAACGGAAACAACGCGGGTGAAACCACACGGATACAACTAGTATAGTAAAAATGAACTAACCATGGTGTCCCGGATATCGGTGTACTAGATATAGGCCTGCTCTTGTCCTGTTTCGCCTTCTCCTTGTCCGCCTTTTCCTTATCCTAAACAAATAAATAAATAATATTTATTAACTTATATGGATACTGATAAGTAATAATGTGTCAACCCCCAGATAAGTAATGCGTCAACCCCCAGATAAGTAATGCGTCAATCCCCAGATAAGTAAAAATGTGTCAACCCCCAGATAAGTAATAATGTGTCAACCCCCAGATAAGTAATGGGTCAACCCCAGATAAGTAATAATGTGTCAACCCCCAGATAAGTAATAATGTGTCAACCCCCAAAGTCGAAAACAAAGAGTTTGATATATTTTTATAATGCATCACGTATTTAACATTCTACAAAAGTGTTTCAAGTCATCTAAAACATAAAAGTACATAAAAAATGGATTTATATCATAATACAAGTCGTAAATCACATAGACATTATTATCTTTAAACGTCATTTTCTCAATACAAAGTTTATGAGGGTTAACACATTATTGCTTATCAGCATCCATATACACTATTTCCAACGCCTTTGCCTTTGCACAAAGTATAATTGGCACCCATAAAACAAGCTTGCTTAGTATAAATCAAATCAAAATCTTATTTATTCAAATAGGCCTCAATAAAGCACTTATGAATAGTTACTATTAATGCTCGGTTCTGATAGTAGTTTTTACTGAGAAGAGCCGGCAATAAACTCAGTAATTACTCTTTTCAAAAACCAACTTACATCTAATACAACAGTGTTTATTACAAAATGTGAAATAGCTTGTAGCGAGCATTTCACTGCAGTAATCTGATATAAGAGGTAGTTTAAAACTAGCGCCAGTAACGGAGAAAGTGAGGAGCCATAGGCTGTCATGGTATGGACATATAATGCGGAGGGATGAAAGTCATGTTACGAGGAGAGTTATGAATGTACAGGTGGATGGTCGTAAAAGTAGAGGAAGACCGAAGAAAGTATGGATGGATTGTGTGAAAGGCGATATGTGTAAGAAGGGAGTGATGACTGAAATGAGGGCTGACAGAGAGGAATGGAAGAAAAACACATGTTGTGCCGACCCTGCTTAGGCGGGATAAGAGCAGGAAGAAGAAGAAAACAAGCTTGCTTAATTTGGGGCCACAAGTAAACGAAACAGTCTATTTAGCAAAATATTTAACTATCAGTAAGGCTCTATGTATAAGTAGTTATTGTATGAAATAAATAATTTTTGTATATATATACCTGTCTCTCTTGATCCTGCCGTTCGCGTAGCATGCGTTCTCTGTCTGCAGTTCGCGCCCTCTCCCTCTCTCTCTCCCTCTCCCGCTCCTCCCTGGAGGCTTCTAAAGCCGCGGCGGCTGCAGCGGCGGCTTCTGCATGGGCTTCCACGTCTATCACTGAAAATTATAAAAAAAATGTTAAATTTGCTTCTAATGAGCAGTTTTACTAGTTTAATTATCGTTTCCTATCTATCTATATATCTATACTAGCTGCCTCCGCGCGGTTTTACCCGCGTTGTTCCCGTTCCCGTGGGAATACAGGGATAAAATATAGCCTATGTTACTCGGGGATAATGAAGCTTTCCAAAGGTGAAAGAATTTTTGAAATTGGTCCAGTAGTTTCGGAGCCTATTCATTACAAACAAACAAATCTTTCCTCTTTATAATATTAGTATAGATTCTCGTGTCACAATGTTAGTGATGAAATCTTATATGCATATCCCTATGTATGCTTAAATCTTTAAAACTACGCAGCGGATTTTGATGCGGTTTTTTTAATAGATAGAGTTATTCAAGAGGAAGGTTTTTATATACAATACATGCATAATATGAAATGAAATGAAATAAATTTATTAATTCAAATAAGCCTTCACAGGCACTTATGAAACGTCGACTCTAATGCTCGGTTCGGAAGGTTGCTTTTGCTGAGAAGAGCCGGCAATAAACTCAGCAATTACTCTTTTCAAGACAAGTTTTAACAATTTCTTTAACAATAATAATATTAGTCCTGATAGAACGAGCGCTATACCCATGCCTCGTCATCATTAATATAATCATTTATACTATAATAAGCCTTCTGTACCAAAGCTGACTTAACTCGTTCCTTAAATTTATTCATAGGCAATTCTAAAATATGTTTAGATAACATATGTTAGAGAAACACTGACAATTTTGGTGGTTTCTAATGTGATGTATAAGCATTGCACCCGTGCGAAGCCGGGACGGGTCACTAGTGACATGTATAATACAAACAAACAAACCTTCAATTTTGCTTTCATCGATTTCGTTCTTCTCCACTTTCTTCTCATTCTTCTCGGCCGCTAACTTGGCTTGAAGCTCTGTTGGTTAAAAAAACATTGAAATTATTTTTGAATTATGTCATCATCATCATCAGCTCGTATACGTCTCCACGCTCCGAACTCGAGCCTCCCCTAACATCGAGGGGGTTTAGGCCATAGTCCACCACGCGGGCCCAGTGCGGATTGGCGGACTTCACATGCCTTTAATAGTGACATCTCGGGCATGCAGGTTTCCTCACGATGTTTTCCTTTACCGAAAGCCAGCGGTGTGAATCCGTACGTAAGTTTTTTATAAACTCAGAGGTACGGGCCAGGGATTTGAACCGGCACCGTCATGATCGTGAGTCGGTGCGTTTCCAACTGAGCCACCACGGCTGAACCGTCATATTTATTTAAGAATTACATATTTAAATTTAAAGAAATAAAATAAACTAGTCTACGGTACAGATAAAATATGTAGCAGGAGACAGGAGTCCAAACTGAGTAGACCCCGTACTATGGATCTCCTGGTCCCCGCCCCTCAAGATTTACAGTATTTTAATCTAGGTTTATATTCTAAAAATACAAAAAATAAAGAAAGACACTGTAAAAACAAAGCAAACAGTGTGTGAATATAATAATAAGCGAACTATATACTCGAAGGGTATATGGATGCTGATAAGTAATAATGTGTCAACCCACAATGTCAAAAATAAAGATTTTGATATATTTTTATAATGCATCACGTATTTATCATTCTACAAAAGTGTTTCAAGTCATCTAAAACATAAAAGTACTTAAAATGAATTTATATCATACAACAAGTCATAAATCACATAGACATTATTATTTTTATACGTAATGTTCTCAAAAAAAAGTTTATGAGGGTTAACACAATATCTATACTATCCTACTAATATTATAAATGCGAAAGTTTGTATGGATGTTTGTTACTCTTTCACGCTCCAACGGCTGAAGGGATCTGCTTGAAATTTGGCACAGAGCTAGAATATGTTCTGGAATAACACATAGGCTACTTTTTATCCCGGGAACGCGGGTGAAACCGCGGGGAGCCACTAGTAATATTATAAAGAGGAAAGATTTGTTTGTTTGTTACGAATAGGCTCCGAAACTACTGGACCGATTTCAAAAATTCTTTCACCTTTGGAAAGCTACATTATCCCCGAGTAACATAGGCTATATTTTATCCCTGTATTCCCACGGGAACGGGAACTACGCGGGTAAAACCGCGCGGAGGCAGCTAGTCACTTATAAGCACACATATGTTTTAATGTCGTTGTTAGGGGAGGCTCGAGCTCCGAGCGTGGAGACGTATATGAGCTGATGATGGATTATTATTAATTATTTACCTTCTAGATCTCTCATCGGCTTAGGTTTCTCCCACACGCTTTCCTGGTTAGCAGCGTGATAGTAGTAGGGTCGGCCGTCCGGAGCGGCGTGGGCGGTCCAAGCACTAGCTAGGGCTGCCAGGGCCGCTAGCGAAGCACCCCCTGAAGCTGGAGCCCCAGCGGTGGGACTCTGGAAGGTATAACATTCTATTAACATTCTCACAGTTGCATCACAGTACATTTATGCAAACATAATATTCGTCCGTCAAAACATTAGTCTTTTCACGAAAAATTGTGATTTGCACTCCATTAATACTAGAAATAAGCATAAACTTGTAACATCTGCTTATAGACTACAGAAAGTGCAAGGATCATTTTTAGGACTTGGTGCACGGTTTTATAACAAAATCCCCACAAATATTTTAGATTTGCCTATGAATAAATTTAAGGAACGAGTTAAGTCAGCTTTGGTACAGAAGGCTTATTATACATAGTATAAACGATTATATTAACGATGGCGAGGCATGGGTATAGCGCTCGTTCTATCAGGACTAATATTATTATTGTTAAAGAAATTGTTAAAACTTGTTTTGAAAAGAGTAATTGCTGAGTTTATTGCCGGCTCTTCTCAGCAAAAGCAACCTCCCGAACCGAGCATTAGAGTCGACGTTTCATAAGTGCCTGTGAAGGCCTATTTGAATGAATAAATTTATTTCATTTCATTTTATAGGGTTGATAATTATACTGATTTACATACATGTTACCATTTAAGCCCAAGTTGTGACGCCTTAAAAGGTTGTACATTTACACTTTTATCTCTGTAACCTAGTTTTAAGTCCTAATTAATGTAACAACCACTGGCTGTCCATTATTAAATAAATAATAATAAATAAATATCCCGGGACATTTTTCGCACACGGCCAATCTGATTCCAAAGTGAGCAGAGCTTGTGTTATGGTAACCAGATAGCTGATATACTACATATACTACTTTTAAAATAGTTAGTTGTTCAGTACTTTTGATTGTAGTATAGATATAGAGTATATATACCCCAACACACCCTTTGGAAAAATAAAGTAAGCATCAAAGTCAGCTTTGGTAACCAGATAGCTGATATACTACGTGGATGCTGATAAGCAATAATGTGTTAACCCTCATAAACTTGATTTTGAGAAAATGGCGTCTAAAGATAATATTGTGTATGTGATTTTGGACTTTTTGTACTATATAAATCCATTTTTATCTACTTTTGTTTTAGATGACTTGAAACACTTGTAAAATATCAATAACTTTGTTTTCGACTTTTGTGGATTGACACATTATTGCTTATCAGCATCCACATATGAATACGTACGTTTTTAATACATACTTATATAGATATTGACATCGCGACACAGAACAAACAGACATATTGCTGCATACAAATGTTAGTCCTGGGTGGGATTCGACTCCGACGGCTTGAGAGTCAGGGTCACTAACCACAAAGACAACCGGACTGTCATTACGAGTAATATGTAGGAGTCATGGAAGGAGAGGATAAGAATACAGTTATATGCAGGGCAGTCTTAAACTAGGCTGCTAGGATATAGATAGTATATTTTCTTTGTGTTGTGATTTGTATGTCTGCTATATTTTGTAATGTTGTGTGTTGTCCGGAATAAATGCATTTTCTTTCTTATAATTCTAATATACCTAATTACGGAGTATTTCATGGGGAAGGTTTTTATGTATAATACATCAATTTGGAGCCGGTAGGTGGCGCTGGTGGGAAGAACGAACGTCTGCCGGCTCCGCTAGTTAGTATATATAGCTAATATAATTACTTACAGTTTCATCCTTCTTCGCCGGTGTGTGTGTGGGGGAATCGATGATCACCGGTTCAGAGGAGGACAGAGTAGGCTGTTGCCCACCGCTGTTGGAAATGTTGCCCATCTGTGGCATTTGCTTGCCAGCTATAAAAATAAATAAATACAAAAATATTATTTACTTTAGTTACATTTAACACATCTATATATGGATGCTGATCCTACTAATCCTACTAATATTATTATTATGATATTGAAATAAAAGACTTTGTTCAATGGCTGACAACAGACTGAATTTTATTAAAAAGACCAATGTTACCAACCCCACATAAAAGACAAGAAATGAATATTGTGTACTAGCTTACATTATTACAACTAGATGGCGCTATAGGTTTCTATTGATGTATTATACTATAAATTTTAACACCCCCACTACATCATATGAAACCATAAAACAATAATTTTACAAATTAACAAGTCCCAAAGCTTCTATACAATGGTAATGCTTAGTTGCACCAAGTGCCTTTGTAAGAACATCAGCTGGCATATCATTAGTACACATGTATTGAATATTTATAACATTATTACTGACAGCATCTCTTAGAAAATGATAACGAATGTCTATATGTTTACTTTTTCTATGCAAAGCATGATTAACAATAAATTTTTGAGCACTCTGGCTATCATTGTACAAGGTAATTGGATATACATCTTGATCATTAACTTCAGATAATAATACTCTCAAATACATAGATTCTTTACATGCCTCTGCCATTGACATATATTCGGCCTCCATACTGGAAAGGGCCACTGTCCTTTGTTTCCTGCTTTCCCACGATATAACACCCCCTGACATCATAAAACAATATCCTGTATATGATTTGCGATCAATACTATTATTAGCCCAATCAGCATCAGAAAATCCTAACAACTCAGAGTTTCCCTTTACATATTTTAAACAATAATTTTTTGTTCTCTTTAAATACCTGAGAATACGTTTAGCATAACCCCAATGAGTGTTAGTGTGTTTAGAATTAAATTGGCTTAAAAAACTAACACTAAAAGCTATGTCAGGCCTGGTTAAAACAGATAAATACATTAAGCTACCTATTAGCTGCTGATATGGTATGTTAGTATCATTTACATTATCATTTTTATCAATATTTAGTTTTGTCTCCATAGGTGTACTAGCCTCTTTACAATTTAACATGTTGAATTTAATTAAGAGTTGATCAATGTACTGTTCCTGATCTAAGGTACAAGTATTATTCTCATTATCAATAGTTACTCTCATTCCCAAGCACTGCTTCACCTGTCCAAGATTTTTTATTTTAAATTTAGAACTTAATACAGAAATTAAATTATCTCTCTCTATATTACAATTAGTGTACACGAAAAAATCGTCCACATACAATGCAATAATTGTTTTAACATTATCATTAAATTTTGTAAACACACATGGCTCTATATGACTTCTTTTAAAGCCTAATTCTGTCAAACACTGATCAACTTTTTCATACCAAGATCTTGACGACTGCTTTAAACCATAAATAGCTTTATTTAATTTTACAAATTTTCTGTTATTGTTACTAACTAAATCAACTTGTGGATAAGCCATAAAAATATCTTCCTTCAAAACACCATTCAAAAATGCAGTTTTGACATCTAAGTGAATAACATTCATATTAAATTGTACAGAAAGTGCAAATAATAATCTTAAAGTACTGTGACGAACTACAGGTGAGAATGTCTCGTCATAGTCAATTCCTGGTTTCTGGGTGAAGCCCTTTGCCACCAAGCGAGCACGATATCTAACACTTTTGTCAATATCAAATTTCCTTTTATAAACCCATTTACACTGAACCAAAGTTTTACCTTGAGGCACTTCACTTACTACTACCCAGGCATTATTATCTTCAAATGCCTGAAGTTCCTCTTCCATTGCATGAATCCACTTGTCATTGTCTGGGCCTCGTAGAGCTTGTTGGATACTAACTGGATCACTTTGATTCTCAGTATTTGACTGCATGCAGAAGTTTGATATTCCATAATACTGTGGTGGTTTCCTTATCCTCTTTTGTTCTTCTGGGGATGGAACCTCGGCTACATTCTGCAATAGAGAGTTATCAGTCTGATTAGTATTACCCAACTGGTCAGTATTTTCTTCAGGTTCTGTACTAGTGACTACATCAACAGACTCATCTGTTTCACTCTTAATTTCTTGCGTTTCTGAGGTTTCCCCCACTGAAACTGATATCTTGACATTTATATTATTCTTCAAGTTTTCTTGAATTATGACATCCCTACTCACAGAGATACATTTCATATTAGGGTCATAAATCCTATATCCTTTGACATTTTCAGCATAACCAACCAGAATATGTGGTTTAGATTTAGTATCCCACTTAAGTCTTTTTTGTTTTGGAATATGCACCATGACCTGGCTCCCAAAAATCCGTATGTGACTAAGATCTGGCTTAGTATTGGTCCAGAGCTCAAACGGTGTCATGTTTTGTAATCCCGATGCTGGTGATCTATTTCTAAGATAAACAGCTGTGTTTACGGCCTCAGCCCAAAATCTTTTGTTTAGTCCAGCATCAAACAACATGCAACGAGCCCTTTCAACCAAGGTTCGGTTCATGCGCTCACTTATTGCATTCTGTTCTGGGGTATATGTGTTAGTCCTCTGATGGACTATACCAGCTTCAGTCAAGTAACTGTCAAACAATGCATTACAGAATTCAAGACCATTATCGGTTCTAAATATTTTTATTTTCTTATTTACTTGATTTTCAACTAAAGCTTTGAATTGCTTAAAATATTTAAATACTTGGTTCTTGGCTTTCAAAAAATAAACAAAAGTCATACGTGTGTAGTCATCAACAAAAATCAGGAAATACCTGCAGCCACCAATTGAAGTCACCTCCATGGGTCCGCACACATCTGCATGAATGATATTCAGTGCTTCACTGCTTCTCGTGCCCACATGGTTGAATGGTAATCGTGACTGCTTCCCTTGACAGCACACTACACATGTATTTTTATCAATGACAGCTTTATCTTGGAAGTCTATACCCACAACTGCACCTTCTTTCATTTTATTAAGGTCACTACTATTTAAATGGCCCATTCTTCGATGCCACAGTTCGCTGTTCACGCTGTCAGATGTCGTAAATAGGCAGCCATTTTTATTTTCCACATTTAGTTTATAAACACCATCAACTAATCTGGCCTCTCCAACCAGTTGATTTCTCTTGTTATATATAAAGCAACAATGTTTCTGAAAGTCCACTCTGTTACCATGTTCAATCAATTTACTCACAGATAACAAGTTTGTAGCGATACTAGGTACACACAACACATCCTTTACTGTGATAGAATATTTGGATTTCGACGTGATTGTAACAATATCAACATCACCCGAACATATCACATGCATCATTTCTTTATTTGCTGCTGAGATTTCCTTTATGCTCGTGTTTTCCGACATGTTTCGAATATTGTTTACATTTGAGGTTATATGCGCACTCGCACCAGAGTCCAAATACCAATCATTCTTCCTAAAGTTTCCGCTTAAGAATACTGCGGAAAACGCATTAGAGTTATTCGTTTTTGTGTCTAGAACTTGTGTACACTTATTTTTATAGTGCCCGATCTGTTTACAACGATAGCACTTGATGACTTTCTGTTTGTTGACATTCGACTGGTTTGACATTACGCCATCTTGGAATGAGTTTTTATTGAACGACTTCGATCTTTGATTGACATGGTGGCGCCCTCTAGTGTATAACGCAGTAATTTCCGCCGAATCTTCATTCCCGGACATGTCTAATAATTTTGACTTTACAACATCCGCCGTAATGGCGATTCCGGAATGTTCTATAGCCATCAGCATTGGAAAATACTTTTCCGGCAATCCCGCCAACATTAAACAGCCAATCCACTCATCATTCACCAAAAAACCAGTTCTTGATAATTTCTGCCCCGCTTCAATAATTTGAGTAATATAATTTGTCATGGAATCTGAAGTCTCAAGACGTATTGATATTAAATTCCTCAATAACATGATCCTTCTCGAGAAACCAGAGTCATCAAACATTTGTTGTAATTTCTGCCATAGTTCTTTAGTAGTCTCAGCGCCCTTAATGTGTACATATAACGACGGATCGATGGTTAAAATCAACTTTGCTTTCGTCATGGCGTCCTCCGCAATGGCGGCTCCAACTCCTTCAGTTTTGATAAAATTTAATTTTCCTTCGAGTACTAGTAGATTTTCGGCAGCAAATGCCCACTCACTATAATTGTCTCGACCTTTTAGTTTCGGCACATTTGCAATATACGAATTAGAACTGGAACTACTGGAAGCCATGTTTATTCCGATCACGGCGCACGCGGTGTCGTGAAACCATGTGCAACACAGGAATGTCTAGCTAGGATTCTTATTGGCGCAATAGTCCACTTTACACTATCCCTACGCTAACTAATTGTAACTATAACTTTACAACAAAAAACTCTAAATGGTTCCTGGGCCCATAACCTATTATGATATTGAAATAAAAGACTTTGTTCAATGGCTGACAACAGACTGAATTTTATTAAAAAGACCAATGTTACCAACCCCACATAAAAGACAAGAAATGAATATTGTGTACTAGCTTACATTATTACAACTAGATGGCGCTATAGGTTTCTATTGATGTATTATACTATAAATTTTAACAATTATAAAGGCGAAAGTTTGTATGGATGTTTGTTACTCTTTCACGTAAAAACTACTGAATGGATTTGAATGAAATTTGAAATAAAGATAGCTTATAACCTGGATTAACATATAGGCTACTTTTTATCCCGGGAAAATGGAAGACCTCCCGGGTACGCGGGTGAAACCGCGGGGAGCCACTAGTAAGCAATAATGTGTTAACCCTCATAAACTTAGTTTCGACAAAATTACGTCTAAAGATAATAATGTCTATGTGATTTATGACTTTTTGTATGATTTGAATCCATTTACATATTATGTCCTTTTATGACTTGAAACACTTTCATAAAATGTTAAATACGCGATGCATTATAAAAATATATCAAAGCCTTTGTTTTCGATTTTTTATGGGTCGACACATTATTACTTATCAGCCAAAAATAAAATCCATATAATATCATCTACATATAAAAGAAAGTCGTGTTAGTTACACGATTTATAACTCAAGAACGGCTGAACCGATTCGACTGAAAATTGGTACGGAGGTAGCTTAGAACCAGGAGAGGGACATAGGATGCTTTTTATGCCGGGAAAACTAATGATCCCCGGGAACGCGGGTGAAACCGCGGGGAGCCACTAGAAGGCATTTTGATAATATATATCCTGGGACATTTTTCACACACGGCCAATCTGATTCCAAAGTAAGCTTCAAAGTGAGCTTGTGTTATGGTAACCAGATAGATGATATACTACATATACTACATTTTAAATACATACTTATATAGATATTGACATCGCGACACAGAACAAACAGATATATTGCTGCATACAAATGTTAGTCCTGGGTGGGATTCGACTCCGGTGGCTTGAGAGTCAGGGACACTAACCACAAAGACAACCGGCTTGTCCATAAAAGGAGAGTTCAATAGAGACGTATATGAGCTGATGATGATGAACCATCGAGCATGTAACCAATAGAGTAGAACTGTTAACAGTTTTGTTAGAAAACAAAATACGCCAAAACGCTGCGCCGGCCCCTGTGTTCTGATTGGCCGACTCAAGGTCAAGTGTTGCACTAGACGTACACACAGGTCTCTTATTGGTCGGGTACTGTTTTAGTTCGAGCGTGGCTTGTTAGTTATACGTGACAAATCATTGATGCGTTGCTAAACAAATGGCTCACTATTGCTACTCTATTGGTTACATGCTCGATGTGATGAACTTACCTTCTGGCATAGCTCCAGGGCCAGGGTTCATGGTGGGTGGCCCCATGGGAGGTGGCCAAGACCCCCAGCCGCCCCAGCCGGCGGGGTAGCCCCCGGTGCCTCCGGGGCCACCGGGTCCAGGGAACCCGCCGCCTGGGTAGTTCGATGGCGGCGCACTGGTGAAGTTTAGATTACCTGTAAATGAATAAATAAAATTTATATAAAATCTGTAGATCTAAAGAGAGTTAAGTTAAAAATATTCTGCGATATGAAGCTAAAGAATTCGTTTGTTTGAACGCGCTAATCTCAGTAACTTTTAGTTTTAGATAGCCCATTTATCGAGGAAGGCTATAGGCTATATATCATCACTCTACGACGAGTAGGAGTGGAGAATCAATTGAAAATATTACAAAAACGGGGTAGTTACAGTTACACACAAGAAGTTGCTCAGCAGGGTCTGCAGGTCACCTAGTCCGCCTATATCTCAGACACAGAACAAACAGACATATTGCTGCATACAAATGTAAGTCCTGGGTGGGATTTGACTCCGACGGCTTGAGAGTCAGGGGCACTAACCACAAAGACAAGCGGCCTGTCTAATAATAAGCAATGTTAGTTTTAATAAATAAATATCCCGGGACATTTTTCACACGCGGCCAATCTGATTCCAAACTAAGCAGAGTTTGTGATATGGTAAACCAGATAATTGAGATATACTACTTTTAAATAAATACTTATATAGATATTTACATTTGGCACAACTTTGCAGAGTTATTAAAACTCACCATTCGACGATGACGTCACGGGAGCAGACTCCCCGGGGGGCATGTCGTCGTTGTCTATCGGTGCATCCTGATCCATCGCCTTGTCTTTGGCACCTGCATAGACAACAATATCACTACATATTATAAAACAGTCGCTTTCCGCTGTCTGTCCCTAAGTCTTCTTCATCTTTATAAGAACGAAACGGATCTTGATTCGTTTTTTTGACGTGACAACGTCTTATAAATTGGTTTGCCGGGTGACACTTCAAGAAACTGCGTTACGCTCCGCTCACGTTACGTCACGTTATGTTTTAAATTGTTACTATTATTTCATCCTTCTTCCTACTATACGAATGAATATTCACATTAAAATTATTTTACCACTCAAAGTCGTTGTCACGTAAAACTTTCGCCCGTATACCGACTTTACAGGCAACCAATTTTTTAATAGATACAGTTATTCAAGAGGAAGGATTTTATATACAATACATGCATAATATGTTAGAGAAACACTGTCAATTTTGGTGGTTTCTAATGTGATGTATAAGCATCACCCGTGCGAAGCTGGGGCGGGTCGCTAGTTAAAATTATACATAAGCTATCCTTCTTATCAATACATATATTAAAAATGTTAGGAATCACTGTCTGTCTGTACATGGAAGATTATCGGGACCTTTATGATCATCATAAGTTTAACAAGAAAATATTTTGTAAGGAAATTATGTTTGAATTAATACTATCATCATCATCAGCTCATATACGTCTCCACGCTCGGAGCTCGAGCCTCCCCTAACAACGAGGGGGTGTAGGCCATAGTCCATCACGCGCGCCTAGTGCGGGGCGGACTTTACATGCCTTCAATAGTGACATCTCGGGCATGCAGGTTCCCTCACGATGTTTTCCTTCACCGAAAGCCAGTGGTGTGAATCCGTACGTAAGTTTTGAGAAAACTCCGAGGTATGGGCCAGGGTTTGAACCTGCACCCTCATGGTCGTGAGTCGGTGCGTTACCCACTGAGCCACCACGGTTTATTAATACTATACAACTTTAAAATTCATATAGTATTTTGGGCTTTACTGCACACACTGTTATACTGATAAATAAGGTAATTTAAAAACCTCTAAAGGGTTTATAATTGCCTTCACACGCCTATGTCTCAAAATCGATATCATATCCAAACAAAAATACTTAACTACATAATATAAATAATATAACAAAAAAAGCTCTATTACCGTTGAAATAGTCCTCACCGTCTTTCACCCATGGGGGGGGCTGGGTCATAAATGGGGGCACAGAGTTTTGTGGGGCCACCCCGGGGGGCATCATGTTGCCCATCATCCCGTTGGGCATCATCCCCATTGGGGGCCCACCCATGGGGGGCCCTCCCATTGGCATTGTTTGGGGTCCCCCCATGTTCGGCATTTGACCTGTAATAATAAAAATAATTATTTATTATTATAACAAAAACATCACGCTACGACTAATAGGAGCAAATCATCAATGAAAAGGTCTCACCATATTTAAATTGTAATTATAAGGGCCTTTTATCGCATTAGGTACCCATCTGTAAAGATAGTTCTAAGGAGTTGGTAAATAAATTAATATATAGCATGTAGCCCTTTAAATAAGGTGTCTGAGAACAGATATATAATTATAAAATTCTAGTGCAGTCTAGTGTTTGTAGCTCTTTCGAAGGGCTCGACCGATTCTTATGAAATTTTTGTGTTTATATTAGGTCTCATTTATAACCATTTGCTGGGTGTTAAAAAGAAAACAGATACCAATAATAATAAAAAAAATAATTATATAAGTTATTAATTTTTTTTTAACCCCACAATATATAAGCTATCTGGTTACCATAGGACCCGTTCAAGTATTACTTAAGCACTATGAGGGTGGGGTCTTTCCTTTGACATGAAAGAAAAAGAAAAAAAATTCAAGGACTTACCGCTAGCAGCCATAGCTTCCATCTCAGCTTGTGTGATCACCTTACAAGTTGGTGTATCCTGCGGTCTGGTCCAAGTGGTCTCCCTGGTCCTCGCGTGGTAGTAGTAAGACTTGCCCTCGTCGGACTTGGTCTCCACCCAGAGCTCCGGAGCTGGCTGTTATAATATAATTTTTTTATACATAAAATAAAGTAAGTGTTAGTTACACTATTTATAACTCGAGAACGGGTGGACCGGTTTGGCTGAAAATTGGTGGGGAGGTAGCTTAGAACTCTTTGTACTTGGACTTAGCTTAGCCTATGTCCGTCTCCCCGGGAATATTTAAGGTCCTTCGTGAAAACGGGTAAAACAGTGGTGAGCCACTAGTATTATATACACGTAAATTGACAAATATTTACACACTGATCATAAAAATCATCATTTATATGACTTTTCATTGCAATACCAAAATCAGCATATATATCTTCCACACAATGTTAGTAAAGGTCTTTTTACCGCTGAATAATAACTATTACAACCTTATTTAAGCTCAAAATAATACTTAATCATTAAGCTTACCATATTCGGTGGTGGCATCCCTGGAGGTCCACCGTAGGGGGGCGGCTGCCCCATCATGTTGGGAGGTGGCCCCATAGGACCCCCGGGCATCATACCAGGTGGGGGCCCAAACGGCGGGGGCCCACCCATCATCCCCGGCGGTGGAGGCCCCATTGGGCCCCAATTGTCAAAGTTCGGGCCATTATTAGGACCAAAGTTCCGGGGCCCTCCTCTACCGCGGAAGAAGCCGCGGCCTCGCATTGGTGGGCCTCCGGGGCCGTAGCCGCGGCCCCTGAAGCGCATCGGGGGGCCGTTCATCCAGCCGGGCGGTGGCCCACGGCCTCGCGCTCTGAGTTAGGAAATTAATAATAAATAAATATCCTGGGACATTTTTCACACACGGCCAATCAGAATCCAAACTGTTTGTTCTGTGTCTGGATCCAAAGTACCTAAGCAGAGCTTGTGATATGATAGCCAAATAGCTGATATACTACTTTAAATACATACTTATACAGATATTTAACATCCAGACACAGAACAAACAGACATATTGATTCTGGACTCGTATGCATTGCTGTGGGTCGGGTGCACAAGATGGTGGACAGAGGTTTTTAATTTAGTAATAAGTTCAATTAGTTATAGAACTGTTAATGTTACTAACATAGTATGTAAGTCTTGTTACTAACCCATATGGACAAATGTCTAATTTAAAATAATAAACAAAAATAAAATTAATGAAACATAAGGCCCATGTACATACTTAGTTTTAACTGAATCCTAGAAATACTTTAATGATAACATTCAGAGCTTTTTGTAAGATAAAAATAATACATGGGATTAGCATATTTTATACTAGCTGCCTCCCCGCGGTTTTACCCGCGTAGTTCCCGTTCCCGTGGGAATACAGGGATAAAATATAGCCTATGTTACTCGGGGATAATGTAGCTTTCCAAAGGTGAAAGAATTTTTGAAATCGGTCCAGTAGTTTCGGAGCCTATTCATTACAAACAAACAAACAAACAAATCTTTCCTCTTTATAATATTAGTATAGATCAGCTTTCAACTGTATGGTCCATCTTTACCTTTCAAGTTGGTAAAAATCTGACTTGAAAGTTATATTTCTCTTTAATACACACAAGACAGGGAGACTGGCGAGACTCTAGCTCAATAGTTGCTTGGTATATTTCGCATGAACCTTGGTGGCTCAGTTGGGAGTGCACTGACTCACAATCATAAGGGTGCAGGTTCAAACCCTGTCCCGTACCTCTGAGTTTATAAAAACTAATGTATGTATTCACATCACTGGCTTTCGGTGAAGGAATACATCGTGAGGAAACCTGCATGCCTGAGATGTCACAATTAAAGGCATGTGAAGTCCGCCAATCCACACCAGTGGTGGACTATGGCCTAAGCCCCGTCAATGTTAGGGGGAGGCTTGAGTTCCTTGGTGGAGACATATATGAACTGATGACGATATTTCGCATTTTGAGCTTGCCATGATATTGGATATTGGTTACTACTGTACAAGCTGAGTTCAATTTAAAACAGTTTAGCTTTGCTGGGTTATTAATTTTATATTAAATCTGGAACAATGTTATCATTAACTGTGCACCAGCAGTCAGCACTCAGTCAGTATTTAAATGTAGATAGTATATTTAGTATATCAGCTATCTGGTAACAGTACATGCTCAGCTTAATTTGGAATTATTTTATATCAAATTAGGCTTTTAGTAAAATAAAGATTATTATTGGATGTATCAAATCAGGCTGTATACAATGTAAAATATTAATTTATCCAATCCCGATGAAATTACCAATAATCTCATCGAGACATTAACGGCCCGTTCAGGAAGATGGTTATCGCATTTGACATAAGGTCAAGCATGAAGTGTACTAAAACTCCTCAGAGTAACACCGTGGTAAAAGAATTACATAGGACAGATTATGCTTGAAAATATATCAGAATAGTCTTACAATTATGGTTATCCGATGAAAATACTATAGTAATCACCAAGGTTGGTCACTATGGTGTTTAAATACTATAAAACAGGTTTTATAAAGTGAAAAACACCTCATTTGTATAAAAAAGATAATTTCAAGGACTTAACACAATAGACCATATTTATACAGGCAAACATATTTATGATAATTATTGATAACAAAACTGAATAAATACGAGAGAAAACTTATTAAATACTACAATATAGATGCACAGTAAATAAAATATTTAATAATCTCGCATTAAAATATCGATTTCTAAGACGAAGTAGTGAGACGCATGGAATGGTAATTTTACGTTCTTACCTGAAATTCCCGCGTCCTCGACCATTTCTGAAGCTGTTCCCGCTTTCGTCGTCTTCATAATTTTCATCGTATCCGCTAATATCACCGAATTCTTTAGACACATCGCTAACATTTTCGCCATCGCTAGCACGACTCACTGCCTCACATATCATGGAAATATCCTGAGAATCTATGTATTCGTCCGCCATTTTTTTTGTTTAAACAATCTTTCACTGCACACTTATGTCCACATACCTTGTTTTAGGAAGATATTCAATAATTTTTAATCACATTTCAATCCGCGCAATACACATTTAGCGGAAACAACAATGTCTCTCAAGTCAAAATGGCCGGCATCGAGCGGGCGCGGGCATCGGCTTCTATTTAGTGATGCGATAAAAAAAATCTATCGATCGTTAATGTTTAGTCGATATATCGGTTTCATCTAGTTATTTTAAATAAATAATAAATTAATTTCTGTGCGTGAACAGATTTTCAGATATTAATTTTAACCTTATGGTAAAACTTTATATTTAATATTATAAGCGAAAAAATGTCCGTGTCATTTTCGAACTAACTGGCAAGAACGGGATATATTTTTATTTATTACTACGAAATTATCAAGTCCACAATATTATAAAAATATAGCAATAGATATTTTTGTACAATCAGACATTGAAAATTAAAATTAATTATTTCGATGCTCCTAGATGAAGAATCGACTATTTAGGTATCAGTGTTGCCAACAAGACTACTATAAAAACGCGCTCTTTATATTCTTAAAATAATATAGAATATCATATCTTATATCCTACTAATATTATAAATGCGAAAGTTTGTATGGATGTTTGTTACTCTTTCACGCTCCAACGGCTGAAGGGATCTGCTTGAAATTTGGCACAGAGCTAGAATATGTTCTGGAATAACACATAGGCTACTTTTTATCCCGGGAAAATTGAAGATCCCCGGGAACGTGGGCGAAGCCGCGGGGAGCCACTAGTCATATCATATACCATAACCTTTTTGGGTATTTAGAGCCAGATGACTATTTTAGCCCTCATTCTCACGAGAGTTTTTTTAATGTACGTTAAAAAAGCGTTCAAATACAACAAATGCATTCTGCATTGCGACGCTTTTTTGTCGAGCGGTGTTGCATTTTTATTTAATTTATTTATTTATTTAATAACTAGTGGCTCCCCGCGGTTTCACCCGCGTACCCGGGAGGTCTTCCATTTTCCCGGGATAAAAAGTAGCCTATATGTTAATCCAGGTTATAAGCTATCTTTATTCCAAATTTCATTCAAATCCATTCAGTAGTTTTTACGTGAAAGAGTAACAAACATCCATACAAACTTTCGCCTTTATAATATTAGTAGGATATATTGCACAATGTAAACAATAACTGTAAACAATTATGAATTACAAGGACCCTGGTAGGGTATGGCAACAAGAACATTTTTATAATTAAATTTCACCTTTGAACGTTGGAAATAGAGCATATTATGGTACTTGGAAATGCATTTGTGTTTGAACGCTGTTTTAACGTCCGGTAAAAAATCTCTGCGAATGAGCGGGCTTATTTCATTTCATAATTAAAAATAACTTCAAAACAACATAGCTTCTGCATTTAACTGTTTCGTTAATAGGTATATGAGCATTCTTTTATGTTAAATTGGGAATTACATGATTTTATTTTTAAGTTAGACTGTATTTTTTTTTAAATAAAAATACAATAAAATATCTATCATAAGACATTTTTCTCACACGGACAAAGTTGCAAAGCGAACTTGTCATCGACCGTGATCACAGGGGTATCAAAAATAAGTAGCCGATTCGTAGACCTACTGAATATGCATATAAAATTTCATAAAAATCGGTCAAGCCGCTTCGCAGGAGTATGATAACTAACATTGTGACACGAGAATTTTATATGGTAAATGACCCAATGGTGGCCAGTTTAAGAAAAAAAAAACAGGTTTTTGTATAATATTACCAAAATTGTGAAAGTTTCAGCACTGAATATAGTGAAACTGTAAAGTCCAGTCCTTATTTAATATTTGTAATGTGTTGCGCGTGAGATACGGCAAAGCTGGATTCAATTAATTTAACAAATAAAAGTTGTAGTTTTGTGACCCAGTCTTGGACAGGGAAAATTCATTAATGGATACCCCAGTCTTAGTCTAAGTTTATCTTTATTTTATGGTTAACACATGAAACAAAACTAATTTTGATTTTAACTAAGCAATACTATTTTACAAGTGAAACTTTCTGCTCACCGCCTTAACGATTTCCTTAAGAAAAACCGGCGTTGTCAATTTCAAATCACCTTACACTTTGTATTCGCGCATATTTGTACATGTAACTGACTGAATTCAATAAAACGTTAATCTTAGATAGTTCGATGTCTAAAGTCTATGTCACAGTGATCCCAATGTAAAAACATTCGCTCATGTCCGAATTCTAGATGTTTCTTTTAATTTTTGGCCATTACTGGTACCGTGGCCACGACTGGTACACTTACGATAGGTAGGAGAAGATTTACATCTAGACTCAGAACATACATTCATGCATACAAATGTTTGCCGTGGATGGGATTCGAACCCACGACCGGCGACTTGAGGGTCAGGGTCACTAATCACTAAACTAACTGGTCCGTCAAGGTTAACATTAATAAAGTCATAAAGGTGCTTTATGAGAATGGTACATTTGGTGAAAGTTATCTTATGCGATTGAGCCCTTTTTATCCCGGGAAATGTTAAAGATCCCCTAGGAACGGGAATGGTAACAAGGGGCGGTAGCTAGTCTATCCCAACAAATAACTAATATTTAATAGTCCCGCGATGGCAAAAGGAAAAAGTCAGACAGGCAAAGAGATAGACAAAAAAGCTTGAAAGGCGCAACTTGGTCTAGAAAAGCTAGAGATAGAAGTGAGTGGAAACAGCTGGAAGATAATTTTAGTTTTAATTGTAATTAAGACCATAACTATATTTCTTGTATTTAGTTTTCAGCAATAAAGGCTTAATAAAATGTAGGTCCTAGATAACTAATCCTAATTGTACTGAAACGACAATATAGTGTTAAGTATTTATTCTGTACGGACAAAATTGCATGAGTTATTAAGTTTAGTTTGAAGGCTACCCCTAAAGCGAATACTGCCCTCGATCTCCAGTTTCTTAAAAATCTTCTCGAGTGCCATAATTAGCTTGAACAAACTTCGATGCTGTTATTTCTTTAAGGTTCAGACTTCTTCACAAAGTCCACTCTGATCTTCGTAGAAAAATAAGCGACGAAAATGCTGTTCAGGGGCATCATCTTATGTAGACGTGGCTTCGGAATGTTAAATGGGAAAGTCCTCACCAAGTTAGGGTTCAAATCAATGTTTATCTTTGACGCGTCTGAACTTGATGGTTGAGAGGCTTTTGGGCTTTCCAAAGGCTTGCTATGAGTGTCTGGAGTCTTTTTGGGGGCCTCTTCAGTTTTCTTTGGCATTTTTACATTGCATATAGAGCAGAATCCAGCTGGGGTATCGACGTTAGGGTCTACTGCTAAGCATGAGCCGACTAGACTGCATTTCGGGCAGAGGGTTACAGAGGGGAGGTCTTCAGAGATGGGTGGTGGGGGTATGGAACCCGTGACGGGGACCGGATGACAGGGGCAGTTGTATACAGGGCCGCTCCACAAGGAAACTGGCATGCAGGGGTCATTCATTGCGCACTGGCTGCAAGAGGGTTGGCAGACTGGCCCAGTGGGACTTCCTATTTCGAAGGGGAAACAGGGGCTTGACCCGCCGTAACCACATCGTTCAAATTGTCCACTTAGGCCGCTGGAGCAACCTAGGCCAAAGGTGCAATACGGGCAGCATGGACCGCAGGGGAATAGAGGACCACACGGTCCGAGTGGCCCACACGGGGATGGTGCATATGGGCAGGGTCCACAGGGCCCGCATGGACCACATGGCCCACAGGGTCTACATGGCCCGCAAGGTCCACACGGTCCACAAGGTCCACACGGTCCACACGGTCCACAAGGCCCGCATGGACCACAAGGTCCGCATGGACCACAAGGTCCGCATGGACCACACGGCCCACAAGGCCCGCATGGACCACACGGCCCACAAGGGCCACAAGGGTTACACGGACCGCAAGGAAATAAAGGACCACATGGTCCGAGAGGCCCACAAGGGGATGGTGCATACGGGCAGGGTCCACAGGGCCCACATGGACTACATGGCCCACAGGGACTACATGGCCCGCAAGGTCCACACGGTCCACACGGCCCGCATGGACCACACGGTCCGCAAGGCCCGCATGGACCACACGGTCCGCAAGGCCCGCATGGGCCACAAGGCCTGCATGGCCCGCAAGGTCCACACGGTCCACAAGGTCCACACGGTCCACACGGACCACAAGGCCCGCAAGGTCTACAGGGACCACACGGACCGCAAGGGAATAAGGGACCACCAGGTCCGCAGGGCCCACATGGCCCACAAGGTGGCTTACAAGTGGGCCCACAGCTGGGGGCACTGCACGATCCTGTGCTGTGATACGATCTGCAAAACTCGTTACCTGAAGGGCAGTAGTAGCCAGTACAAGGAGAGGGAGAGGGAGCGGTGTTCTGGGAGGGAAGGGCGCACTCGCACGGTAAGGGACAGCCACAAATTGAACATACTTTGTTAACCACGCCGGGAGTACGTGGACTTACTTCAGTCTCAGGAATTTCAGAGGGATCAGTGATTTCAGGAAAGGGGAACATGTACGAGTGGAGATATGGAGTATTTGGATCTTCCTTCTTAGTTATTTTGTGCTGTTGTTCAGAACTGAAGATGGCGGACTGTGTTCTTGGTATAGCAGGGGGTGTGAGGGTCTCATCAGCATTATTCGACGATTTCAAACTCGGGCAGGACTCGCTCTTACACACGGGAATCTTCACTTTCTTCTCAATGGGTTTTGTAGGAGGCACTTCGGTCATTTTCATAGCGGGCAGTTCGCGAAACGATTTCACTTGTTCTCTAAACCCCGTCCTCTTGGTTACGTTAGCTGAAAGGATGATTTATCTGAATAAACAATCCTATCACTTCCTATTTAGGGCTAGGAGTTTCTGTGAAAATCTAAATTTCTAAAGCTAAGGGGCAAAACTATCAAATGAAACCAAATTAAATTTACAAGATGTTTATTTAAGTTGAAATCAGATGTCGAGATAGATATGTCATTGTATGGAGATAAAGTTATTTAGAAGAATTAGAAGCGGTATGATTTAAAACCATCTTCCTCGAAAGGTTGAGGTGAAGGACGCTTAAAGTTGGGGACAGATGAGTAGTCAAAAGAATTAGGCTTTACATTGGGCTGATTTCGTTGTTCGAGAGAAGGGATCGATCGTGGTTTTTCAAGCGGGGGGCACGCCTCCCCCATATACTTAGACCTCTTATGGTGAATCGTGCATCTACTTTCCCTCTTTTCCTTATAATTCGAATGTCTCGCAAAGGCATTACTCTTGGTGGAAAAGCTTACATTCTTATTGAGGTTATTAGACTCGTCAACAAAGTCATTGAATTTAGATTTGACATAAGGCGTGCAATAAAACGGTTCTGATGGTTCTACCGCTTCCTCAACTTTAGTACTGTACGGGCAGAAAAAGGATGAAAACATGGGTGGCATAGGAGGAATAGGCTTTTTAGCGCTTTGTGCATTTGTGTTGACAGGGGTACTCATTGGCATGGGGCTCATGGCTGGTGTGGCTGCGGTGTTAAAGGGAAAGAACTTGGATAAACCAGTGCGCCCTTGCATAGACTGTTGCTGCTGCTGCTGTTGTTGGTTCTGCTGCTGCTGTTGTTGTTGTTGTGGCAACCCAGATTCGGGCAAAGAGAATTTAAATTGACTAGCCGTGGGAGAGCCAGGTTTGATTGGCTGTGCCATTCTCGGGGCCGTAGCTTGGCCCATGACTGCAGCAGCTGCTGGGCAGACGCACGCCGGGGCACATTTGCATGGCCCACAGGGTCCACAGGGACCACAAGGGCCGCAAGGACCACAAGGCCCACAGGGACCGCACGCTCCACAACCACAGGGCCCACAGTTAGCACAAGGTGGGTTGATAGGAGTGCACGTACCAGTGATATGGTAAGGGCCGCAAAACCAGTAACCATAAGGGTAGTAATAGTACCCAGTCATGTATTGGATACACTTTGGGGGTTGGTTGCAAGGTGGGGGGAGGCAGCAGCACCCATTGGCACAACCATAAGGGCCACAGGGGAAGGGACAAGGGCACCCGCACCCACACGCGCAACCTTTCGAATAGGGACGTCTGGACGTAGCATGAGTGGTGGTCGGTTGCAAGAGGCAAGAGGTTACAGCTGGGTTCTGGGAGAAAAAGGGGCTTTGTAAGTGGATAGGGTTTCTGGATGTAATGTTAGTTTGTGTCTGGCTGGCATGTCTCTTGGGCAGGCGGTGCTTCATTCTGGTCTCTGGGACGAAGTTGGGACACGACATGCTTAAGCGCAAACTGTCAGTCTTGTTGGGCCCTTGAGGGACCCTCGTAGGTGGCAGCTGCTTAGTCTTCCCGATCTTCACATACTCCAGGAGCAGCCGGATCCTGTTCTCGTCCCTCAAGCTTCGGCTTGTGAACGCCGTGGCTGCAAAGGTATTTTTTTGCTATTCACCTCTTAAAACTCCGGGAAATTAATAACCTAATCCCTAACATGGACAAGTCTTTGCACAGATGGTGCTTGTGATAAATAAAACGAGAATTTTAACATAAATTTTATTTATTGTAGATTAATCGAAACATGGTATATAGTATTTACTTCATATATTGTTTGACACGATAAGCTTAGATACTTGTGATCATTGTAAAAAATTGTTTTCAAGATTTTGTCATGTTGATGTTTTTGTGCCCGATGCAGTCATGCGCGAGACCTTTTTCTCATCCTGCTTGCACTCGTCCGGCTTCGGCGGTGTCGATGGCGTACCGATAGGCGCAGCGCACATGGTGCATGAGCCGCACTCACACTTCTTCGGTTTGGCAGGGCTGGGGCATGGGCATGGGCTTGGGCATGGGCCACACGGCCCGCAGGGTCCACATGGTCCACAAGGCCCGCAGGGTCCACATGGCCCGCATGGTCCGCACGGTCCGCATGGGTAAGGGCATCGACACGGTCCACAGGGTCCACAAGGTCCACAGGGGCCACAAGGTCCACAAGGTCCGCAAGGCCCGCACGGTCCACAGGGCCCGCATGGGCCGCACGGTCCACAAGGGCCACAGGGGCAGCGACAAGGACCGCATGGGCCACACGGGCCACACGGGCCACACGGGCCGCACGGGCCGCAAGGCCCACATGGTCCGCAGGGTCCACAGGGTCCACATGGACAGCAAGGACCACACGGCCCACACGGTCCGCACGGTCCACATGGTCCACAGGGTCCGCAAGGTCCGCAAGGCCCACATGGTCCACACGGGCAGCACGGTCCACACGGCCCACACGGTCCACAAGGCCCGCAAGGTCCACACGGTCCGCAAGGTCCACAAGGTCCACACGGTCCACAAGGGCAGCAGGGGCAACCGCACGTGCACTCATCTTTTTTACTGCCGCTATCTTTCTTTTCAGCATAATGACGCAGACTACCGCGCTGGTCGCCACAGCAGAGCAGGGACGTGTGGCCGCAGTATAGAGGTCCGAAAGAGTCCCAGCCTTGGTTCGCCACTGGAAAGGACATCCATACTATAATACTCAGTGAGACTATGGCCGATGGTGGCTTATGCAATTCCGAAGAACGAAGGCGCGCGTATACTCGCCGAGTATTATAATATGGAGGTCCGACCGCGAACCGTTCTCCGAAATAACACTCCACCAGCGGTCAGGCAAAAGGCAACCGCTATAAAACGAGGCACGCGACGGCAATTGAAAATTTTTCGCGCTGTCATTTTGACAATAGATAGTCACTTTTTTCAGAAAAAATATCATCTAGGTATTTGGCATGATAAATAACTACTGAACCCCGAATAGCCCCTTTTCGACCCCTTCAAACATCTACAACTTACCTCCATTATAAAATAAGCCACAACGTTTTAGTCGATTATATTTAAGAATGAAATAATCGACTTAAGGTAACTAAGCTACAGCTAAATGAGTACCAACGTTTTAAAGGAAAACTAGAGATGGGGCACAGATCACAAATGAGAAAATCACAATACTAAATTATTCACATTAAATATACTAAAACTACTTTTATGAGTAACTAAGGATTTAATTAAAAATACTTACACAACGGAGCTGTATTCTTTTTGTTGGCCGTCGTGGCTAGCGAACGGCCCTTAAGACATTTTAGCAACGAGACATTTCTTGGCAAAACCGCTTTCCTCAGTACTAGAGACATGATTTTGGATTGTTTTTTTGATTTATATTATATATATTAACCCCCAAATGGTATATAGATTATCAGCCGGTTTGAAACTTGTAATTTTTTTGCTATTTTCTATTTTATTTTGTTAAAAGGTTACTTGAAAATTTTGGCCATGGTAGGAGTGTGTCTATACTTGGTGTGGCAGAACAAAAGCAGTGATCGATTTATCTATATTCAAATAGTCTCCAGTTATTATTATTCTTCTGTATGTGGCCTGTCGTTATTTGAAATTTTATGAGAGAACTAAAATAATAACTCTTTGCTTAAAACCTGGGAGGTGTAAAATCTTTTTACGGAATATAATGAAATAGGTATAGTCCTTTCCGTGTATAGTTTCGTATTGGAGCAAGAGCCCGTGAACGCCAGACCTTCGTTATTTTATAAAAGCTGAAAGTTCGTCTGCGCATGCTCCCAACACAGGTAAGAACGATGGCCAATTATGAAGTTTGGGTCATCGTGGCTTTGGCAGCTATACGGTACTAAAGGTGTGTATAATACCGATCTAGTTTCGTCATTTTATAAAGTGTGATTTTTTGGTATTATCTTCAGAATATTATTAAAAATCACGTTATTGATTGCCAGACACTTCTCATCGTGGCAAGCCCTTGCCAGCCACCCCTAATGTTCATGAAATTATAATTCTACTTACGTTATAGTATAAAAGCTGATTTTTATATATAATACTTAGGTAGTAATTAGATGATGTTTCCTCATCAGCCAGACATTTTTGATAGTTCCAACCCCTTGCCAGACAATGATGTAGGGTCGCTGTAGGAGCGAGCGCGAGACAGTATATGTATGATAGATGGCGAGAAAGGTCTATCGCGATCTCTCACTGCACAGTTGTTATTTCTACTGCGCATGTATTAGTACATGTTTACATCAGCTAAAATAATCTTATATGCTTTCTTCAAGTATTATTAATTGAATAATTATTTTAATAATATATGTATACGCATATCTGCATTTCGTTGCTTCTATCCTACTGTAGGCGTTTAACAGAGGTTACGAACATTAAAACTCGTAGTATTACTAATTGGCTTATAATGGATATATATCAATAAAACAAGGTTTAATAAATAAGAAAATAAGTATTTTAATCAAAACAATGAAACATAAATTCAACTTCTAGACCAAATAACAAAACAACTTAATTATATTCTAAAATTTTTGGCAGTTTTCATAAAAATCCCATTAAAAATTATATATAACAAAAAATAAAAAAAAAATCTATTCTATAAGATCTTGAGAAATTTGCCTTTCGAAATATACTAAACACATATATGTGGTATGTTCGGTGCAGAGTAATTACTTGCATAAAGTGCACGCTTTTTTTGAGCTTTTATTCTTACGTCTTGGACGTATAGCACAGAAGGGAGTGAAGAGATTTTTACAGGGTTGGCAACGCGTGAGTGACGCCCTTGGTGTTGCAGCGTCCATAGACTACGGTAACTGCTTCCCATCAGGGCCGTATGCCTGTTTGCCACCGTAGTGGTATATAAAACAAGAAAACACGCACATATTTGAGCTTGCTGTCGATCATCTATTTTTGATGTTTAATACGGCTAAAACATAAAATATATATTGTCTCACGAAGACATAATGGAGCTTTAATAAAACTCTAAATAGTTAGTTTAAACTATATTTAACAAAAAGTTATAGTACAAAACAAAGTGTACGTTAGGTTAGCTAAAGACAAAGTGAGTAAAAAAAAAGTTTTAATGTTCGTAACCTCTGTTAAACGCCTACAGTAGGATAGAAGCAACGAAATGCAGATATGCGTATACATATATTATTAAAATAATTATTCAATTAATAATACTTGAAGAAAGCATATAAGATTATTTTAGCTGATGTAAACATGTACTAATACATGCGCAGTAGAAATAACAACTGTGCAGTGAGAGATCGCGATAGACCTTTCTCGCCATCTATCATACATATACTGTCTCGCGCTCGCTCCTACAGCGACCTTACATCATTGTCTGGCAAGGGATTGGAACTATCAAAAATGTCTGGCTGATGAGGAAACATCATCATATTACTACCTAAGTATTATATATAAAAATCAGCTTTTATACTATGACGTAAGTAGAATTATAATTTCATGAACATTAGGGGTGTCTGGCAAGGGCTTGCCACGATGAGAAGTGTCTGGCAATCAATAACGTGATTTTTAATAATATTCTGAAGATAATACCAAAAAATCACACTTTATAAAATGACGAAACTAGATCGGTATTATACACACCTTTAGTACCGTATAGCTGCCAAAGCCACGATGACCCAAACTTCATAATTGGCCATCGTTCTTACCTGTGTTGGGAGCATGCGCAGACGAACTTTCAGCATTTATAAAATAACGAAGGTCTGGCGTTCACGGGCTCTTAGTCCATATACTATATAATAAATAAATAATAATATAAAATAATAATAGATAAAATAGCTGCAGTCCCGCGGTTTCACCCGCGTAGTTCCCGTTCCCGTGATCACAGGTATCAAAATAGATAGAAGCCGATTCTCAGACCTACTGAATATGCGTATAAAATTTTATAAAAATCGGTTAGGCCGTTTCGGAGGAGTATGGTAACTAACATTGTGACACGAGAATTTTATACATTACTATTAGCCCCCCGCGTTCCCGGGGGATCTTCAATTTTCCCGGAATAAAATGTAGCCTGTTCTTTCTCAGGCTCTGGATTATCTGTGTACCAAATTTCATTTAAATCGGTTCAGAAGTTTTAGCGTGAAAGCATAACAGACAGACAGAGTTACTTTCGCATTTATAATATTAGTATGGATATAGATAATATTTTCTCTAATATAAAAATAATATGCTTTTATTTCCATTAAAACGCCATCTATTTACGTAAATGAAATTAAGTTCTATACCTTGTCACTAGATGGCGTTAGACTACACACAAAATAAATGTTTTTTTTTTACATAACATTATCTCATGTTTGTAGTCAGTTACTTTGACTTTCTAGCCTTAGGTCGTGGTTTCGATTATCCCATTTTATTATTTACTTTATTATAGTACTTACTTACTCAAAACTTTCTGTTATATAGTTATAAGTATGTAGGTACGCGGTACGATGATTTGTAAAGACGAGCCGTCGAGTCAGTTCATAATAAATGGTTATATCGCACGCCCGTGTCTCATTTCAACACTTTCCTTAATTGCTTTTGAATTTTCGTTATTTCAGCAGTGTTGCAAGCGTCGTGATTAAATCCTACTACTATTATAAAGGCGAAAGTTTGTATGTATGGATGTATGTATGGATGTTTGTTACTCTTTCACGCTCCAACGGCTGAAGGGATCAGCTTGAAATTTGGCACAGAGCTAGAATATGTTCTGGAATAACACATAGGCTACTTTTTATCCCGGGAACGCGGGTGAAACCGCGGGGAGCCACTAGTAATATTATAAATGCGAAAGTTTGCGAGTATGGCTGTATGTTTGTTACGCTTTCACGCTAAAACTACAGAACCCATTTAAATGAAATTTGGTACACAGATAATCCAGAGCCTGAGAAAGGACATAGGCTACTTTTTATCCCGGGAAAATTGAAGATCCCCGGGAACGCAGTCGAAGTCGCGGGGAGCTAGTTTTATTGTGAGTATGGCTGTATTTTTGTTAGTGCAAAAACTACTGAACGAATTTAGATGAAATTGGAATAAAGTTAAGTTTTTTATAAGCTGGAGATCCTGGGAACACTGGAGAAACCGCGAGGAGCTATTAATTCTATAAAAATATCAAAAAAATTATAAACTTGAGCAATAAAAGACTTTATTAGAGGAATCACATATTATTTCATGTTTAACAGTAATCGATACTTACTTACTAAGTATAACATTTAGCTAATATCGTTTCAGTAAATATAAATAATTATTCCGGGACATTTACACGCGGCCAATCTGATTCCAAACTAAGTAAACTTGTACTGTAACCAGATAGCTGATGTACTACATAATATATACTCAAATTTACGAATTACATAGTTTCGGACTGCTTCTTATCTATACTAATCTAATAAAGGAGAAGAGTTTGTTTGTTTGCTTGAACGCGCTAATCTCGGGAACTACTGGTCCGATTTGAAAAATTCTTTCAGCATTAAATAGTCCATTTATCGAGAAAGGCTATAGGAGCGGAGCATCAATGTTAAATGCAAATACGGCAAAGATGCGACTTAAAATCCTTATTTTTGAATATTTATTGATTATTGCATCAATACTCCTTGCAGTTAACACAGTGTTGCCAGCCCCAATCCTTGTCTATGGCAACCGTTATCTCTCCCAGTATCAAGTCATTCTATAATTTTTTTATCTCCATTCCGTTCAATTGTGATTATCATGATTTGGATCTGGTGTTGGAGGGGGCGTTGGGGTTATATCGTCGTTGCCTTCGCCCCCATCGCCCCCTTCGCCCCCATCGCCCCCCATGCCCCCCAATAACCCCGCTAACGCTTGACAGCAAGAACAAAACACACATGTGAGACACGCCATGCAAGCTCCACAACAAGCCATCTGACCTAACCCAGGTCGGGCAGGTGGTGCTGAAAGAAAATATAAATAAATAAATATCCTGGGACATTTTCATACACGGCCAATCTGATTCCAAACTAAGTAAACTTGATATACTACATATACTACTTTTAAATACATACTTATATAGATATTTACATCCACAGGACAAACAGACATATTCATGCATACAAATGTTTGTCCTGGGTGGGATTCGAACCCACGACTCGCGGCTTGAGAGTCAGTGTCACTAACCACAAAGCCAACCGGGCTGTGCAAAGGTTTTAATATGATTTTAAATCTATACTAATACTAGCTGCCGACCCGCAGTTTCACCAGCGTGATCACAGGGGTATCAAAAATAGATAGTAGCCGATTCTCAGACCTACTGAATATGCATTTAAAATTTATAAAAATCGGTTAAGCCGTTTTGGGAGGGGTCCCCCTAGTTAGTACATTAATATTACTTCTATACTATCTACATCTACACTACTATTATAAAGAGGAAAGATTTGTATTTTTGTATGTAACGAATAAACTCAATAAAAACTGGACCGATTTTAATAATTCTTTTTTCATTAGAAAGCTACATTATCAGGAAGTAACATAGACTATATTTTATCCCTCTATTCCTACGGGAACGGGAACTACGCGAGTGGAACGTCGACGAGGCAGCTACAAATATAATTAATGCAAAAATATCTCTGTCTGTCTGTCTCGCTTTCACGCTAAAACTACAGAGCCGATTTAAATTAAATTTGGTACAAAAATAGTCTAGAGCCTAAGAAAGGACAAAGGGGAATTTTTATCCCGGGAAAATTTAAGAGCCCCAGGGAACGCGGCTAAAACCGCGGGGGACAAGTATACCAATATAAAGAGGAAAGATGCGAATTTATGTTTGTAACAAAAAAGCTCCGAAACTACTGGACCGATCTGAATAATTCTTTCACCAATACAAAGCTACGTTAACAGGGAGTGTTATAGGCTATATTTTATCCCTGTATTCCTACGGGAAGGGGAGCTACGCGGGTGAAACCGCGGGGGGGGGGGGGGGGGGGGGGAAATACATAAATTATACCGACCTTGAGGCTGGTATTCTTGCTGATACTGTCCTTGCTGGTAACCCTGGTGGAGAGAAAAAAAAATCAAAATACTAACTTCACTACATATTATAAAACAAAGTCGCTTTCCGTTGTCTGTCTCTATATCTACTTAAATCTTTAAAACTACGCAACGGATTTTGATGCGGTTTTTTTAATAGATAGAGTGATTCAAGAGGAAGGTTTTTATATACAATACATGCATAATATGTTAGATAAACTCTAACAATTTTGGAGGTTTCTAATGTGATGTATAAGCATTGCACCCGTGCGAAGCTGGGGCGGGTCGCTAGTCCTACTAATATCCTACTAATATTATAAAGGCGAAAGTTTGTAAGTATGGATGTATGGATGTATGGATGTTTGTTACTCTTTCACGTAAAAACTACTGAATGGATTTGAATGAAATTTGGAATAAAGATAGCTTATAACCTGGATTAACATATAGGCTACTTTTTATCCCGGGAAAATGGAAGACCTCCCGGGTACGCGGGTGAAACCGCGGGGAGCCACTAGTATATCATAAATGCGAAAGTAACTCTGTCTGTCTGCCTCGCTTTCACGATAAAACTACGGAACCGATTTAATTGAAATTTGGTACATAGATAGTCTAGAGCCTCAGAAAGGACATAGGCTACTTTTTATCCCTGGAAAATGGAAGATCTCCCGGGTAGGCGAGTGCAACTGCGGGGAGCCACTAGTTTGATATAACTACTAGCTAACCCGCGCAACTTCGTTAGCGTTAAAATTCTTCATTGGTGCTCCGCTCCTATTCGTTTTAGCGTGATGACATATAGCTTATAGCCTTCCTTGATAAATGGGGTATCTAACATAGAAAAATAAGTTTCATTTATATCACTACAGTTTCATTCAGATTGACAAGCCAGTTCGCTTTGTGGTTAGTGTCCCTGACTCTCAAGCCGGCGGTCGTGCGAATCCCACCCAGGACTAACATTTGTATGCAGCAATATGTCTGTTTGTTCTGTGTCTGGATGTGAATATCTATATAAGTATGTATTTAGAACGTAGTATATGAAGTATATCAGCTATCTGGTTACCATAACACAAGCTCACTTTGCAGCTTACTTTGGAATCCGATTGGCCGTGTGTGAAAAATGTCCCATTTATTTATCACGCTAAGGCCAATAAGAGCGGAGCATCAATAAGAAATGTGACGCACACGATGTAACACGAGTCACCTAGTTATCTATATAACACGTATTTTTGTGCGTAAGTTTAAAAGATGAGATTTATAGATATGATTAAGTAGCTTCCGCCCCGCGGTTTCACTCGCGTAGCTCCCGTTCCCGTAGGAATACAGGGATAAAATATAGCTTATAACACTCGCAAATAACGTAGCTTTGTATTGGTGAAAGAATTATTCTGATCGGTCCAGTAGTTTCGGAGTATTATATACCTACAAACGAAAAATCTAATCTTTCCTCTTTATAATATTGGTGTAGATAAATATATTATCCGATATCTATTATCTACGAATAGATTAGAATATATTGAAATAGAAAAATCAAAGTTCGTTTTAGATACGGACAGGGATTATTATTATGTATTGATCATCCTACTAATTTTAAATGCGAATGTTTGTGAGTAGGGATGCATGTTTGTTACACTTACACGCAAAAACTAAGGAAAGTGTTCGGGGTAAATTTGGAATGAAGGCAGATTTAAATAAATATAATTAACACATAGGCTTATTTTTATTCCGCGAAAATTTAAGAGTAAGGCGGGTGAAACCGCTGGGAGCCACTAGTATTACAACTGAACCTACTTATATTATAACTAGCTGCCTCCGCGCGGTTTTATCCGCGTAGTTCCCGTTCCCGTGGGAATACAGGGATAAAATATAGCCTATGTTATTCGGGGATAATGTAGCTTTCCAAAGGTGAAAGAATTTTTGAAATCGGTCCAGTAGTTTCGGAGCCTATTCATTACAAACAAACAAACAAACAAACAAATCTTTCCTCTTTATAATATTAGTATAGATAAATACGCATATGAGTTTTACTTATTTAAGTACTACGCTTTCACGCCTACCTTAAAATATATTACACCTAGGCTACATTATCAATGAGTGACATAGGCTATATTTTATCCCCATATTTCAAGGAATTACGCAGGTATAACCGCGGGGCGACATCAGTCGTAGGACCGGTGGCCGTTGGAGCAAACGAGTCCTAGAGTGGAGGCCGCGTCTCGGCAAACGTAGTGTAGGGCCCGGCGCCCATTATCGGCATCGGTACGACTGAGGAGTGACTTTAGGTGGCAAATAGCAATATACTATAATATAATGGCAATAAAGTAGAAATTTCCGTGATATGTGGTCGTAATAACAAAAATACCGCTTCGGTATGCTTGAGGCTGCTGTATCGGCAGCCTTGAGAATGCTTCGGCATCCTTCGGCATCCTTCTGTACGCCGCCGGCGCCGAGGCAACACTCGGGGGGATAGCTTGCCCTGCGGGGCGAGGGGAGGCATCCGCCATCACCCAAAATCTTCTTGATTTATTAGATTTCTCTTCTTCTTCAGCAAGAGTTGCTATGAACACTAGATCCCAGTCCACCATATTAAATACAATTCAGACAACTAGCTTGTAACAACTCTGAGACTGTTATGATGAGAAATACCATATTGAGACGCTTCGGCAAGCTACAGGACGGTGCGGCATCCTTAAGGACGCCTCGTCATCCCTAAGAACGTTGCAGCATGCCAAAGCATAATTGCCGATAGTGTGCGCTTGCATGTAGGATGCCGAATAATGCCGATGGATCCTTTTCCTTGCCGATGCCGATAATGGGCGCCGGGCCTAGGACGCCCTCCAGCCCGGGGCGCGGGGCGCGGTGGTCCGACGACCTGTGTATGGTTGCCGGGAGGGGCTGGATGAGGAGAGCGGAGGACCGGGATAAGTGCCGCGCATTAGGGGAGGCAGCAGTCCAGCAGTGGACTGTATAGGCTGAAGATGATGATGATGATGATGATGAACCACGGGGCGGACGCTAGAATATATTGCTTTTTTTATATCCTACTACTATTATAAAGGCGAAAGTTTGTAAGTATGGATGTATGTATGGATGTTTGTTACTCTTTCACGCTCCAACGGCTGAAGGGATCTGCTTGAAATTTGGCACAGAGCTAGAATATGTTCTGGAATAACACATAGGCTACTTTTTATCCCGGGAACGCGGGTGAAACCGCGGGGAGCCACTAGTAGGTACATATTAATTAAAAAAAAAGTTATGCAATTTACAATTTAAACAAAAATCGCCAAACTGTAGGTACAAACAGTTTATTGGCGATAATGGCGCTTATTAACATTTATCTTAAAACTTAAATAGGTATTTATCTATCTTAAACATAATAACCTATATATATAAACCAAAGTCCCCGCCGCCTCTGTCTGTCTGTCTGAACGCGATGAGCAGATTTTTATGCGGTTTTCACCAAATTACTTACGGAGTATTTCATGGGATTACCAATACACCAATACAGAGCTACATTATTTAAGAGGTAACAAGCAGGACAGAAGCTAATATTAAGATTTAAAAGGCTTTAATACTGACCTGACCATATGGAGGGGCTTGCTGGGGCCCATACTGTCCACCTTGAGGCCCATATTGTGGCCCATACTGCGAAAAAAAAATAAGGCCCCAAGTTAAATATGTAGGTTAATAATGTATGTATATGAAATATCTATATAAGTCATCATCGTCTTGCCCTTATCCCTTACGTGGGGTCGGCACAACATGTCTTCTTCTTCCATTTTCCTCTGTCAGTCGTCATCTCAGCACTCACTCCTTTCTTACTCATGTCATCTTTCACACAGTCCATCCATCTTTTCTTTGGTCTACCTCTACTAATATATCCATCCACTTCCAATCCTAACATTCTTCTCGTCACATGACTATCATCTCTCCGCATTACATGCCACGTTAACCTATTACTCCTCATCTTTTCCGTCACTGGCGCTACTTTCAAACTTAATATCTATATAAGTATGTATTTAAAAGTAGTATATGTAGTATAACAGCTATCTGGTTACAGTATAGGTTTGGACTCAGATTGGCTGCGTCTGAGATGTTCATACAATTAGATGTATAGATAGATAGTCTGTATTAAATTGTACATATTTTTTCGACAGCCCGGTTGGCTTTGTGGTTAATGACCCTGACTCTCAAGTCGCCGGAGTCGAATCCCACCCAGGGCTAACATTTGTATGCAGCAATATGTCTGTTTGTTCTGTGTCTGGATGTAAATATCTATGTAAGTATGTATTTAAAACGTACTATATGTAGTATATCACATATCTGGTTACCATAACACAAGCTCACTTTGAAGCTTACTTTGGAATCTGATGGCCTTTTGTGAAAGAAAATTGTCCCAGGATATAGTATGTGTGACCATAGAATTGTGAACAAACTACTTTAAAATACATACTTTTTACATATTTACATCCACACACAAACATTCTTCAATCCAAATAAATAAAATAATTTCAAAATTTTATAAACTCCGCACCTGTCCTCCTTGTGGTCCATATTGTGGGCCATACTGTTCTTGGGGCCCATACTGTCCTGGAGGCCCATACTGTCCCTGTGGCCCATACTGTCCCTGTGGCCCATACTGTCCCTGTGGCCCATACTGTCCCTGGGGCCCATACTGTCCTGGAGGCCCATACTGTCCCTGGGGCCCATACTGTCCTTGGGGCCCATACTGTCCCTGGGGCCCATACTGTCCCTGGGGCCCATACTGTCCCTGGGGCCCATACTGTCCATGCCAATTTGGATCATGACCACCCGGCCCTGGCTGGAGATAAAAGATTTATTACATACTAGCTACCGTCCCGCGGTTTCACCCGGAAGCTAGTTTTTATTTTTGTTATAACACTAAGGTGGCAAACAAGCATACGGTCCCACCTGATGGGAAGCGGTTACCGTAGCCTATGAACGCTTGCAACACCAGGGGCGACACACACATGTTGCAGACCCTGTAAAAATCTCTTCACTCCCTTCTTGAAGAACCCCCTTCTAGTTTATAAGTTACTAGCTGCCTCCCCGCGGTTTTACCCGCGTAGTTCCCGTTCCCGTGGGAATACAGGGATAAAATATAGCCTATGTTACTCGGGGATAATGTAGCTTTCCAAAGGTGAAAGAATTTTTTAAATCAGTCCAGTAGTTTCGGAGCTTATTCATTACAAACAAACAAACAAACAAACAAACAAACTAACAAACAAACAAATCTTTCCTCTTTATAATATTAGTATAGACAAAAAAACCGATGTACCTACATAAGTAAATATATTCTGTACTGCTGAAAAAGCTGTGGTGGCTGAATTAGAAACGCACTGACTCACGATCATGAGGGTGCAGTCTCAAACCCTGACTCGTACCTCTGAGCTTAAAAACTTACGTACGGATTCACACCACTGGCTTTCGGTGAAGGAAAACATCGTGAGGGAACCTGCATGTCCGAGATGTCACTATTGGCGGCGTGTGAAGTCGCACCGCGCTAGGTCGCGTGTGGACTATGGACACCCCCTCGTTGTTAGGAGGCTCGAGCTCCGAGTGTGGAGACGTATATGATCTGATGATGACTTACCGTGCTCCCCATGTTTTATAAAAAAATTAAATTAAAATAAACAAATTTCAGATCCTAAAAAATTAATATTATATTTTCCAAAAGCATTATGTTATTTTAATAGTTAGAAAATAATAAATAAAAACATTGCTTGTTGAGTTCTATCAAAATATTTGACAGTATAAAAATCATAGTTAAATATTCTAGAAGTTAAAAAGAGTTTTTTATTAATAAAATTTGACCATAGATTATAAATCTGCACTTAATATTTACTGAGGAAATTGTTGACAGGCCGGTTGTCTTTGTGGTTAGTGGCCCTGACTCTCAAGCCTGCGGTCGTGTCGAATCCCACCCAGGACTAACATTTGTATGCATCAATATGTCTGTTTGTTCTGTGTCTGGTTGTAATAGTCACTACATGCTTAGTATAACAAAGTCGCTTTCTCTGTCCCTATATCCCTATGTAGGTATACTTAAATCTTTAAAACTACGCAACGGATTTTGGTGCGGTATTTTAATAGATAGAGTGATTCAAGACGAAGGTTTTTATATACAATACATGCATAATATGTTAGAGAAACACCAACAATTTTGGAGGTTTCTAATGTGATGTATAAGCATTGCACCTGTGCGAAGCCGGGGCGGGTCGCTAGTAACAGTACCTATGTATTAAAAAGTAGTTTATGTAGTATATCAGTTATCTGGGTACCATAAGCACAAAGCATTATATGATGCCCTCATAAGGAGTAGGCTGGAGGGTAATGCGGCAATATGGGCTCCACATGAGACTAAATATAGTCTCATGTTGGAGCGTATACAAAATAAATATATGAGGTACATATACCATAGGCTTTATGGGGTATATCCCCTGTACCCCTTGATGTATCCAACCTTGTTCGTTTTAGGCATGGTTGGATACAACAAGTTGGAAACAAGGCGGGATTTAGCCATGGCATCTTATATGCTTGGAGTTTTCCGGGGTAACGTTAAAAATCCAAGCGTTCTGCAGTGGATGGGTTTGTGCGTGCCTGATGGGTATGTGCACCGCCGACGACGACCACATCTGTTCGCTGTACCACGCGGCAGAACAAATTTATTAAACAAAGCCCACCTTACGCGGACCGTGCAAACACTGAATCGGGTTGCTGACAGAGTGGATTTGTTCTCGTGTTCCCTGAGTGAATTTATAAAAGTAACATTACATGTGTTGTGTTATATATAATATTTGCTTATCTTTTTTTTTTTCTAATTTTCTTAATATGTTTATTTCTTTTTCTATTCACCCGTTATTGTGATTGTCAAGGACGGTACTGTATTACTCAGCACTATCGTATTGGGAAGTCGCCTGTAAAGGTAGTGTAAATATTATTAATAAATAAATAAAAAAAAAAAAATAAAAAAAAAAGCTCTGCTTAGTTTGGAATCAGATTGGCCGTGTGTGAAAAATGTCCAAAGATATTATTCCTCCCCTTAGGATAACACAACTCGGGAAAAATCCTCCAGAAACGTGGGTGAAACCGCGGGGAGCTACTAGTATAATATGCTGGACAAACGGACCTTATTGATTTTTTTTTTTTTTTTTTTTTTCTTTATTTTTTAAAGAGGGTTTGCTCAGACATGAGCATGTCACCCTCATAAGACACACACAACTTAACGCCGACTCAAGCCCTGTTTTACGATTTTATACAACAACTTGGCTCCATCTGACATTGGAAACGCTAGCATGCTATTGCACACTCCAAGATCAATCAAATTAACATTAAATTTTTGAAAGAACATATTTCTTTCCACTTCGTTCCGGACACACTCCATCATTATATGGTAAACATCCTCCACCACACCACATTCAGTGCAATTAGGGGAATCCGTTATTTTCATCAAGAATCCGAAACTGTTTAATGGAATGTGTCCGGAACGAAGCCTGAGAGCTATTACAATTAAATTCCGATTCATATCAGCATCATTTATCCAAGACTTTCGAGATATGTTAGGTTGTATTGTTCGGTACCAAATACCTTTACTTAGGGATCTCAAGTCAAAATATTCCTTCCACTGCTCCAGGCATTGTTTTTTGACTATTTGTAGAACGTCAGAAGGGTAAGGTAAACAAGTGAAAGGAATACCTCCACCAGAGGACTCCCTAGCTAGTTGATCTACGTGTTCATTTCCTTTTAAGCCGATATGAGAGGGCACCCACTGTAGTATAACGCGTTTGTTATTACATGTTAGATTACATATGGATTTAATGATATCGTAAGCTATCGGTGTTCCTCGACTATTCGAGGTACACCGAGCCACATGTTGGAGGGCGCTTCTCGAGTCCGTTAGAATCACAAAGTTATCACATTCCAAAGATTCTATGTACGACAATGCTTCTGCTATAGCAATGAGCTCGATACGCATAATGGAAGATTCACAGAGAATCTTAAGTCCGACATAATTCCCATCTTGGGGATCGAAAAAAGCCGCTCCACAACCCTGCTCATCTTTAGAGCCATCTGTGAAAATTTTATAAAAGCCAGAATATTTTTTTTGTAAAAAATTGTTACACAATACAACCATCTCATTAACATTATAATCTCGTTTGGATTTTTCAATACCATCTATAAAAGGTTTTATTATACCCGATAAATTCACACCGCTGACCCATGTATCCAATGAAAATATTTCTATTTGTTGACTAGAGTGTAAAGGGATTGAATTAAAAAGTTCATGTATAACTACTAATAAAGGTCTCCGTTTACGCCTCCAGTATGCAGTTTGACAGGAATTACCGAGATTATCAACATTTTTTATAATACCATCTTCTGGAAGTGCCTTTAATTTTAAATAAAATTTACCTGCTAAATAATATCTGCGTATATGTAAAGGTTGAATTTGAAGTTCATGTTCCATGACATGAATCGGCGTACTTTTTATAAATCCACCAATAACTCTTAAGCATTGATTTTGTATAATTTCAATTTTTTTCAAATGTGTTTGGCAACTGGAGTCGTAAAGGAAACTTGCATAATCTATACGGCTTCGAATAATTGATAGATACAGACGTCTCAAATGTCTAGGGTGTACGCCCCATCCTGAACCAGCTAGAATTTTAAAAATATTTAGAAATTTATTGACTTTTTCTCGCAATTCATTAATATGTTTTGACCATTTAAGGGACCTATCCAACCATACACCCAAATACTTGATGTAATCTACTACCTGTAAAGACATATCATTTATCCTTAAATCGATTAACTCTCTTTTAAAACCGGATTTAAAAATGCATATTTTGCTTTTTGATGAAGAGATATTTAATCCCATATTTAATAAGAGCTTATTGAGAATATCTAATGACGTCTGTAATTTGTGCGTAGCTTCTACCATATCAGAGCTTGTCACATACAACACGAAATCGTCGGCGTATTGGGATATGTAAACATTTTTTATTATATTACAAATTTGTGCAGTGACTAAATTAAACAAAAGAGGAGATAACGGATCACCTTGTGCTAATCCCCGGTCAGTATGTCGACATATATATGAGTTGTTAATTTTGATTTTAAGATTTCGTTGTTTCAAAAAGTTCCATATGTATTTACATATTTTAGCCCCAACACCAATATGATCCAAATGATGTACCAAATTCATTACATCAACATTATTATACGCATTATCAATGTCGACGAAACATCCTACCGTGACTTGCTTTTTAGAAAAACCTAATTGAATTCTGGAAACTAGATGTGTAAGATTATTTAGCGTTGAACGACATTTTCTAAAACCTGTCGTATTATTTGAAAGGATCCTATTAGATTCAATAAACCATTCTAATCTTTTGAGCAAAACATTGTGAAAAATTTTACAAAAACAAGACATCATAGAAATAGGACGAAGAGCGCTCGGATCCTGATTACTTTTTGGAATTGGAATTATATTGATATCTCTCCATTGAGAAGGAACAAATGAAGATGCATAAAATTTATTAAACAATAAGAGAAGAAGCATCTTTCCACTTTTCGGAAGGTTCTTTATCATACTATATGATATGTTATCCCCTCCAGGAGAAGTATCTTTAAGTGGAATACAGTTCTCTAATTCTTGTAAGGTGATTTTAGACTGTAATTTTTCATTGACAGACAGAAATATTGGGTCATTATGGGTAACAGAATCCGGGGTTAAGTTACGTAATAATTTTAATGCCTGAATTTTATCAACATGTAATCGTGATGACTTATATCCCTTTAACCATCGCATCTTCTGCCAAACCTCCCTCTGAGTCGATGCCGTATCCAGAGAAGAACAAAATGAAAACCATGACTTACTTTTGGCAATACGTATAAGTTTTTGGGCTTCATGTATCTTTTTTTGCAACATATTTAAATTATCTGGAGAAGGGTTCCGTCGGAATTTGGATAGGGCTAGACGTCGTTCTCCTACGGCTTTTGAAAGAGATGCATCCCAGTATGGCTTTGGGGAAAATTTTGTCTCAGGGTTAAAGTTACTTTTGATAAAAGGAATATGAACATCAGCTGCTATATTAATATAATCTATGAAAGTATCGTAACATTTTTGTAAATCGTCGGAGGGACGACTATGAAAGCCAAGAAGCAGTTTATCTAACAGGTTTCTGTATGAGGTCCAATCTGCCTTCTTATAATTTCTACAAAATATATTAGATCCTACGCACTGTGCTACAGTAGACATTTTTATAACTCGATGGTCACTACCCAATGATTCATTTAAGCTAGTCCATTCAAATTTTAACACTAAGTCGCTTGAAGCCATTGAAATATCCGGAGAAGATTGTTGTAATATACCATTGACCATTTTTATTCGTGTTGGCTCTCCATTGTTCAGAGTAATAAATGTACTATCTAACAAAGAATTAAATATTTGTAATCCCCTCTGATTAGACTTTTGCGACCAATTTGTATGATGTCCGTTAAAATCACCTATTATTAAAGTGTTCTTGTCACAGATGGAGAATAAATAATCCCAGTCAAGTTGATTAGTGTGTGAAGTAGGGGGACAATAAACAGATATTATATTCTCCAGATCACCACAATTACAAACTTTAACATGGAGAATTTCAATACCAGCATTAGGACATCGAGTATTACAAACATGAGCGTTAATAGATTTATGCGTTAAAATCGCGACACCACCATAACTGTCATCTCTGTCTTTACGGAAGATATTGTATTGACTTACTTTTAACGGGCTCTCAGGTTCTAACCATGTTTCACAAAGGGCAGCGATGTGAATTTTTTCTTGAATTAATAAACTTTCAAATACAACTAATTTCGGTCTTAAACTTTGCGCGTTCCACTGAAGGATATTTAACTTAATTAATTTTTTATCAACCCTTAGAGACATAATCTAAAATAAATTTTAATAATGGCCAATCTGCTATGTTATCAACAGCTATCAATAATACCCATTCTAAACAACATCTGATCACATTTTTAATTTTTTGTTGTATCGTGTCATCTCGTAAGAATATAATTTCTCTTAGTCTCCATAAAAGTTCACTAAATTTAATTCCTTTTTCTGGGTTTGATTCTGGTTTTGATGTTTCCGAAGGTTCAGGTTTTGAGTTTGTCTCAAATATAAAATCATATCTCAAATATCGTTTCATAATTTGTTTCCTTTTGACGACTTTTCTTTGGATAGCGTTTCGGTTTCTTTTCTTCACTATGTACAGATGCTATTGTCTTTACAATTTCTGAATAGGTAGGTGTCGTGTTAGCTTGAACGTCGGGAGAATTAACAGTGTTCATAAGTTCTGCTTCAATTTTTGACCTGGGTTTTTCATCAGACTTACCAATTGTTTCAGAATACTTTGGTGCAACGTATATTGTCAGAGCTCTCCTATAAGTACAGTTAAATTCAGACATGATTTCTCTTAATCTCTTTTCTTTTTTGAACGCTGAGCAATATTTTTTGTTCAAAGCCATATGATTCCCATCGCAGTTTACGCATTTAAATTCAGTTGTGTCACAATTCGCATGCCCCTGTCCACATTTGGGGCACGTAACTTTTAGATTAGGACATCGTTTTGAGGTATGCCCAAATTTCCAACAACGTGAACATTGAGAAACCGGAAATACGTAAGGTTCAACCTTAATACTTAAATTTTCTACGTATACTAATGGAGGTATGTAACTACCCTTAAAACAAAGACGTATTGTTTCACTGGGACACCAGCCGTCCTCTTCCACATTTCTTCGATTTAGCCTGGACAGAGAAATTAGCTTCGCAGTGTTTGGACAGACTATGTTCTTAAGCACCTCATCTTCTGTTAGCTCCAAATCCACATCTTTTATTATCCCATACGAATAACTATTTTCCATGGCCCTTTGAAATCTCCATCCCATATCTATAAATGTTTTGCATTCCTCCAGATCTGTGGCATTCTTCTCATTTCCAACTTCTATGCGCACTCTATAAGCGTTTAAATATTTGATTCTTACTATTCCAGAAATATTATTGTCTCTAAAAATTTTTGCTAGTCCAAACTGTTTCGGGAGCTTTTCTTTGCAATTTATGTAGATCTCAATATTGTCATTTTCTCCTTTCCGTTCGATTTTTTTCTTCTTTGTTATAGTCGTCCATCCATTTTCAGTCTCCTCACTAATTTTTCTATTTCTTTTAACAGGAGTTTTTTCCACCTCGTTCTCATATTCCATATCATCCTCTTGTTGACTCCACTTTGTCTGTTCTATCATAATGTCTTCATAGATTGTATCGTTACTCTTCATATTTATCGTATCCCCTTCAATCACATCGTTAACTTGTGCATAATTGCTACTCATTTTGTATTATTATAAAAAGGTTCATTATTGTCTATCGCAGGTAGCCGGCCGACCGAGCGAGGGTCGGGCGATAAGCCGCGGTGAACAAAAGAATCAATTAGACGCAAATAGTTATTTTATAATATTCACTAAAACGCGGCCACCTCGTACGGATACCGAGACGAGACTCGACCTTATTGATAACGGAAACTTTATCAAAATGTTCTTGCAATATCATGTAGCCGTTCAACTGTAAAAACTGGCCAAGAGGAAATTATCAAAAAGTCCAACCGTTAGGACACGCGCAATGTAAGGTTCCGTATTTTTCTCAATACTGAAGTGGCAACGAAATGGTTAAAATTCGTATTCGGTTGATTTTAGGATCATTTTTACTTGGCCGACTACAACTCGTTACTTGTAAAGCCAACTTAGCCGTGATAGTTTTCCTTTTAAATTCATCATATATGCTACTAGCATGAACTTTTTTACAACTCTACAAACAATGGTTTAGTTTTTAGAGGGAGGGGGACACATGACTCTAACTAAAATTACAGCTTAAAAGCTTAATATTTCGTAAACGGAACCCTGAATCGGAAAGCGTTGTTAGGAAACCTTTACTATTTTAATAAGCTATCCAACGATATGCCACTCTGTAGGAAAGGCGAATACCCTAAAAAAAAAATCGACGCTGTTAATATCTACTACCATACCAAATTACAGCTCTGTAGTATCAAGCGTCTCTGAGATTACCCGCGGACGGACGGACGGACGGACGGACATGGTGACACTATAAGGCAGTTTAAAATTAAATTATGCACTTTTTGAAATGATTATTTATTATTATATTATATGATTTCATTTGATTTTGTTTATTATGGTATTTATGATTTATTAAATAATTTATTTTATTTGCAATTTATAGATATTTAAATGACATTGTTAGGTTATTAATTGATTTTTATTTCTATTATTATTGTACAATGTTTAATATATTTTTATTTTATTTATGTAACTATAAAATAATTTACATTTGCATGCCATGTTAATGGTGACGTATGCATGAACAATATTAATTTCTTGTAACATTAATGTTACCAAAAGATCGCTTTATTAGTCTTCTAGATAATGTTTTTATCATATAATGTTAATATACTTTGATAAAGTAATGTTAATAAAGCTAACTTACAACTAAAAAACTACTGACGCAGAATTCTGTACCAACTAAAGTATTTTCTTTGAAGGTAGGAACAAAAAGGGAACCCAAGTCGAAATGTGACCACAATTAGTACCTATGTAGACACAATTGTATTACCGTCTGTAACCATTATATACCATACCGTATGTTAAAAGCCGTGGTGGCTCAGTGGGTAACGCACCGACTCACGATCATTAGGGTGCAGGTTCAAACCCCGGCCCGTTCCTCTGAGTTTTATAAAAACTTATGTACGGATTCACACCACTGGCTTTCAGTGAAGGAAAACATCGTGAGGAAACCTGCATGCCCGAGATGTCACAATCAAAGGCATGTGAAGTCCGCCAATCCGCACTAGGCCCGCGTGGTGGACTATGGCCTAGACTCCCTCATTGATAGGGAAGGCTCGAGCTCCTCGGTGGAGACGTGTGCTGATGCTGATGATGATGATGATGTAACCATACTTTTAGTATATCTTATGTATAAGGTTTCGTAGTTTACTACGGAACCCTAAAACCCAGACATTTAACAATAACGCTGGAAAAATATCAGATTATAAGTTTTACGACAACACATTATAAGTACACGTGAGTACTTAATATTAATATTACATCACTATTTGACCGGAGACTCGTAATTTTGACAGTGTTATTCTATCAAGGTTATTTTCCGTTGCAGTTTAAAGCAGTTACATCGAAAACAATATATATCGGCGATATCTTAAGGAATGGTTTTTTTGTAGCGTTTTTGCGATTATCTATAGGTACTTACTAATATTATAAAGCCGAAAGTTTTTGAGTGTGTATGTTTGTTACTTCATCACGTCTAAACGGACAGAGCGATTTTGATAAAATTTGTTATGGAGTTAGCTGATACCTTAGATTAACACATAGGCTACTTTTTATCCCAGGAAAAATTGAAGATCCCCGGGAACGCGGGTGAAACCGCGAGGCAGAAGTTAGTCTTAATACTTATACGTCCTAGTTGACCCGCGTTAGCGTTATTTGCCCGTTTCAGCAACATTTTAATTGATGCTCCACTCCTTCGTCGTAGCTTGATGATATAGTTAAAGCCTTCCTCAATAAATGGGCTAACACTGAATTATTTAAATCCGATTATTAGTTCCTGAGATTAGCGCGTTCAACCAAACAAACTCCTCAGCTTTATATATATTAGTAGATACAGTTATATGTATTTGTTGTGTACGTATGTATGTCACTGAACTCCTAAACGCCCGGACGGATGTTCATGAAAAGTTTTGTGTGTGTTCAAGGGGATTCGAGAGTGGTTTAGATTCACAATTGGACCCGGTAGGTGGCGGTGGTGGGCAGAACGATGTCTTCCGGATTCTTAATACACATAATACTTTTTATTTTCTATGTTTACTAATATTTTGTACTTGTTTATGATTTTTTTATGTATCTATTATTATTTGTCACAAATAAACATTTCTTTCTTTCTTTCTTATAAGTAAATAAAGTTTTTCTTTCTTTCATTCTAAAATATATAAGTATCGTAAGTGTACCAGTCGTGGCCACTGTACCAGTAATGGCCAAAAATTGAAAGAAACATCTAGAATTCGGACATGAGCTAATGTTTTTACATTGGGATCACTGTGACATAGACTTTAGACATCGAACTATCTAAGTTTAACGTTTTATTGAATTCAGTCACTTACATGTACAAATTTGCGGGAATGCAAAGTGTAAAATAATTTGAAATTGACAACGACGGCTTTTTTTAAGGAAATTGTTATGGCGGTGAGCAGAAAGTTTCATTTGTAAAATAGTATTGATTAATTAAAATCAAAATTGGTGTTGTTTGATGTGTTAGCCATAAAATAAAGATAAACTAAGACTAAGACTGGGATATCCATTAATGGATTTTCCCTGGCCAAGACTGGGTCACAAAACTACAACTTTTATTTGTTAAATGAATTGAATCCAGCTTTGCCGTATCTCACGCGTAATACATTACAAATATTAAATAAGGACTGGACTTTATAGTTTCACTATATTCAGTGCTATAACTTTCACAGTTTTGGTAATATTTCACAAAAACCAGTTTTTTTTTTCTTAAACTGGCCACCATTGGGTCATTTACTGTATATAGGTTTGACAGCCCGGTTGGCTTTGTGGTTAGTGACCCTGACTTTCAAGCCGCGGGTCGTGGGTTGGAATCCCACCCAGGACAAACATTTGTATGCATGAATATCTCTGTATGTTCTGTGTCTGGATGTAAATATCTATAATATGTATGTATTTAAAAGTAATACATGTAGTATATCAGCTATCTGGTCACCATAACACAAGCTTCATTTGAAGCTTACCTTGGAATCAGATTGGCCGTGTGTGAAAAATGTCCCAGGATATTTATTATTATAGGTAAGAGCTTCAACCTCACCGTTTCACCGGCGTAGTTCCCGTTCCCGTTGGTATGCGGGGATAAAATATAATCTATGTAG
>LR990514.1:5644520-5647020 GCA_905147785.2 Thyatira batis
TTTTATTGTTTACATGCTACATTTAGTTTTATTCTAATTTACAATAATAATACTAATGATTTTTTACAGTTTGCCTTGCTCATCAACACATACTATTTTAACTCAACCCAGTGTAAACATGGGTCACAGAACCATTTTGTTACCCGACGTTTACCTCCACAGTATTCCCTTACAACTGCCTACAGACATGCCTACTATGAGTGTAGACCACAGCGACCGGGTAGATGTATTACCTAATTGTGGTGTGTGCATGTTTAATTGGCCCATTTTCCCATGAAAATGGGACCAATTTGTGCTGTGTGTGTTTGTGTCGCTGCGGTTGTGTTTCTCTATGTTTACCGAAGGCGGAGGAGTTGTTAGTTCGGGGGTACTGCTTGTTGTGGTTTCTAGCATTGTGCCCTTAGCAGTATGCCACGGTGGATCTCGCCAGTGCTTCCCACTTGCGCCTCACCGGGCATACGTCGTCGAAGGCGTTGTGATCTACTTTACCCATTTTCGCTTTGATGCAATTTGTACAACTCGGTGGTACATCGACGAGGTAGTCCGCGCACGCAGTCTTCAGATGCGCTCCACCACAGTGGCTGCATGCATCGGCGTCCCCGGTGCAGAACCGCTTACCGTGCCCGTACTCCAAACAGCGCGAACACTGTATGAGCGGGGACTGGTCCGCGACTCTGACCCGCTGGATGTCGATGTGTACAGCCCCCGCGGCGGTCAGGCGCTGCCAGATCTGCGGCGAGACTTTCACTACGATATGCGAGGTCAGCGGGTTTCGCGCCTTTCGTCGGAACCTGACCTCGATCCGATCGTCTTCCGCGCTCAGCCCGCTCAGAAGGTGTTGGTTCTGGCTCCGAATCGCCTTGACCACCTCGTCGTTGCTGTTGCACTGCATCACGCCGAATAGTACGATGAGTGGATCTTTATTTTTTATCTCTTCAACATTTAATTCCGTGTCCTGTTCCCTTATCCTATCTCTAACTTTTTTAATTTCCTCAAGGTTTCTACAGCCAACTATTATCTTCCTATCCTTTGCCTTTCTAATTCGATCTATCCTTATCCCTTCTTCTCTAGCATTCACCAACTTTCTGACTTTCTCAATCACTTGCTCACACGATACCAATTCGTCGTCGGTTGATATGACAAGGGAGTGCAGCGCCGCCGTTTCCGGAGGCTTGGTTTTCGGGGAGGAGGCTGCTACGCTTGCGTAGGTAGCCCTGTGCGTGAGCTGGTCATTTTGCTTATTTAGCAATTCTGTTAGTTTCTCCATTCCTTCCTTATTTTCACTTAGCAGTTTGCTGTGCTCCTTTATCCCTTTTAGCAGCTCAGTCTCTTGGCCCTGCAATTCCATGTCCTTGCTTTCTTTTGCGGGGGGATTTGTCGTGACTTCGACCGGGGTGCCTGCCGCTCGCTCCTGCTCTGCCTCCTTCACCAGGTTGTAAAGCCTCTCCAGCGCCTCCATCACCTCAGCCTTTATCTCTGCTTTGAGGTTTCGGCTGTTTCCGAGGTGGAACTTAGCCTTTTGCAGGCAGGCTTTTGCTTCTGATGTTCGGTTCTTATACTTAACGCTCTGCTTCGGGGATCGTTCAACCTCGGGTGGCATCGCCGTCGTCGCCTCTCGTCCCTTTTGCAGGCCGGCGTCGGTGTCTGGGGGAATTAAGGCCGCTTTACCTTTCGGCTTCCCCTCCGGCTGACCCAGGGTCGATCGGAGCGACGACGACGTCGTCCGGGCCCCGATCTCCCCGACGCTGCGCCGTACGTTTTCGTCCCGGGGTGGTAATGGGGCGGCTTTTTCTACTCCTGGCAGCGGCCTGCGCCTCGGCTCTGGTGTTCTGGGGCAGGACATGTTTTAACTATGAGGGTAGTCGCGGGATGTCTTCTAAGTTGACGTGTAAAGGGCGTCAATTTAGGAATCGAAATGTATATAGGTAATGTATAAGTAATATATAAAGATATTGTATAAAGGTAATGTATCTGAGTGTATTTGAGGTGTAAATGTAAGTGTAATGTAAGTATAAGTAAGTGTGTATGAGTGTAGATGTAAGTGTAATGTAAGTATAAGTGTCCAATAACTATTTTCTTCTTTTTTCCAGGTTCGTCGGTCAGGTGCAGTCAGCGGGTCTTCACTGCGGTAAGTAAACGACAGGTAAGTATGGTTAATGACTTTTTTACAAAGTAGAGTTTGCTCTCCTTAACGTGTTAAACATTGAATTCGGCAGTACATACAAACAAGTACAAGAAGAAAACAGTATAAAATTAAAAAAAAAAAAAAAAAATATAAAAAACAAAACAACTCTACCTAGAGTCTTGAGACTCTATGTACAGGTAGGGGGTCAGAGTACTATTCACCTAACCCAAACCGCGTCCAAATCGGAGCACGGGGTCCAAAGTTATTATAGTTTTAGTATTCAATTCTATAAATAGAACACCGTTTGTAAACAAACCGTCTATTTTTAGAAACTAGGTCAAATTCCAACAAAATACAAGAACTCTAAATTGAAAA